>JAKZJJ010000024.1:0-470000 GCA_030015415.1 Cynopterus sphinx | reverse complement strand
TAAATAAATAGGAAAATAATATAAAGATAAATATATACATAGAAAATTATAAAGAATATTTGATCATAAATGGAATGTCAGATAGATGACAAATAGACAGGTATCTAAATAGATAGAGACATAGACAATTATATAAATGGTTATAGTGAAAAACTATATTTTTTATAGATATATCAATCTCTAAGAAAATTATTAAACATTCTATTACAGAGAAATAAACTGAAGAAAAATAGGCAGTTATTAATAGATACATAATAGATAAACACCAGATCATTTGTTTAATATATTGATTAACTAAATTGATACAAATATCAATAGTAAAATAAAAAGATGTACCTAGGAAAAACCAAAATTTAAAAATTAAAAGAAAAATATATCATTAATTAGACTGAAAAATGTTCTCACTTATAGAGAGTTACATAGAAGCAAAGATGGATATTTGAAAGATGATCGATTGCTAGATAGATCAATATACAGATGATAGATAGATAGATAGATAGATAGATGAATATGTCTACATATAGATAGAGAGAATATTAAAAAATGAGCTAAATTTTTATATAAAACCTATGATGGATAGGTAAGTAAAAAAATGTATATCTTATAAATAAATACATACTAGAGTTATAAAAATTCAAATAAACTGTCATGAATTTTTGTATGGATTACATAATATGGTGATAGGTAATTATTATAAAATTAATTAAATAAATAATACAGTAATACCGTCAGATAAATAATGAACAAGTAAATAATTATTGAGATGATAAACAAAGATAGATAAATACATAGATAGATATACAGACAGATAAACGGATAGGTAGATTAATAATAGATAAAAGGTTGATCATTGCATATACATATAGTATTTATAAATATTGTTAAAGATAGAAAAGATAAATAGTATATAAATAATTACAGTGAAAAAATTGATAGATCATCATACAAACAGAAGATGAGAAAATCAGACTTTATATAGATAAAATATTTATGGTTAGTTATATTGACTAATAGTTTTGATTATACATAGATCAAAAGATATATTGATATTAAATAAACAGGTAGATTGATATATAGATAGAAACATAGATAGATGATAGATTGATAGATGATAGATGGATAGATAGATGAGAAATGGAAAGATAGACATATAGATATATACATAGATTAAATGATTAATATGAAGAAAGATAAACAGCAAGGTTATTAGAAAAACAACATCTGTACATTTATATATCAATTCAGAGTTAAAAATGAAGATTATTTAAAGAGAATTATAATTAGATATGTTTTTTATGGATAGTTAGATAAAGAGAAAGAAAAACGTGTAAATATATCAGCAATTTGAAACATTGTTTAACAAAAAAGAGATATTGTGAATAGATATATCAATACAAAAGGAATATAAAAAAGCTGATGTTGCATAGAAATACACTGAACAATAGATAGATTGTTTGTTTTGATAGATGAATGGTTATAGATAGATAAAAGGACAGAAGATATGCAACTAAATAAAGAAAAACAGATACATTGAAGATAGATGATAGATGATGATGGATAGATGATTTATAGATAGGTAGATTAGATAGATGATGATGATGATAGATGATAGATAGATGATGATAGATGATAGATAGATAGATAGATAGATAGATAGATAGATAGATAGATGATAGATAAATAGATAGATAGATAGATAGATTAGATAGATGATAGATAGCTAGATAGATAGATGGATAGATAGATAGATGATAGATAGATAGATGATAGATAGATCATACACATACAGACATAGATGATTGAAAGGGATAGATAGATGACAATAGATAGGTATATGATAGATAGATGATAGATAGACAGATAGATGGATAGTTAGATAGATAAATAGATAGATGATAGATTGGTATGTAGATAAATAGGTAGAAGATAGATAGATAGATGATAGATAGATTGTTGTTAGATGATAGATAGATAAAAAAGATGATAGAGAGATAAAATGTAGTTAGAGAAGTATACAAATAGTTTAAAAACTAACATTCTTTGCAAAAACATATTAATTGCCAGGTAAATGGAAAATGATTTTGTAAGAGGAAGATACACTTTAAAAGAGACATATTAAAAGTTATAAATATTGATAAATATTAATACATTTAATTAGAAAAATTGATATAGATATGTAAAAGAATGGATACATAAATACATAGACATATAAATTCATTGACAGAAAATTGAATAGAGGACAAATGGACAAACACAAAGACAGAGGTACAAATTGACATAAATCACAAGTACAAACAGAAGACATACAGACAGACACATAAATATATATGTAATATAAACGTATGTTGAGTAATAAGTATTCTATAAGAAAAAATTAGAGGCAAAAACATAATAAACGAAGAGTTGACAGGTAAATAGAAACTGGAATGTTTCATACATACTTAAATATGTAATAGGTACATACAGATAACTTCATAGACAGATAGATGAAGTGTCAACTGATAGATGAAAGTGACAAATACAGATGATAGTTCGGTAAAACAAATATAGATATACTGATGATAGAAACATAATTAGATATACATGTAGATAGACAATTAGATTTATAGATCCGCAGATAGATACAAATATAGGTAGACATATGAATAAATAGATACTTACAGTGATATACATATATGTAGATACAAAATGACCTAGAAAAAATAAATTGGAATTTAAATAAAGAGTCAATTTTTACTTAATTTAAAAAGTGCAGTTTGTCAAAAATATATAGAAAAGAGAATAGACATATATTCGGTAGACAAATGAACAAATAGATGTCTGTTTAGAATGTCAGATGAAGAAATATAAAAATGGAATGATAGATGATGATGACAGTTTGTCGATCAATAGGGAATAAACAAATCATAATATATTAATTGAATACGAACCTTTAGGTAAATTATAAAAGATTGCTTTGTAAACTGATCTGTTATAAAATAGATATATAGGTAGTTACAAATAAACTGGATAGATGGATGATTGAATAAAAGAGATATTTAGAAACAATGAATATATGATAGATTAAGATAAAAAAATAGATAATAGTTGGAAAGATAGATAATAGATTGATAGATATAGATAGATATGAGATACATATGTAGATAGAAAAAATATATATAAAAGGATTAATAGATGAATCAAATATATAGATTAAATAGTAATATGGATATATAAGTAGAAATATAAATGTAAGATCAATAGATACATAATAGAATAATGGATGGATAGATAGATAAATAGATGATAGATGGATGATAAATAGAAAAATGATAGTAAGATAGATATGTAAATAGAGAATTAGACAGTTTAACAAATTAATATTCTTTACATAAACATATCTAAAGGTAGATAAATAAAAAATATTGTGTTATAGAAAAGTACATTGTAGAAAATATATGTAAATAGTTAAGGTAGAGAAAGATAGATGTCCATAGATTGATATCAATAGATCAATAGATACATAAATACATATGAATAGATGATAGATTGTTAAGAAGATAGTGAAAATATGATAGACTGTTAGTTAAAAACATACTTACAAACATACATTCATACATACATACACACATGAAGGAAAGATTACTTGATAGACTGTAGATGATGATGTTGATGATGATGATGATGAAGTAGATAGATAATAGATGATGATAGATAGATGATTAGATAGATAGATGATAGATAGATGATAGATAGATGATAGATAGATAGATAGATAGATAGATGATAGAATAAATAGATATTGATAGATACATAGGCATGAAAAACACAAAAGAAAAATGCACCGATATATAGAAAGACAGATCTACCTTTAGGTAAATTTAAAAATTATCTATGTTATCAGTAAATACAAAGTAGTATAAGTAGGTGTTAGCAAGAAGATAGAATGATAGATAGATAATAATGTGATGAATATATAATGAGTCATTAGATATTTAGATTTTATTTAAAAACGATAAGTTTTTTGCATGACTTATCAACTCATAGGTAAGTTTAAATATTGTTTAGAGAGAAACATTGTGAATATGATTGGAGTCGATATATAAATTGATATAGATGTAAAAGTAAGTAGATTTGACATAGATAAATAGATGAAATATAGGTACATTGATACACGGATAAATAGGTAATTATGTATAGACATAAATAGAAAGATAAGTAGATAATAGATGATTGATAGTTATATACATAGGTAAATAGATTAATATAATGATGGATTTCAGAAAAGAGATGGACATTTTGACTTATATTAAGGAGAGACAGAACGTACATAGAAAAAGACAGATAGATACATAAAAAGACGCAAAGATAAATACCTAGAAGATTATATATATATATATATATATATATATATATATATATATATATATATATATATATATATATATATATATATATTAGATGACAGGCCAAATGAGAGATATGTCTAACGTTAGATAGAAAGTTATAAGTAAAAAAGAGCAAGTGTGATTGTTATATAGCAAAAGATAAAATTTGTACAGAGTTAATTACATAATAGTGCATGTTTAGATAAATCAAAATAGAACAAATGCAAATGAGAATTATAGTATAGATGATAGATGATAGATAAATAATAGAACATACATAAGATATAATAGTAAATGATAGAAGATAGATTGAAATAGATATCGATAGATATACAAAACAGAAATAGAAAATCAAAGGATATATAGATAGAATAATTGTTAGGAAAAATTAAAAATTGCCTCGGTTATAAAAAAATACATGGTAGGATATATATGTGTCAGATAGAGAGATGATAAAGGAATAGATGATAGAAAGATAGATGTAGATAGATTGATGATAGATAGATGATAGATAGATAGATAGATAGATAGATAGATAGATAGATAGTACATATAACTATCTACCGTTTTTTTTTATATATCATATATTTTCTATTTACTGTCCATTGATTTATCTGACTATGTATCCATCAGTTTATTTATTTGTCTTTTGGTTTGCTAGCCACATACATATGTATGAATCTAGCTATTATCTATCTCTCTATCTGACACCTTTTTATCCTATGATTTATTACCTACTACTTATAACCAAGACTGTTTTTCACTTTACCTAACGATAAATATACCTCTCTAGAAAACATTTAATTTTTTGTATCCTGTATATGTCTATTTTTCAGGCTATCTATAGGAAAATATCTAATATTTTCCTATCGATCTCATATATATATATAGATATATATATATATACACATATATATACATATATATATATGTATATATATATATTAACAAAGTTTTAAAAATTTACACAAGTATTGATACATTTGTTTAAAGAATGTTATTCTTTATAACTACATTTCTAATTGTCAAATTTTTATCTATTTATCAATCTTGTATCTATGTCATTATCTATCTTTTTTTCTATCTATCATCTATCAGCTACCACTTATCATATTTTTATGTCTATTGTTTTCAAATGTCTACTGTACTTAAATTTCTATAAACATATTATTTATTTAACATTTATATATTGATATCATTATTTTCTATTTTTCTTTTCATTGTTTCTCTTTTCTATTTCAGTCTCTTCTTTCATCTATTTATCTGTTATTTGCCTCTCACTCTTTCTATTGATTATTGTAACATCTTTCTAAGATACTATGTATCTATTCATTTCCAAGACTATTTTCATTTATTATCATAATATCTCCCTCTCTCTGTATATATATGTATATATATGTATAATATATACATATATATATATACATATACATATATATATATATTTCTATCTCAAATAATCATTCAATCTAATTCTATCTATCAATAACTCTCTATTTCTTCTACAACATATATCTGTATAACATAGTGTTGTCTAAATTCCTAATGAATGACATTTATATGCAAATGGTTTATTCTCTAAAACAGTCTTTTTAATTATCTCTGTATGTATTTATCTTGATATCTATCTCATATCGATTTACTTCTCATCTATTGTTCCTAAATTTCTATGTATCTTCTTATTTATACATATAATATATTTATCTAATATCTATCTATAGTTTTTAATCTTCTCCCAATATTGTCTGTGTCTCTATGCATCTATGTATCTATGTATCTGTGGGTATGTATCTATCTATGTTACTATATTTCTATTTCTTTTTTTATGTATGTATCTATCTCTCTATTGTCTTCATTTATTTATTTAATATTTCTGTTATATTACTTATCTCTCTTCATCTATTATTTTTTCTATGCATATATTTATCTTTCATAAAATTATCCTAATTATCCAATGATCATTCTCTGTTTAAAAAAAGGATGTGCCTTTCTCCTATTTCTCTCTATTGAATATCAAACAATATACCTATTAGCAAATATACATCTATCTATCTTCTATGTATCTTACTATTTATCTATCTGTCATATTATACCCTCATTACCTATGCATATATTTATATATGTATATTTATCTATCATCTGTCATCTATTTATCTATTTATCTATATATCTATTAAAGTTTATGAGTGCCAATAAAACAATTTTTTCATTTTCCTTATCTATCTTTGTATCTATCTATCAATCATCTACGTATCTATTTATCTATCTATTTATCCATCCATCATGTATCAATCTAATGTCTTCTATCTATATATCTATCTACCTATTGTTCTATTTACTATTTTTTCTTGTATCTTTACACCAAAGTACTTATTATCTTTTTATTATCTAAATATCTATTATCTAAATACCATTTTATCCAGCAGTTTATCTACCCATCTACCTATTTACCATTCTCTGTCTATAATTCTATCTATATACCTTTTAATTTATCTAACCCTGTGGATATCGAAATAACTACATATTTTTATTATCAATTTATCACTCTATTAATATTTTGATATATTGTTTATCTCTATATCATTTATTGATTTATGTTTAATCTACCTACCTTATTCTGTATGTATTTATTTGTCTATATTGCTATCTATTAATCTATTATTTATTATCTATTCTTGATTTTATAAATTACTTATTTTTGTACTTCTATTTATTAATCTGTCTCTCCATATACTCCTCAAATGTAAAATTATACTACGTATTCTATGATGATTTTATATTCATAACAAAATAGGTTTTTAAATCTATGTAATCATATCAGTACTGGTTGAGTATTTAATTATATACCTAGCTATCATATGTTTATCTATCATCCATCTATCTATCTATCTATCTATCTATCTATCTATCTATCTATCTATCATCTATCTATCTATCATCTATCTATCTATCTATCATCTATCTATCATTTATTTATCTATTTACCTATCATCTATCTATCATCTGTCTCTCTCTCTCTCTCTATCTATCTATCTATCTATCTATCTATCTATCTATCAATCTATCTATCAATCAATCTATCTATCATCTACTATCTATCATCTACTATCTATCTATCTATCATCTACTATCTATCTATCTATCTATCATCTACTATCTATCTATCTATCATCTATCTATCTATCTATCATCTATCTATCTATCTATCTATCTATCTATCTATCATCTATCTATCTATCTATCTATCTATCTCTCATCTATTTATCTATCTACCTATCATCTATCTATCATCTGTTTCTCTATCTATCTATCTATCTATCTATCTAATCTATCTATCTATCTATCTATCATCTATCATCTATCATCTATCTATCAATCATCTTTTTATCTATTTATCTATCAATCTACATTTTTGTCTATATGATTTCTATATATATATATCATTTATGTATTAATCTATCTTTACATTCATTTATTTGTATCAAGAAAAGAGACTGTATTTTCACTTACCCATTGATTGATATATCAATCTTCATAAAGTGAGACGTTTCCATTTGTCTGGTTGCTCGGTATATATCTATGTATTATCTACCTTACTATTAATTATTAAAATTGTATCTATGTGTTTATATATCTACTTATGTATTCATGCAACACTCTATATATTTATCTATCGGTATATCTATGTGCGCATGTATGTATATATCTACCTATCTATTATGTATTTGTATATACCTAGCAATAAAACAATCTATTTTTAATTTACCTAATAATCGATATAAATATCTTCATAACATTAGATATCTTTCTTCCTTTATTTTAGAATCTATATATCTTTGTGTCTCTATTCATTTATTATTTAAGTGCCTATGCATTTCTCTATTAATTCATTGATTTATCTATTCACCTACCTATCAACTCTCTTTTCATCTATATATTTATGTATCTATTTATCTATTGTCTATCAGTTATCATGTACTAATCAAAACATAAATCAATTTTAATCTATTTACATAATTCATTCATGTATTCATTTATTCATCCTTCTATTTAGTTGTTTAACTATCTTTCTATTTATACACCTATTACCTCTATCTCTACCTCCCTTTTTATTCATACAGTATTATATATATCTCTTTCTTTCTATCTATTAAACTATCCCTCTATCCCTTTTCTATCTATCTATTTATCTATCTATCTATCTATCTATCATCTATCTATCTATCATCTACTCTCTATCATCTGTCTCTTACATTTTTTTTTCTCTACTCATGTATCTGTCTAACTGTCTATCTCTCAGGTATCCATAACATCAAAATAGCTTTTATTGTTTCGTCTCTCTGACCGAATATATGTACATAACATTGTTGAAATGATTGTCTCTGTATCTCCCTGTCTATCTATCTTTCAATCTATATGACTTATCAACATACTATTAATCTCTTTATTTAATGATTGTTCTTTCTTTGTCTATCAATCTGTCTTTTCATTAACAACCGTGCTATGTGTACAATTGGTCTCTCTACCTATTTATTCATCTATCAGATATCTATATCGATTTTTTCGTCTATCTGTCAATGTATCTATCTATGTATCTATGTATCTTTTTATCCACATCTTTTATCTACTATGTATCTTTTTTATCCACATCTTTTGTATTCATCAAAAATAACTATCTGTGTCTCTCCAACTGTCTAACTTCTGTATGTATAAATCTTTTGAAATTTTTGTGTATGCATTTCAACATGTGATGTTATATAAATCTCTTCTACTTTCTTTCTTGTATCTATATACTATAACTATCCTTTTATCTATCATCTATCAAATTATTTATGTATCTCTCTAACACAATTTTTTATCTTTTCATCTATCTTTCTATCTCTCTTATATCTATTTAACTAGCCAGCTGGCTAGATATATATGAATGCTTCAATTTATCATGTTTTATATTATTCAGTTTTTATATCTATATATTTATCTGATTATTTATCATCTTTTAACTATTTATCTATATTTCTATCTATCAACTTATTTATCAATATTTATACAACTGTCCATCATAACCCTTATCTATCTCTATATCTATATAAATATATATATTTAATTTATATATATTGTATTTTAGTAAGAATGCATATATGTATGTATGTATGTATGTATGTATGTATGTATGTATGTATGTATGTATGTAGGTTGGTCTTTACCACCTGTCTATCCCTCTATCAATTGTTAATTGATTTATCTGGCTCTTTATCTTTTTCTCTATTTTATATTTTTCTGTTATTTATTCATCATTTTCTACACAGCTAATCAGTGTCTCCCTGAACTCTTTCTCATATCTCTTTGTCAGTTTTTCTCTACTCAGTCTCTCTTTATGTTATTCATTCTTCCTACGCATATGTCTACCATTGATTATATTTATTTAATGCATTTCAGTATTTCTATTTCTCTCTATTATGTATTTTCTATTTTTATATTAATTTCTGTATATATAAATGTACAGATCTATTATTTATTGATCTACTTTCTATCATCGATCATCTTTCTATTCATCATCTATTTCCCTATCTTTCGATCTATATATTTACATTTCATCATCTACGTTTTTATTATCATCTATCCTTTTATCAATTTGCCTATCTGTCATCATCAAACTATCTTTCTCTCTATCTATTATTATATTGGTCTTTCTCTCTAAATTTCTAATTATTTATCATCTATTGATCTGCATATCAATGTATCTAAGTATCTATGTGTCTATCTATGTGTATATGTACATATGTATGTACATATCTATCTATCAATCTATCTATCATCTATCTATCTATCACCTATTCCTTATGTATCTATCTATCTATCTCTGTTTCTGTTTCCATCATATATATCTTACTGTTTAGCTACTATCTATCTATCATCCATCTATCTATCTATCTATCTATCTATCTATCTATCTATCTATCATCTATCTATCTATCTATCTATCTATCATCTATCTATCTATATCATCTATCTATCTATCACCTGTCTTATCTTCTGAGTGTCTGTCTGTGTCTGATATGCCACAGTTTGTCATTTATTATTGGACTGTTTCTTTTTATGATTCTATTTATCTATATCTATCAATTTATTGGTTTCTCTATCAATCACATATATCTCTAAAATTTATCTAACTATCCATGTATTTATATATGATTTATCATGGACTTTCCTAATTATTTATGTCTATTTGTATTCATCAGTCTATTAATCTATGTGTCTTTTATCTACTAGTTTATCAATCAATAGAACTCTATACATAATTCCATTTCTTATATTTATATGTATTTAATGTTAGTATGTTTGTGTTTATATACCATCTTTCTATCTTTCTTCTTTTTATCTGTCAATTATCTATCCATATTTTATGAGTTTACCTATCTATCTAAGTATCTAACAAAAAATTTAAAAAATGGCAGATTAGCCAAAAGCAGCTTTTGTCTTGTATCAGGACTGCATTAAAATTATAACCAAATTATAAAATGATCAATGTGAAGAATCACCTGAAGTCCAGGTGATCAAAAGACCTACATCTGATATAATACAAAGTAGGTGCATCAAAGCCTGTCAGAAAGGTAAAGTCCTTAATTAGTCTTGACCTGAACTCATGGGTGTTAGAATATCACTGGGAGTGAGAGCGAGGCTGCAAAGGCTTTCATGAAGGAGAGGGGCTCCTGGTCTCATGTGGGGTCTCCACAGTGTACGGTCTCAGCCGAGGGAAGAGGACATTCTAGTAATTATTACTGTAAAAACTGAAAGCATTTCAAGCCATCTTGTTGAGACAGAAGGCAACTGAGTCCCTCGATGTCCCTTTGAAGGACCGAACAAAGGTTTTCTGACCTGTGGACACACACTGTGATATCAGCAATGGACATGAGGTGTACCTGGGATACATTCTGTAAAAACCTCCATCAACTTGAGGCATAAAAAGTACTGATAAAGGCTGCCACCTTTGTGCCTTAGCCCGACTCCCTTCCAGACCATGCCAGCTTGATTAGGCAGATCCCTCCCATTAGGAGACACATTATAAGACCCTGGTCTGAAGGGATCAGTTTAACCTGCCTAACCTGAAGACTGCTGAGGGAAAGTTGTTTATGGTTGGCTGTGAAGCCCTGAGCTCAGTGATTCAACATGAAATATTTACAGCAGGGTGGCCATTGTTGTGAGCAGTGTTTCTAATCCCAATAACTCACCAATTGAAAAAGAGGAAACCTTCTCTAACTTATTTTATAATGATAACATTTGGCCATTAGGCCAGTCTTCTGTAAAACCAAAAACTGATTCCAGCAAAGGAGCTAAGAAATTTTGCACTGTTGCCTAACTTCACTGAGTTAGGTAAGTTTTCAGTCATCATTTCTGTAAATAGTTTTTTAATTCTCTGCACTCACTTTTCTTCTACTAGCCCTTTGACAAGAATGATGGTATGCTTGATGTTGTCCCAGGGGGCCCCTCTAAAGATCCTGATTTTAACACTGTTTATCTTTTTTGCTCTTTCAACTGGGTGTTTCCTGCTACCTTATCTTCCCAATTTTGACTTGATCCTTTGTTTATCTACTCTGCCTTTTATTTCTTCTGGTGTGTTTTTTATTTCAGTTATTGTATTCTTCATTCTGACTGATTCTTTTTCTATGGGTTCTCTGTCCTTTCATAGGTTTACTATCACTCTGTTGAAGTCCTCTCTGAGATCACTTACTCTTTCCTGAAGTTCATTATTCGTAGTGAATGGAAGTCTGCATCTGGTACATTCCTTATCTCTATTCCATTTAATTCTTTTGCTGTAGCTTTGTTCTATTCTTTCATTTGGATCATGTGTCTCTGTCTCTCCATTTTGGCTTACTCCCTGTGTTTGATTCTGTGTATGGAGGCTGCTATGTCTCCCCACATTGGCAGAATAACTTTATATGGTAGACCTCCAGCAAGGTCCAGAGGCTCATTCTCCACGCTCACATGATTAAAGTGCTCCTGGACTTGACCTTGTGTGTGTTGTGTGTACAGTTGTATTGTAGATGAGCACTGGCTTCTTTGGTACGTAAATGAATAAAACTGATCCTCATACAGACTAGTGTTGAGAGGTAGACTTGGCCACCCACAGCAGACAAAGTGCTTTGTGGGAGTTACCGTGCCAAGTAAGGGCTGCCACAGAAGTCTTGATGCCTATTCTGACAACCCTTTGGGCATGCCACTTGCAGGACTAATCAAGCGATGGTCTGTGGTGATGTGAATCCATCCGTTGAGTTTGTTGGTTATGGGGCCCTTTGAAAGAGGCTTCCAGGTTGCCCAAGGTAACCTGCTGCTATGACCAATACAGGAGCTACAGAATTACCCAGTATAGGGCACTACCTATGATGATTGTGAAGACACAGGGAGAGGCTACCCTGAGCACCAAGACAGGTTTCCCTCAGAATCTCCTTGGGGCAGCTCAAGAAAAGGACAAGGACACCACCAAATGTGATACTCCCTCCAGCTCCATGTGAAATTCAGCCACTGAGAGCCACAGGTGGTATTCAAATGGGGTGAGTTTGGGTCTCAAGAAGTCACCAGGGTGGGTCAGGTCGATTACATCAAGTTGGTACAGATTTGGATTTGGCCATGTGGGAGGGAACACAGGAAAGATGGCTCTGTATTACCCCCTGCATGAGGGAAGGGCTCAACAGAGGAACAATGGTGGCTGTCCCTGCATCCTTCACGCTGAGTCACAGAATTTAATTTGTTCCAAGCTGTACTCTGTCAGCCAAAGCCTAGAGTATGTGCCTGCAAGTCTGTGCATGGATCCTTTAAGGAGGAGTCTGGGTTTCCAGCAACCTTTCAACTCACTGAAGAGTCAGAATAGGGTGGACAGAATAAGGACTGATTTTCACAGTGGTGGCTTCTCTCCTTGGAAATAGTAACCGTAGCTTGGAAGCTCGATGTGGCACTAAGTCTTCTTCCTTTCCTGGGGAGATCTTTGCAACCCAGCCCCGATTCTCAATCAACACATGCAGGCCCAACCAGGAGGGTGAGCTGAAGTGAACACATCTACCTGTCCATTGGGCTTCCTTCTCATAGCTGCCTGGAATCTGGTAAATTTGCTGCCTGGAGATCTAACTTCACATATCTGAAGCTACCGGCTTGATGGACAGGGACAGATGGATGGACAGGACTAAGTGAAGACATGTGCCTGGATGATTGTGTAGTGACTGTGCTGGCAGGTAGCTGGAACAGGAGTATTAGGTCCATATGCATGTGACTATGGGTATGGTTTCCCTGCCAGGGTCGGGAATGTTTCTCTGTGTGCTTTGTGTTACTGCAGGTGTCTGGCATGTCCTTGGAAAGATGGGCACAGGAAGGATGACTCAGAGACCCCAGAGTCAGATCTAGATCTCCCAGTCAGTTACTGTGTGTAGGAGGAGCAGTTATAACTGCACACACACACACAATCACACACACACACACACACACACAAACAAACAAACAAACACACACGTACATCTTTGTTGTGTCTCTGCTTTTCAAGGAAGAAAAGGGGACAGAGTGGTTAGGGAGGAAGTAAAGGTGTAGTTGCAGGAGAGCTTGCCATGGGTCACACTTCCCAGAACCATATATCATTAGGGGCCTAATGTTTGGTGGGTGGCTCTGATACCACTTAGGTAACATTATCTGGTTAAGTGAAAGTCTCAACATTCAGAGTTCTAAACATATGACAGATTGTGAGGAGTGTCACTTCGCACACATGCCCTCCTAGATATGTTCTCCCCTAGGCTCATTTTAGGTTATCAACTTTACTGTAGTCCTGGGAGCCTCCCTCACCCTTTCTGGCCTGCCCTCTCCAAGATTTTCCCTCAGTCTAGAGCCAGTGGGATTTCACCACTGACTACATCCCCAATCCCTACTGCTGTGCTAGCTCACTGGGAGCAGTTGGTGAGCAAACAAAGTAGATTCATGGCAAAGTGACAGATTCATTACTGATGTCTCACGCAGGTGTAATCTTAACTAGAGCCCCATCTGTCCTATCATCTGAACCCCAGATACAAGCCTGGGCTGCTGCGAGGGTTCAGGAGAAAACTCTAGACCAACAACACAGGGGCTAGGTTTCCCAGGAGCAGCAGGGACCTGAAGCAGCTGACGCTCTTACACCCCCCAGTGCCAAAGATAAGTAGGTGGGGAGAAGGTGCATATAGGTGTACATGCATGCGGTTGCATCCGGGGGACTGCTGCAGGAAGGAGACTATTGCTGGACAAGGGGTGAAGCTCACAGTTGCTCCTGAAACTCCTGATTCCTTTATTCACATCAGCATTGAGCCAGTACCTTTACGTTATTCCAGGACCTCGTAACTCAGTCTACAAAGGAGCGAGTGTCTTTGTCCTTAGTAAGGCATGGGAGATCATTAAGTAGAGTTCAGCTGGATCACCTGCTTCCTGCTAGCCTGACAGAAGACCCTGACAGGTCACCTGTCCAATGGGAGCAATACATCCCTGCCATTCTCTGTCTGAGTCTTGACATTTTAGACCTAAAATCAAATGATACAAAACATGTCTTCATCCACAGAGGGGTGGGAGTCCCAAGTGTAGCAGATCCAGCAACAGAGCCTTTCAGTTCAACAGAATTTTTATTTATAGGCTACATCTCAGAGCACAGGCTGGGTTCTCTGATCAGATGGCTCTGGATTCACATCCATCATTATCTGAAAAACATGTTAGCAACTTCCTATGATTTAAGGCTTTAGTCCTCACACTCCCCCATGGGCCAAAATCACTGTTTCTTCATAGGTGCTAAATGCAGGGAGGTCACATGACTTACCAACCCATCTGGCTGACTGATGCAAATTATGGTTGAGAAACAGCTGTAGGAAAAGACAGCCTTGCTTTACCTGCACTGGGCCTCCTGAGGCAGGTGTCACCCCTACCCATTGTTTTTAGGAGGGGCCTATGTCACTTTAGCAGGAATAAGATAATGTGTCCCTTTGAACTTGTTCTCAGGGCTCACTGCCTTAAACCAGTTCCTGGATTCTAGACCAAAGCCCTGACTCATTTAGCCTGATAGAAATATGTTTAGTCAGATCTCTAGGTACTAGAGATCATTATGCCTCATAGCTGAGTAAGGCCAACCCATAGAATCTAGACCTGTTCTCTGGACTTCATTTAAGCACAGTGAGCACTAAATATTCAGGCCTAGCTTGGAGCCCTTTCAGGTCAGCTAAGTCATCTGGGCATATATGACCTAAAGGCTTCACTCTTAACTTTCCCCATGCCTGCGGTGGGGCAGAGGGCTGCTTAAGATCAAGTCTAGAGTTTCTGTACTTCTGAGTCATTGTGGACAACATCTGTGAGTGGGAAGCCAAGAAAGCCCTTCATTGTGCATGGCTGCTCTGCTCATAGCATGGCCATTGTCTCTTCAGACTTAGTCTAATAAACGTATGGTTAAAGGTACAATAATTGAAATGTCAAGGGGATGATAATGCTGCAATAAGCCACTCTGGGCCTAGGTACAAGTAAGTGTATTAGAGGAACTACTGTGTCGGGGACTTTGTGAACACCTGTGCAGAAAAGACAGAGCCTTTTCTGACAGGGTTCTCCAATGCAGCCTATTTCCTCAAAATTCACAAAGCACAATCTTTGGACAGAGACCATGCTACTCCAGCTGAAAAGGACACCATTGTCCCACACCACGCAGGAGAGTCTCCTCAGTGCCTTCACTAGATCATGGGCTCTACATTCCAGGCTGTGAGGCATCCCTCCAACCATCTTCCTTACCCTTCATTCTGAGGCATTAGTGATCTGAAGCCAGTCCTGAAACAGAACATCTGTTTCTAAATCTACCACATGCTTTGTGCAACAGGTGTCTGCAAATGTCCTCTCTTGAGAGAGCCCTCCAGAGAGTCTGCCACATCCCCTGCCCTCACACGTCCTCTGGGGCACTGTTAAATGGACGACGTGCACATTGGGTGCAACTTTGCTACCCTCCTTCCATTTGACATGACGATCATGTTCAGTCTGCATTCTCAGCTCCACCCTGTGTGGTAGAGAGAAGAAATGCACATGACAAATAACCAAAGTAGTCAATGAATGCATATTAGAACAAGTATTTCATTTAGAAACATAATGGAAAATGAGAACAGTAGAAATTTCCAGAAAATACTCTATCATGGTGACAGATCTAGTAATTGCTTGAAAATTTGTTTTTGATTTTTTTGTGTTTTTTTTGTATCTAAGCATTTCTGCATTTTGTGCTATCATATATTTTCTGCATTAAGTGTTAACAAATTGGGAAAAAATAAAAATAATAAAATTTGTTTCTAAAAGATGAAGGCAAAGGAACTTAATCTTTATTTGAAATTATATTGACTTTAGACTGAATTTTACTCCAACTAAAAGTAGGGCCATGTAAACTTCCATGGAGAGTTCTTCACTGAAGAACAACAGTGGAACTCGCCTATCTTTGACATAAGCTGTCTCTTCCCCTTGCTGCCCAGCTTGATACCCAGCTACTGGCTGTACTTGTCCTTCTACTGCACAAGCAGTTTACAACCTTGGCTTAGGGTAGTGGAGTTTCAGTAGAAAATCAGATATGATCCTGAAAGGCCTTCAGGTTCTGCTCTTTAACCCAGGCACAGTTCACGTACATGTGTTGATGCAGCTGAAAGGAGAGAAAACTACAAGCGATATGTTCCCTTCCATCAGATCCATGTTCAGCTCCTCAGCTATGAGCCTTCATTCTCTGATATAGTTCATTTCCCATAATGATCCGAGGGAACTTTCTATCCATATCCAAAGGTCTTTCATATAGTCCTGGGAGCCCTCATCTCCAAGTACTGTGCTCTATGCTCATCCTGCCTAAATAACTTCATGATCCCACAGAACGATCACAATTCATTCTCATTCTTCAACCTCTGATAAATTAGAATGGGGCATGGCCATGAGCAAAGAGACCCACAATCACCCTAAACCTCCTTCTCCCACAGGCTTCAGAAGCCAGGTTGAGTTAGATCACAGCCACGGGGCTCTGCTATTCTCACAGGTTAAAGGTTCTTTGTTTTAGGCTATCCTGTGCTTGGGCACTTCTCTCAAAATAGGAAAATTATCCTTAAGTGTTTAAAAATCATTTGTGTTTATTCTAATTGTAATCAGAATATGAGTTTGGGGCTCTGGATGATATAATGAATTCCATTTTCTAACTGGAATATAGTAGGCCCTAAATAACTGTTTGCTGTACAAGTTAAATTATAAATTCATTTTGCCCAGTGAGTCAAGCCTTTTCAAAGATTTTTCCATTGCCCAAATTTGTCTAGCTTACAGATTTAGGTTTTAAAGATATATATTTTATATTCTTTCTGCCCAAAATGTCCCTTGATAAAAAAGAAGGGCAAAGAAAGATGGAGAAAAAAAGATGAATAAAAGACTATGGCGACCACTAAGCGAAGTGCGATAAGAAGAAATGGCTGTTTGGTGGGCAGGGAGGAGTGTCCTCTGGGGCCCAGACTCTTACTGGCCGTAGCACATCTAGCTGTCCCAGACTCATTCTTCTTATCGACATACTCATAGCAGTTTATCACTTTTGTGATCTTAGGATGAGAAAAAGAAATGAAAGATTTTTTTTCTGGGCAGCTGAGAGAAAAATGTATTTAACTCTATTGTCTTCATGCACTTCAGCATGCAAGAATTCCACTGTCAGTTGCAGTCAAGTTTTGTGCTTTTTACTCATCATCTACACATCTAAGTCAGTTAACTGCTCAGGAAGGAGCCCGGAGGCAGGAACCACTCCTATGTGTCTGTCCCAAAGAGCTCCCTCTCAGGCTCTGATTTTAAGCTGTAGTAATGTGTCCATGCTTAATCCAGTCTAAGTACAGAGATAGCATGTTATCCCCAAGCATGTTCGACTCTGCAGGAGGTGAGGGCCTGATAGTTTACAGAAGGGAATTGAGTAGCCCAAAGGCAGTAGAAGAGGTTACTCCTTCTCACAAGCCAGGAGTATCTGCTGTTGGCTTTCTGTTCATCCTGTGGTACCTGTCCATCACAGGATCCAAAGAGCAGGATCAGCGGGATATCAGATGCCTCATTAAACATCAAGTCCAGCCTTGGGGATACCTGATGGTCCAATTCTCATGCTAGGGGTCAGAGCGAGGGCTAAGTATTTTTGATGGCTCATGTCCTTTATAAATGTGGGTGGGCGTTCCATGGGCAGCACCATTGTCGTTGATGAACTGGAGGGTAGACCGGCTAATCAAGTGTTTCCAAACCACATGAAAGTCGCCCAACAGGAGCTAAGTGAATGAAGCTCAACTTCCACCTACAGGTATGAGCATTTGAAATCAGTTCCAGAGATGTGAGTTCTGAACATGTGACTAATGTGAAGTCCTTGATACTTTTATCATCTGTGGTGCCTCAATCATCAACCCTGCAGCCCTTCAGGGATGGGAGAGGCTTCCTATTTCTCGACTGGCTGGCTCTGTTTCTAAACTCCTACATGCTCCTTCATCTGAGTCCACCCCTTGTATAAACTGCCTGTACATCAGGGAGCTTTACCTAGTCAGAGTGTCTTGTACATTTCTTTCTTTAGCATAGGAGAAAATATCGAAGGTCAAGATCATCTGTCATAGAAAGATTGGAAACGTGTGTCTAAGACTAGGTTGACGTTATAAAACTATCAGAGTTTCCATGAGTTTGCACATGGCTTACTGAAGAAATTGTGGACTCAACTGCACTACAACTGATAGTATAATCTCAAATAAAGAATCTAATTTGTGTGGGCCTCTGAAACCTCGGTTCCCTCAGTTATACATGGTGATGGTTATAGTACCCACTTCACAGGGGTATGAGTTTATACACAGAAGTCTTTAAAAGTGTCTGAAATATTTGAAAGTAAACCAAATTGTAGCTTCTATTGTTGCTTCTGTATTTACTAATAAAATGAGTGTTACGTCAGTCACTTTGTTGGAGAGATCAATAAAGAAAGGCAGCATTACCTAGGATATTCTGCATTTCCTACTCTTCTCTGAATTTGCATATATGAGGAAGATTTTACTATTAACAGAATTTGGGAAACACATTCTGATGCCCCCTACATTTCACTTGAGGCCACCTGAGCAGCTGTAACAAACAGATGATGAAAAATCAGTGTTTAAGTTGGTAAATGTTTTCATAATCATATCAGGAATACAAAATTCTGCATCAGAGAGTGACAAATATAAGTACAACCCAAGCCTTGTTAGAAAATGCTTTCTGATGAATCTTTAAGGCCTTGTCTACTATTTGGGGAATCAATTAATTTTCATTCAATGTTAATGAAATTAAACATTTCTAACCTGATGGTGAGAAATTATCTACAACATTTACTTAAGAAATAAATTGGCTTTTAATGACCGAAAATACTCGACAAAGAAAGAGAAGGAAACTACTTCAATAAGAAAGTCACGTCCAAGAATTCTTCTTAGCACATCATGCTTCATGTGAGTCTCTGAAAGTGTTTCCTCTAAGATAAAGAACAAGGAAAAAATGCCCACTCTAGGTACTTTTGTTCATTACTGTGGAGGAACAACTGTTCTTTTGCGTGACCACTGTATGACCCTCGAGGTAGATCTGGCTGGATCCAGGCCAGAACAGAGATTGCTTCATGTACATCCCCAGGGACAGTCTCACCCAGCCATAATCTATGCTTGGTTCTGAAACAGGATCCTGCCCTTACCCAGGCAAGGATGTGAGACATTTCCCTCTTTTCTTTGGCAAGTCACATCTCACACACCAATCTATGTTTCTACATTTTGTATAACTGCTTAGCATCTGCAACATGGTGTGGAGGCTATCCGTCTTGTCCCCTCTACATGTAAAACACACCTCCCACATCAGTTCGCTTAATAATCTCTCAATGTAATGAAAAAGTAATCGGTGTCTTTCTTTTGGGCCTCGGCATCAGGAAACTGAACACAGGAAGTACATACTGAAAACATTAGACAAAAATAGAAAATAAAATGGCAGTCAACTTGGAAAGTCAGAAGTGAAATCATGTCACTTCTCAGTTAACAAAAACTCATGCGTAGAAAATGATAAAATCCCCAACAAACAAACAAATATTATATTAGGACTAATTAATGAATTCAACCAACTTTTAGGGTACAAAACCAACACTCAGAAATCAATCGCACAGTTATGCAGTAACAATGAACAATCCAATAGGAAAATTCAGCAAATCATCTCATTTATCACAGCACCCAAAAAAATGAAGTGATTAAAGTTAACTGGAAAGACTTGCATGCTGAAAACAAAAAAATATTGATGAAAACAATTTAAACCAAACACAAGTAAGGATCGGTACACTTAATATTCTTAAAATGCCCATACTAAAGATTCAGTGTGTTGATACGAGACTGTCAAACTCTAGAGAATTTTCACAAAAAAATTCATTTGAACCAAACAGGATATACAAGGAGGCAAGAAATGAACCGGCGGCAAACAATGCTTCTCAGAGTGACAGCTGCAGCCTGTTTTAAGCATTCAAAGTTGGGAACTTAGAAAAGATTACACGAAGGTGCAAAGAAGTGTTAGTAGAATGATGTCTTTCTCGCAGCTGGTTTTCCTTCTGAGGTTCTAAAGAGGCATTTTAAATCTGTGTTGATTCAGATGCACAGAATCAATGAACAGGGTTTTCTTATGGCAAAGAGAAAGCTTTTACTAAGAAAGTTATGCAGTCCGGACATCCATACTCACCATTACTTTCCCAGGTAAAAATGGACAATCAAATCTCCATGTGAGATTATTTTCAATTGAAACTTCTTTTAAGCCACCAGTGTTAGCTCTAAGAAAATTCCAATGGCTTTTCTTTTCCTAATTTTTTTTTTGGCATAAATAGAATAAACAACATAAATTCCTAAAGACCATCAAAAGTAAAAGCAATTTTGAGAGAGAACAAAGCTAAAGTCCTCCCACTTTTTAATTTAAAAAATGCTATGAAGCTGCAGTAATCAAAACAGCATAGTACTGGTGTAAAGACACACTCATACACACATGGAATAGAAAAAAACCGGTAGAGCGTAATGTCCAATGATCGGCACCATGGATGCAAAGATTACACAATAGGAAAAGAATAATCTCTTCAAAAAAGGGTGGTGGGAAAATTGAACATCTCTATGTGAAAGAGTGAAGAAGGACCCTTATCTTATGAAATATACAGAAATCAACTGAAAATGGAACAAAAACCTAAAAGTAAGACCAGAAATTATAAAACAGAAGGAAAAGCTTTGAATAGGAATTGCTTTCTTGGATATGACACCAAAAGCAGAAAAATCTAAAGTGCAGAAAGCACAAAAATCACAAGCAAAAATACACTAATGGAATTACATTAAATTTGCAAATCTGTGTAGCAAAGAAGACATCAAGAGTGAAAAGCAGCCTACAGAATTTGAGAATATATTTGGAAAACAGATATTTGGTAAGAGATTGATATCAAGAATACATAAAGAATTTGGCAATTCAATCATAAAAAGAAAAATTACCAGATTAGAAGCTCAGTGCTATAGACTGAATTATGCCACACACCCCCAATTAAACTACTGAAGCTAACCTTAGCTGTAAATGTATATAGAGTTAGGACCTTTGCCAGGTATTAGGGTTAGAGGAATTCGTAAAAATGGAGGTTTCAGGATGGCATTAGTGCCCTTATTATAAGAGAGTGGTGTCTCTCCTTCTCTTCAGAAACATGCACAGACAAAGAAGCTTTGTGAACTCACAGTGAGATGGAGACTGCCCATAAACCAGAAAAAGAATGTAAGAAGAATAACACCCTGATCTTAGACTTTCAAGCTCTAGAACTGGGAGAATACAAATTTCTGTGGCTTAAGCCACTCTGTCTGTGATATTCTGTTTGGGAGCCTGAGCTAATACCAAGGGAAATGATTCTGAATAGAAATTGCTTTAACAGCATGTACCAATGGCCAGGAAGCATATGAAAAGATGACCATTACCACTATTCATCGGGAAAATGTAAAGTGGAGCCACAGTGAGATATCATCTGTTACCCATTAGAATGGCCACAAAAACAGATAGACAGACAGACAGACAGACAGACGGACCGACAATAATAAAGCATTGGATAGAAAGTGGAGAATCAGAAACCCTTATACATTGTCTGTGGGAAGGAGAAATCGTTTAGCTACTATGAAAATCAGTATAAAGATCCCTCAAAAAGTATGAACTGACTGCCACATGTTATAGTAAGAAAAACTTGGGGTAGATATACAAATACAATTGCAAACATATTCTTAAATAAATATATGCACACCCATGATCACTGAAGCATTCTTCAAAATAGCCAAGATGTAAAAGCAAACTAAATGCCCATTGATGGCTAAATGACAAAAGAAAATGTGGTATATAAATACAATAAATTATTATTCAGCCTAAGCACAAATTGAAATCCTGTCATATGCTACAGCATGGATGAACATTGAGGACAGTATGCTAAGTAAAATAAACCAGTCACCAAAAGATGAATACTGCAGGACTTCACTATGCAAACTATTTAAGAAGTGAAATGAATATAAACAGAATAGAATGGCAGTTGCCAGAGGCTGGAAGAAAGAGAATGTAGAGAGTTGTTGTTCAATCGTTGGAGTTTCATTCATGCAAGATGAAAAAGTTCTAGGCATCCAGTGTAACTCAATACGTATATGGTACAAAATACTATATAGTACACTTGAAATTAGAGGAGGAGGAATTTATGCCATGTGTTTTTAAACACAGGGATACATTATATACATACACATATATATGTATATAGTTATATGTACATACATTTAGTACACATATGTATGTATGTGTGTATCTATAATTATATCTAATCTATGTCTATATCATATATTGATATTTATATCTACTTTTTATCTATTTAAACATAATAATCTATATCATCTATATCTATCTATATCTATGTATATCTATCTATTTATATCTATATCTATCTATATGTATACAATGTATATGTATGTGTGTGTGTGTGTGTGTGTATATATATATATCTGTATACATATATATATCTATCTCTATCTCTATTTTTATCTCTATATCTCTATCTATATCTAATCTCCATTATATATATCTAATCTATATCTATATCTATATCATTTTTGTCATCTCTATCTGTATCCTTCTTTCTATTCCTATCTCTATTTCTATATCTGTATCTATCTCTATAGCTATTTATATCTACCTATATTTATTCATATCTATCTAATCATCTATATCATTTCCATCTCTACCATAGCTCTCTATCTGTAAATCTGCCTCTATATCTAATCTATATCTCTATCTAATCCATATCTATATCTAATCATCAATATCATCTATATCATTTATATTTATCTCATTTATATCTATACATGTTTTATATTTATATATGTATACACACACACACACACACACACACACACACACACACATATATATATATATATATATATATATATATATATATATATATATAATCTGTATCTATATCATCTATATCTAAGTATATCTATATTTATTCTATCTCTCTCTGTCCCTATCTTTATCTTTATCTATCCCTATCTCTATCTCTGTCTCTGTCTCTGTCTCTGTCTCTATCTCCCCCTCTGTCTCGCTCTGTCTATTTTTCTTTCTCACTCTTACCTTTATGTAAACTATCTATCTATCTAACCAAAATTATCTATCTATCTATCTATCTATCTATCTATCTATCTATCTATCTATCTATCTATCAATCATCTATCTGTCTATCTATCAATTTGTCATCTTTCTATTAATGTATACTGGGTTATATATTTATACTGCATACAAGTAAGAGGTGTACATGTACAGTAAACTCTCTTTTGATGTTGAAATATTTGTGGATAACCATGTGCTCTATTCAGAGTTCTTATACTTTTCTTTCATAAGACTGAGGAATCCGACATACATAGATGGGGAAACTGCAGACATGGTCCAAGTTGCTCTCTCCTGTTTAGGCTGATTGACTTTACTCTAAACTCTCCTTAGAGCACAGGAGGAAGTGAGCTTCTCATTTCAATTTTACGAATGCACTCATTTTATATATGCAGTATAATCTCCAGTCTGTGACATGTGGGAGGCATCAGGGAGACTCAACAGCTCTCGGAAAACTCCTCCTGGAATCAACATAAAGGATCCTATTTTGGGGGGTGTAAGAGGATCAGGTGGTGTGATAAAATATACATAAGTGAATTATGTATCTTCACATAATATCTTCATCATTTTTTTTCTAAGACGTTCAATGCAGTGACTGAAATACTGTGAGATTAGTGTTAGAAAACTCTTTGGTGGATTACAGTTTAACTAAAGTTTCTTTAATTGACCACATTTTGTAAAACTAATCTTCCTTTAAAAATTCTTAATTTTACACAAATAGATACAATGGAGAGTGTTACTAGAAAACCTATACATCCAACACCATGCAGTCTAAATTCAATATCTCCCACAATGGCTTTGGATCTTTTTATTTCTATTTCAACATTCAAAAACAAACAAAGAAGAAACTAGCCAAGACACAGAGAAGTCATCGGCCAGATCTTCCTTCTTCTCTTCTGATAACTATTCTGAATTTGTTTTTATTCACTCTCAAGATTTTTACACATTTACTACTTATAAATGTGTGGCATTATATGGGTATGTAACATATATAATTACTTCACACATTGAAAAACATTCTATGAATAGCAGTTTTGTCTATAATCTGCCCTTTTACATCTTGCTTGATTGTTAAAACATCAAACAGTCCACTTGTAACCTGCTGAGATGCAGCTCAGAACTTAGCCCAGGAAATTTTCAGGGCAGTACCTCTAATTCCTCCTGGCCCCTCTCCTTGCTGCCTTAGAATCCATTCTTCATCAGAATTCTCAGTGTAATCCACCTAGGGCTTGATGACCTGCCTGCGGTGACACAGGAATGCTGGTCGAAGGGATATGAGACCTGGAACAAAACTAAATCATAGTCTGGAAAGGAAACAGCTTGAAGGAGAAATAAAGCAACAGAAAGCAAGGACAACTCACACTCTGATGGGTTGACAGTGCCTAGAACAAGGCATTCTGAGCTCTGCATTGTTTGTGTCAACCCTAGGCTGATCAAAGAGAACAAATTTTCTGGCAGACTATTCTCCATGTGGCAGAAAACTGCCTGAGAGAGAACCTAGCATTTTCTCCTACCTGAAGCCTGCAGGGCATCATAGTTCCTTTTCACATTCTTGTAACAGTTTTTTCCGAGTCCACCATGTCTGTCCATCCTTCTTGGAGAAGTATTTGAAAATGTGTTTGACAGCATCTTTGACCTAGACAAAATCAAAGATTCCATGAAAAACTTCATAATACACATCAGAACTTTGAGTTGGGCCTTTTTCTCCACCTGTGTGCAGGATGTTAACGAGACCTCCGGGTGGTCTCTGTGAAACAAGGATTTTCTCTCCTTCACAATCCTGTCCTGATACCTGAGCAAACACTGAGCACGTTCCGAGCTGTTTTCTGACACAGAGACGGTGCTGTTATGTGTGTCCTGTTCTCACCTCATGCAACAATGAGGACCAAAAACCCTATTCTGTGTACATGTATAGAGAGTTTCTGGTCCTTTGGTGATGAAATCCCTGTCAACAAGCACCTCATACCATCAGACCCGGCTTAGAGGATGGGTTTGTATTCCTGAGACTCACCTTGGGCTTATGCACTGTTCTCCGGGGTCTTCACAGGGCTCTCATCTGGGGACCTGCTAGACCTTATGCTGTCAGCACCACATAGGCCCTATGAGTCTCCCAGCCCCGAGGCCAAGGTACCTGTTAAAAAATATGCTGAGAGGGTCTGACAGTTAGCACTACATCCCAGAGTGAGGCCTGTATTCTTCATTAGGGCAAGTGTCCAGAGCAGGAGATGTAGGAACCCTACTAGGTTCTGTGCATGAGGGAGAAAGTTTGTGTATGCGACATCTCCAACATTTGTAACACACCAGCTAAATGATAGCTGGGATGTGTTTCATTAGCTCTCCTGTAGCTCTGCCCATCTCAGGAAATTAGGCAAAAGCACATGGATGTACCTGGCCCTGAGTGGTTGAGGGGAGCCCTTAGGTTAGGGGTGGCAATAGGCCAAAGAAAGCTTGGAGGCACCTGCTTCATGTAATGGGGTCAGAATGACCATCAGCATTCTCTTGCAGACACCAGAGATGCCTATTGCTCACAGAGGGGTTGTGGGAATTCCACCTGCGGATCCTGGGAAAACCTAGCACACAGCACATAAAACAGACCTACTCTACACGGGGCAAGGGTCTCTCAGACTGAGACAAATTGCAGTCCATCATGATGACGGTCTTTGTGGTCTTTCAAGACTAGATTTGGAGTACAGAGTAGGAAGTCATTGAGAATGCTCAGATTGACAGAGTTTGGGCTCTTCCAGGCTGAGAAGGACTCACATTAAGAGGCTCTAGGTTCCCAGACACTGAGTTAAGCTGGGGCCTTTGACACACAAGAGACTCAGATTCCCAGGATGGGGCTATTTAGGTATCTGATAATAGGAAATTCGGTCTTTCTGTGAGTGTCCTATTTAAGGTGTCCCAAGATGAAGGTTTGGGGCATGCCTCAGGCTGAGGGGAATCGTGTTTTTCACTGTGTTTGCTGGGGTCTAAACATGAAAGGATTTGGGTTTTCTCTGGATGATGAGATTTGAGGTCCCTCCAGGTTAGAGGATGTGGGATCGCTCAGGGTGACATGATTTGGTGTCCCTTGAGGCTGATGGGATGTGGAGCCTTTCAGGGTGAGAGGATCTGGTGCTGTTAGGATGGAATTTGAAGACTTTAGACTTGGTGTTAAGGATGGATTCTCACATCAAAGCCCCTCCGGCTGCAGTTTTCCTGTCAGTCTCCTACTGGATCTGGGAAACGCCCCACACTGCATAGGACAGACGTGGAGTCCAAGCTCCTGAGCGCTTGCAGGGCTCAGGAGTCAGAAACCATGCACCCGCCAGTATACCAGTTCCCCAACAATAGTAGATCCGTGCTGCGATGCCAGGGCCAACTTCAATGGTGAAGATGCTAGGGGCGCGGGGCTGAGCTGGCCTGTTGGTCCTGGCAGTCCCCAGTCCCAGGCTGGAGGCATTGCCGGCGGGCGGGTCTCCAAGTGTCCCGCGGAAAACCCCGCCCCACCCGGTGGGATCACCTGCTCCGGGTTCTGTGAGTGTGCGTCACGACGCCTTCCGCGACCTCAGACGGCCTCACAGGTGTTGTGAATTGATCTCGAGAGTGGCTCTGTAAAGGACACACACAGCAGGGAGGTTCTGGCGCCCACACCCAAGCGAAGCCTGAAGCTGCCAGCTGGCGGCAGACGTTTAGGGTGGAAAGTGCCTTCTGGCTAGATTCCCTGTTCAACAGACTTCCATTAGCCTTTCAAGTTAGGTCCTCGTCCCAGGTTTGCCTGCCTTATGAAGTCCGCTTTCAGCAAGAACTTTCAAAGTGGTTGGTGTGTGGTGAATGCCACATTCCTTTCTTGGGAAAACTGGGTCAATCCGTAAATTCTGGTGCCACAGGGTGTAGACACAGAAAGAATTTCATGTGTGTCCAAGGTACCAACACAAGGAGGGAAATATGTGTTAGAAAAACCTTTAGGAGTACTAAAAAGGTCAAAGAGTAATAGGGATATATAAGTCAAGTGGGCGTAAAAGCTTCAGAAGTTAAAAAGTCATAATTAAAATAAATACAAATGAAAACCTAAGATTCATCCATCAAGTGTATTGCCTAAAAATAAGGCGTCCCACAAAAAGACGTGGGGTCTGAAGGGGCAGGGTGTCAAGTTAACACCTACTTGGTTTCACAAGAGAAAATGGAGAGAGCTTCTGGCCTATTCCTACTTTTGGTCACAGGAATATAACTTGATTTTCAAGTGTTCGAAAGAAGTGGCTAACTGCAGATGCTTTATAATGACTCTGAATTAGGAGAAAACTCATTGCAGTGGAGATGGGGGGGGGAGCCTGGCGAGAGTGCTATCCACGGTACCAACCGACACCAATTTCACACCCCACAGAAGACTCCTCTGAGAGAAAGAAAGGCCAATGATAGGCCTCAACATGAAAAACTGACACTGTTTCCCGCAAGAAACTGATGCCCCACAAACCAGCCAACAACAAACCTGAACTCCCTCTGAACCACGCTGAACTCACTCATTTCTCCAATGGACTTGCTTTCAAATTGATCCTTTCCAAGGTCCTCCTTTCTCTCTCCAAAATCGTGTTCCTCTACTTCATCTGTGGGACTTGCCTATGACGTTTGCTCTATCCTTCTAGTTTCAAGTTGCAGTTGTTTGTTGTTCGTGATTAAAGCCACGTTTTGCTGGTAAAATAATTGTTTTACATTTTTCTGCAAAGAAAATTTATTTTCCATATCACTAACCATGACCTTTTATCATTAGTTATCACTTAAATTCTGCCTCGTGTCTTTAATGCTGACGTGACCCTTTATGTCTTCTGTGTTTATAGCATTCTCATCATTTACATATATACATCCATCAGAGAAGGCTTGATATGCAGATGCAGTCTTGCATAGTATGTGATATTCTGCTGATAGCAATGTAGAAGACATGTGTTTCTAATCACTTTTTAATTTGATTCATGTAATATAAAAAATCAGTGATTTAGACACTGTTAAGTCTCTAAATGAGATTTTCAAATGCACTAGGAGAAATGGTTACAGACAGTAGGATGTCCAGGAATAGCTTCAGTGTCCACATCCTGTTGTATTTTCTGTAGCATTTTGTTCCCAGCTGTTTTTCTTTACATGGACAGTGGGCCCAGATGACAAGATTTTGCTTCACCTCTTGGATGTTCTGAACTTTCTTGCTGAAGGCGAACTGTGGTTTTCACGGGGTAGTTCTTAAATTTTTTTCAACCAGTTCATTATAAATTCAGTTGGTGCCTGTTTAATCTCTTTGATTCTCTTCATTGCATCTAATAGTCCCCCTAAGCCTCACAGCTATTACTGGTAGTTGACAGGTTCATTCTTGTTTTTCAAATACAAATGAATTATTCATTGTAAGTTCTTTATCAGAAGCTTTTTGAATCCTTTAGTACATCTGATCTTGAAGGAATTGAGCTGTGGTGTTCAGTATTGATGCACTTGAGTTCACAGAATCTGAACATTCTTCTGTTTCTGGGGGCTCTGAACAGAAATCACACTTTTGAAAATTCATATTGAACCCACATGAGAGCTCAATCCTCCCAAACATGGTGTGTGAAAGGAATTAGATTGCTTGGCCTTGTCACAGTGGTTTCATTTGTGAGATTGACATTGTTTGACGCCATACACAAGAATCCATAGGTGACCCTGGACATTTCTGGGGTGCTTGAGTAAGCAGATACAATACCCACAGAGTCTTTTGAGCTGGCTGTTCCATGACTGACCCTGGAGTTTGAGAGTTGGTTCCTCTCATGATTCAGAGATTCTTCTCTCTTTACATTAGAAGCTCTCAAGAGTCTATGAGGAAACTACTTTAAGATTCCTGCTTTTCTGATTAAAGGCCCATTTGGCCCAATAGTATTTTATTGGCACTTCTGCCTGATTTGACATCAGGCAATTTTATTGGATAGCCTACCACCCAGTTTTGGGAAAAAAAAAGGCGTGCTGATTCCACTGAAACTGAAATGCCCAACAATTGACCCTACAAAAGGAAAACCAATATGGAAATGTAGTAAATGTTGGTTCAATAAAAGTAGGCAATCGTAGTTTGCATCAAACAGCAAACTGGTCCTAGGAGAAATTCTGAGATTCGTGCTCCTTACACTGTAGATTCATTCAATATTTTGGCCACTGACAAAATAGAAGCATCTAGGAACCTCTATTGGTGGGATGAGATGATAAACAAGGCTTCAAAAGTGCCTGCCTCATTTTTGTGTCTTGTCCTTAGCATAATCCAGGACCCATATTGGCACTGCTCCTGCACATTTTTAATCACCTCTTGAACCATTTGATTTTTGGTGAAGAGCTTTCATAAAGAATTCTCCACACCTTAACCCTGTTTCATGGATATAAATTGTTTTATTCATGGTCTAGGTGCTTTTTCATTGGAGTGAGAAAACTACTTCCTTTTCTTGACAAAGTCTTCTTAGAGAAGACTGACCACTTGGGGGGAGCACCTGTCAAACTCCACACTGACAGGTGAAATTATTTTATTGGTCAGGTGCTCGAACATGGTTGTGCAATTTGGCCAGTTCTGCAACATTTTCACTATGCCTACCACACTCAATCCTCAGGTTCCATTTAAACTACTAAAGTCCTCAGTAGGAATTAACTGGCAAAATTTGTAGAATTCTTTATATGACTTGGCTGAAAGTATTATGAACCTCAGATTTATACTTTTTGGAACTTGTAAGCTTTCACCTTGCAAGACACTTACAGAACACCACATGCGTTCGGCTGCTGCTTTTGGGGATCCACAGTTCAGTAATTTTAAAGCCTGAAAACCTTTAGCTGAATGTCGTCATGCTCTGGTAGAACAATTGCTTCACAGTGCAGTACAAGAGAGTGACAAACTGAAAATCTAAACCTACTCACCTGGAGATTTGGTTTACTAAGAAAAGGCACCTTAAAAACAAAACAAAACAAAACATTTCTGCTGGCTTCACTGGATCAACCTTTACCAGATACTGTTGACACCACCCTTGGCCTGCTAAGTTTCAGTGACCAGATCCATGGATACACTTGTCACTCCAAAAGAAGATACCAAAACCAGACATAAAGTTGACCTAATCTGATGACCTACAACTAAAACTGAAAAATAAAAATAAAAATATAAACAAGCAAGTGACCATGGCAGGAGACAGCTTTCCTCAAAAGATCAGGTCAGGGCTATACAACTCTTTTTCTTATTTCTTATTTTTCTTATTTTTTATTTTATTTTTCTCTTACTGAGAACGATTGTGCCCTCCTTTATGTTTTCTAATCCACTAAGAAAGGGGGAGTTTCCTTAGCATGGAATATGTCATTAAGTACCTCAAGATAATTATGGTCTTTGTTTTGTTTTCTGTAGCTTTGAGCTCCTGGTTTAAATTCATCTCATAGATTAGAATGTTATGTTGTTCTAATTTCACTAAATTCTTCTTTTTCAGCTCTGCATCTGTTTCCTGTGAACCATGGACATGAGCTGTTCCCCTGATTATACCTTCTTTCTGATGAGGGAGACAGCTCCAAGAAGAAGTCCGTCCTGACTTTGGGAAACATGAGACTGCTGGAATTGGAATATGGGAATGCTGCCTGGCAAAGCTTTCAGAGAAAGGTAGTTGATCACAATGGAATAGGTCATTGATCACAAGGGAAAGCATAATGTCTAACTGGAACTTTAAGCAAATATAATCTATCACAGGGTCGATGAGAGGATATAGGGCTGTCGGAAGTCTTCATAGGCTACCGAATCACAAGAACCCTGCACAAGAAGACACTGCAGAAAGAAATCTATTTTATAATAACACTCTGTGTTTCTAACTGCCTCATCCATAACTTTCATTTTCCTTCTCTATATACCTCTCCTTCTCCGCACACAGGCCACAGTGTGTGTGTGGCTTGCCATGACTACATGCTCTGGGTTGCACCATTTTCTTGGTCCCTAATGAATATTTTTGACAGCAAAACACCTAGTCGATATTATTTTTTAATTGTGGATAATTTACTTGTGGGAAGATTGGGCTGCTGTGAATAGACAGTCTACCAGTGTCATACAAGTTGTTCTTCCCTAAAGATTTCTGCTACTCTACAGTTTCTGTAATATAACTCAGAGATTAGAGAGGGACCACGGTGCAGTAGACGCAGAAGCCATACTTCCTGGTGATCAGTCAGCCTGATATTCGTCTTGCTTGTCATTTTGGCCATTTGACAAACATATCAGTGGATCGAAGTTTAGAAACACAGATCCTCACTGGCTAAAAGGCTCTATTATGCTTAGTAATAGCATGATGTTGTCACAGCATGGAAGGAAACAGACATGAACACAATTTTCATTTACATATATCCCTATCCACTGTCCAGTTCTATATCCCCTCAACTGTCGGTGAGTCATTGACACTGCCATTCTAGCCAAGCCTTCCTGTGTATCAGGAGTCAGGTTTCTCTGACATCGGATAGCTTACACTCAATATTTTTGAAAAAGGCCTTCTTAAAAGAAATTTTACAATCCATCTCTGTTGGAATTTACATCTCAGAGCTGTATTTGTTGTCAGAGGTCCACTCCCTGGGCCCAGCATAGAGGATGTGATTCAATCTGTTCATTAAAGAATTGTTTTTCTTTCACCATTGAACCTCTATCAAATATGTAGTCAAAGGGAATGAGTAGAGGCTGGGAAAGCAGTTCAAAATTATTTCTGTTTATTCTTAGAATCAGGATGATCTCATATAAAAGCATCATTCATGGAATTCAGCACTCAAGAGTACATGGAAACACAAATCCTCTGAATCCCAAACTGTGAACCCCCCCCCCAAAAAAAAAAACCCTACACACAGTGGTCAGCTGTGTGTGTGGATTTGGGTCATCAGATAAATGCCCTCAGCTCCTGTTTAATTACTCAGCTGTTCTAAACAAATCTATTTTCTCTTGCACAATTTTGTGCACAGGTAAAATGTGAGTATCGTAAATTGAGTATCAGAATCAAAGAAGTCATTTCCATAAAGTCTCTATCTGAGACTGAGTTCCTCTTTTTGCCTGATTTCTAAGTAAATGTTGTATTGGGTTAGGGAATTTTGCTCTTATTTTCCTGGGCTACTCTTCTAATAGCACCGGGCTATATATTGACAGTCAGTTCATTCATTATTCTTTTATAACTAAGGAACCTTTACTCTTGGGCTTCTTTGAAGATGTTTTCTTTCTAATTTTGTTGTCTGCAATTTCATTGTGGTACATTCAGATGTGGGTTTCTTGCTTTCTCTCGCTTGTTCTTCTTTATTCTGTGCATATGTCTTTTTGCCAGTTTAGAACTTATTTAATCCTTAATTCTTCAAAAAATTTTCAGCATGCTGACTTTGAAGATCTCCAGTGGGTTCTTATCTGCCTTACACTCTTTGTCAGTTCTAAAATTTGCAGAGTTTTTTTTTTTTTATATCTCCTGCTTCTTTGATAAGATTTTTAATCTCTTCAGTTATCACAAGAATGTTCATGACTATTTGTTGAAGCACTTGATAACAGCTGCTCTTAAGTCTTTGTCAGGTATTTACATGTGTTATCTCTTCTGATAACATCTATTCTATTTCATTTCCCACAGGATGCAATTTTAATGATTCTTTCTAAGGTAATTTAAGTTCTATCTTGGGATTTGGTGGTTAACACTCTGGGTCTTAAGTAAAGTCTTTGAAGAGTATTGACATTTTTTTTTTCTGAACATGAAATACATCTCATCTAGGTTAAGGCATCCGCTTGTTCTAGGCAGGCTTTTGGACCTGTGGTTTCAGGGACAGGTTGGTTTCAAAGCATTTCCTCTGGTATTCAGGTCTGTTTTCTGAATGTGCCGTGCAGTGGTCCCTCGAGAAGTAAATCGGAGTCAATCGTTAAATTCTCAGCAATTTGGTATATATAGGCAGCACAGTGGTGAGGCCACTTAGTACCCAACCTTATAGGTTTTTCTTTCCCCAGTCTTCCTTTATACAATCACAGTGCCATTTTGTAGGTTCTGGGTGCTTTCCTGTTGTGTCTTCCGGCAGAATGGTGGAGCTAGTTACCCAGAACTGGTAAGCACTTGTAATAATTGCACCCACATCCAAGTGAAGGGAGACAGAAGAGAAAATACTGGTTATTCATCCCAACTTTGGACAATGTAATTTTTCCCAAATATTGAGAAAATTTTCCTCATTCAGAATTGTATTTGATCAGGTAATTGTGGGCTTCTATTATTGGCTCATCGTCACTTGAGATTGCTTTCAAGCTGGGATATGAGAGAAACAAAGAAGGAAACCACGAGTGGTATTTTTTGTTTTCCCTAAATAGTCAGACTTGCGTATTCTACATTTGAGCAGACCTAAAAAACCTTTTTTTTTTAAATTTATTTTTATTTTTAGGAAGAAGTGGTTTATTTTTATGTTACTCAGGAGTAGAAGCTCCATCTTTTGATGAAATTTTCTCACTCTGATTATTTCCACGTGTTCTTCTTCTATTATTCAGAATGGCAAGAATGATAAGGTCCATTCTATATTTATACAGGACATTTATTAAGTAAGGGTCTTTTGTTTGATTGTTTGTTTGTTTCTTTGTTTGTTTTTGTGGTGGTGGTGATTAGCATTAGAAATGTTGTACCTTTCCCACATGGAAGAGCAGGATTGCCACCCCTTATTTATAAAACAAGGTTTGTTCTGTTTTGAGAATTCTACTGTGCAAGAAACCATTGCAGGTGAACACAACAAATAGTTATTCTGTGTTAGTCAGTTAAGATTAGGATACTGATGCAGACAGAAAATATGGCTCTTGATATTGGTATGAGTGATAAAATTTGTGTTCTCACCCAGAAACTCATGTCTTTTGCCAGCACTTGTGAAAGAGTAACTTGAAATTTCCTGGCTGTCAGGGATGGTGACTTCTCATGCTAGACAAAGGCATAGTTCATGTAATAGAAAGTAGGTGGGTCCACAAGAAGTGGTAGAAAATAGAGGAACACTTTCTGGGACTTTGTTGCAAATTTCCTACCAAGTGGTGGACAAGAAAGGGTAAGGATCCAGCACTATTAAAACTGAATACTTGTTTCCCAAATGATGTGTTAGTTGTTATGAAATGCTCTCCAGGTTGCAGGGAAAAAGTTGATATGACAACTCCAACTGATAGGGAATTTGGCTTTGGCTAATTGGTTGAGGAAAGCCCAGAACTAAAATAAGTGGTATCAACATTGAAAATATGAAGATACAGAAATTCACGCTTACCTAAGACGGAGACCCTGGTAACTTCCTGGACTCTAGAAGCCTGAGAATGTATGTACCTCGGTGGTTAAATTTAAGGCCCCAGCATCAAGTCAGTTTTGCCTGAAGTGGTGACCACTGCTCTACAATATAAACTTTATCATTTACTCCCTGCCCCAAAGCAATGCTAGCAGTGAAATTAAACGCTTAGGCTATACAGAGTTTTCTAGCTGCATAGGTGTAATTCACTTTATGGCTTGGCTAAGTCAGATTTCAATGGTGTCTACATTACTTTTATGGCTAGTCATCATCACTGACTTTTACACACATGCAAAGCAGACATGTATGCTTGACTCAGTGGGAAGACAAGGGGGCAGAACTCAGTTCCCAGGCTACTTTTTTTTTTTATATTCCCAACCACCATCTTAAGCTGTTGTCAGCAGTGTATCTGTTTTGTCATGAAAAATTACATCTGACAATTCAGACATTCCTCCTTGGGGCATGACTTGTGAAAACAAACATCAGCAGAAGACTGACCTATCCGGATAATGTTGAAGATGCCTGCCATAAGGCCAACCGTCTGATAGAACAGCTAGCATCGAGCTGCTGATGCAGCCTACCTGAACCCAGATTGTCACTTTTTTGACATTACATCCATCATCAGAGTTCAGACACAGAATCTTAAACAATCTATGTGGTTCAATACGAGTTATCATTGAATGTTAAAATTGTGACTCCCAAAGTCACGTTGCTTCATGTGACCCTTGATTATAAAATTTATATTATATGAGATGCCGCCACTGCTTACCCTGACCCATTTTCTTTCTCTCAATACAGGTGACCTTTTTGTCATACCACAGCATTGCTCTTCTCAGGTGATTAAGTTGAATCCAGTTACACAATGGTAATATGACATCTCCATATCTCTCTGCATTTAGTTTCCCAAGTTTTTTCCATTCTGATAACTCTGCACCATTTATGTTAAAGCAATCTGAGAGAGTCAAAGGATTCAGTAGATATTCTGTATCCCTTAACATCTGCAGAGATTTGATATCTTTGCACAATGGGTGTATTCCTAACTCTTCCACCCTCACCTGTTCTTACTCCACATATTTTAGTAAGATAATCTGACTATAAAATGCAACTGTCCCAAATGAGGGGCTATAGTGATTTGGCTGATCCTGGGTTTAGATTGGAAAGAGAATTGGTCATGTGACATAGAGACCTATTTTTAGAAAATTATGATTCATTTTAAACTTTCTGGTTGAAGGCTGAGTCTAAGTAGTGGATTAATGAAACAAGAAATGTATACGTATGGGGATGAGAAACATTAATGAGGGAGGGGCAACAGAGGTGACATGAAGACACAAGTACTCCAGCGTGAAGGAAGAGAATGATGTTGACCTCTAAATATGATTTAAGAAACAATAATGAACATGCTCTGTCTCTTAGCCCTAGCATCAATAACCGTCTCAAGAGGCCTCCACAACAGACAATCCAAACCCATAGCCAGAGAACTGAAGATATGTGTTGCAGAGTGACAACCAGTAATAACTTGAAGACTGTGGATAGTTTATTGTTTTTGAAAGAGAAAGACCTAATTAATGTAAGTCAATACTCATTTATTGCTCATTTACTATATACTAAAATACATGATCTATTAGGCACTGTGCTATATCTGTGCCAATGTCCATGGTAGACAAGGAAAAGGAGGCAGGAACTATCTGAAAGAAGTTATATCTTTGGGTTAAACAGTGATACAAATAAAGCAAAGAGAGGGTGTGCCTTTCATGCTGGGAAAGAGGGCAAAGATGTGCAGTGGAAGTTTACATGACTAAAAAGAGTTTGAGTGTAGCTCTAAACAGATTATGGAAAAGTAAGACATGGAACTAGGAAGATAAAGAGGTCAGTTCTTCAGGGCAGTTTTTAGTGATGCTGAAGTTCTGAGCTCAGAATCGAATAAGCATTCAATACCAGAATAAGAAATCAAGTGTCTTTTTGGATGCAACAGAAAGCAAGATGAAAACATGCATTAGAAAATGTAAAGTCGACTCTCATCGGGAGGAAATAAAAGACACAAATAAGCTTGACTACTTCGAGGACAGGAGAATAAAAAGAGACTTCTGAAATATTGGTAAAATTCCACCATGTGCTAACAGTATTGTTTCAGTGAGGGCATCATGGTGTTCATGAACACTAACCTAGTGAGAGTAGGCTATACTTTTAAGTATAAATGTATTTTTCATGAAGACAGCTTCTGCCACCTAAAAGCCAAGGGCTTATAATTTAAAATTACAGCAAAAATTTAATCGAAAAACGCTGAAGTAAATACTGCATGTGTGCCTTTTCTAGATCAGATTTCTATCTATCCCTTTCATATCATCCCAATTGAGACCTAAATTTGATTCATCCAGGGGTGCTTCAGATACCTCTGAACTCGTTTCTTCATTTGCGTATGCTGCCTTGATTTCTATTCCCGTTTAAAGAGTACATTGAATATAACTTCCTTAGACAGTCTGGGAAATATTCTTAAGTACCAAAATGTCCAAATATTAAACATCAGTCAATAGCCTAACATGAAAAAAGCATCAATTTACTCTTAATTCTTTCAAAAAACAAGGACCATCAACCCATCAAGTGAACATGTGAGTTTATTGTTCAAATAAGCATTTTGCTGATGTTTTTGCAAAAATAAGTTAAGCTTTGTTATTTTCCAGAATCCTTTTGTCCACTGTGCATCACTTGCAATTAGGGTGATATGTGCCTAACGAAGATGCTTGACGAGCTGACCTGGAAAGAGTGGCAGCAGATGTATCAGCTGTTATTGGTATGGGGAGCTGTGTGTTGCCTGCTGGTTGCAAGTCGAAAAATGGACCATCATTGACTGGTAAATCAGGATATCTAGTTGGAAAAGTAGAAGGCTCCATCATTCCAAAATAACTTCTCTGTAAGGCAGATGTAATATACTTAGAAGCAGAAGTTGTGTTTGAAATAAAATTCACGACGTAGCCATTTGCTTGATTGCAGCTGCCATGTGAGCTCATACGGAAAGTGGTCAACTGATTCAAGAGAGTAGTTTGGTTCATCACAGTTTGTTCTGATGGGCTACCTAGAGTTGATGATGGAGGAGCCACTTCACTTCTGATTGGAGGAGTTGTGTGAGTGATTGTCTGACTGGTAGCAGGCTTGTTGATTGGTGGTGTATTTAAATTTGTGGAAGTGGAAAGTATGCTTTCTGCATGTGTGTTAGCAAGGAAACAAGAATTATGATGGCCTGCAAGATTCCCTGTCCCAAAGTTCTTCTTGCTGAAATTTTGAGCTTTTGAAGCTGCTGGAGAAGCATGTTTGCTCCCAACTCTTCTTTTCTTTCTGAGTAAAAGATGGGGACAGCCTCGTTGAAAATTTGGATTTTGATAGAAGTGTAACTAAAACCAGAAGAGAAAGTAATTGGTTGACACAAGACGATAAGAAACCTAACCTCTACAGTATATATCAAGTTTCTTACGCAAAGTTAATGTCATCAACACATGGACCCTATTGACTGTTGCCAAAAATTACTTATTGGGAATAAAAAATTAAATAGCATGGCCTCAAGTAAAAATGGTGGCTGCATTTCAAGTAACACTGAATGCAGTTTTTAAAGGGTTTTCAATACCTTTACTTAAGAGTTCACTTAAGCACACATTTTTAGAATCCAGCATGCCCAAACTGTTCTCAATTTTGTGAAAAAAAAATTAACCTTTACAGGTTCATATACATTTATGAAATATATATTTTATTGTACACACACAGACAGAACAGACACACATACACACACATATACACACATACATATACATACACCTATATAGTACCTTATTATAAGTTGTAACTAAATTTTGTACTACCTTGCTTAAAACAGACTCTTCTTGTCTTTCTTCCAGAAAGTCAGCTAGTGAAGCAGTTGTTTGAGAATTTTGTTACACTTTACTAACTCCATAAATGTTAAGCTGTCGAACTAAACTTTTCATACTTGCAGTTGCAAATATTCTGAAAGGGGCCTTTCTTTCCAAAACTACTTTCTTGAAGAGTTCTTCATGAATCACTACCGAAGTTCCATTCTCATCCCACAAAATAGATTTAAAGTGATTGTTTTCAACTATTTTCCAGAGCTTCCTGGGAAAGTTCAAAGATCAAAACTCATTATCTCCATCTGGTTCAGAGACACAAAATGTGCCATGTGGCCTTCTTGTAACGTACCACTCAGACAAAAGCTGGACACACTTTCTTCGATCACAGACCTCAAGTCTGAGTCCCGGGTCAATGTGTGATCATACAAAAGCGATCCAATGGAGGTTGCTGAACCAGTTGATTTACCTTTAGGAGAATCATCTCTAATTTCTGAGGAAACATGTGCCATCTCACATAAATCTTGCTTCAGCTGCTTTCCTCACCTACATAGGTTTGAACACCGAAGCCCCAAATGATGTCTTGGCAGGCCTAAACTGATAAACACCTCAGGTCACTAGTGTTTCTCAACCTGAGTAGCTGTCACATCACAATATGATGTCTCCTAGCAACTAAAAGTCTCATGCATCCAGTGTTTACTTCTGCCTCTCTACATTTTATTCAGTTAAGATAAAACATAACCCGGTTATTTATGTAGTGTGATCTGCAAAACTCTATTGAACAGAACTTTCTAAGTAAATACATTTTGGAGGTCAAATGAGTTAAAGAAATTTCCTATCTTTTACCCACACACTCATCCTCTGATTGATAACTAAAGTATAAGGCCTGGAAAATGGACAATGCACAAAGTAAACAAAACTAACAACTCTTTTTACCTTTTGGAATTTGAAACTGACATCTTCATAAAACCTGTGGGGAGGGGAAAAGCCTTGCAATCATTTGTCATTAAAAAAAAACAACATATTTGGATTTGAAAACCAAAATAATTTCTTATATGTGCTTTACATGAATAGCTCTGTAACAATCTCATATTTCATTTGTTTTCAGTTATAATGAGTGTAACGATTGCTATTTTATTTCGTGTCTTTTTAAATACCTACATATACAAAGCCTAACATTTTACAAGAAGACAGATCTACCTAAGAAGATCTCAAAGAGTGGGAAATAAAACATGTATAATAAAATGTTATAGGTAAAATAAAGGTGGTTTAAGTCTTTACCACACAATACAAAAGAGAAAGTAAATTCATAACATCTTTTTGACCCTATTTTACCTTCTCTCTTCTACTCTTCTGTTTGTCAGTTCTACAAAGAAATAAAATTGCTAGTTTTCTTTGTTCAATTGTAGTATCATCTAGACACAGTACTAGTTAGGTATGTTAATAATGCATTCAACTTTTTTATATGGTCAACACCAACTCCCAGTCAGAGGTTTGGAAAAGGAGAGCCTTAATTCACGTGAGAAGTTTGCAAGCAGAGAAACACAGGCTTTGGTGGAAAGCAAAAGTGTCCTCCCAGGTTCCGATGGGAATTGTCCTTTTCTAGTGAGAACTTTGGCCATGGTTCATGACTGATCCTATTTTATGCACACGAGAACTGCAAATCTCAAATTTTAATTTGCTCAAAGCTCACTGTTCTTATTGGTCGGGACCATGTGTTCTGATTACCTGTTTTTGGTTAGACATATTTTATATGCAAACAAATTTGACTTGTTTGTTTGTTTGTTTTGCATACTTCAATATTTTGCTGAAATCCAAACATTTTTATATATCTTAATGTAACTGAAAATCAGATTCACCATCCCTTTAGGACTGTTGTGGCTGCTTATTTGGGGTCCCATTCATCTGTATTAATTGGTTTTTCTGAACTATTTTTGCTTTGATTCTGTGTTGTTTTTTTAAACATTGTATCTCAGAAGACTCATTCTTTGCAAACGGGCCCTTCATATGACCTTTCAGTGCATACACAGGCGATGTACAACTCTTCTCCAACTCTTCACTCCGGCATAGGACTTGAAGGTCAGCCAAAAGTGAACATGTACAGACTTTTCTTGTCAGCCTGTTCTGTAGCCTGGGTAACATTGGTCTTTCCAGATTTTTTGGAATATATGGAAGCTTTTCAGGTTTCTTTATTTTCAAATCATCTCACTCCTGAGTTATCAGCTTAGGTCTTTTAACCTATCTGTTTTACACAGTTGCTATCCTTTGCTCTAGGAAGGATTACTTTGTTCATTTGCCTTTAAATATTTTCAAGAAATATCCTCCACAGCTGATTTTTAACTCTAAGAAATAGTTCTGAGTTAGTAAAATAAGGCTAAGCCTTTTGCATAAGTTCTTCAGTGTACTTCCAAACAGGTCAACGCAACTGTTCTTTGAGAACAAGGTCTCTTTATTCTGCCTGGAATCAAGTACCAATATGGGCAATACAGACCGCTGTTTTTAAGATTACCACGGACACATGTGGTGGGGGATAAGCAAGTAAGTTTAACCTGGTTGCAATAAACTCTTGACTGTTATCCAGAGTATCAATAAAGTTGAATCTGATATTGTCTGCCAGTTTTCTTGGCTTCTGTGGAGAGATGAGCTATTAATAGCCTCGTACTCTGAGATTTCACTACTGTCCTTCTGAACTATCCAACAGTTATTTAATACTGCCCCAAAGTGCATTAATACATTGTTTTAAACTAGAAGTGAGAATAAATGAATAGATAGGATTAATGACATAGTTAATAATTGAGCAGTTTGGGAGTTAGGGAGCATCTCAAAGAGTCAGTGGAAAATGCACAGTCAAGTACCAAGGTTTGGGCAAGTTTTAGAGGGTAATATGTCTTTTTGTTTTATTATTTTTGGTGCATTACTCCAGAAGCATATACAAAAAGATGTGGTTATGATATGTAGAAGATGTCAGGAATAACAATAAGATACTACAAATTTTGATAAAGGCCTAACAGAATGTTTAGAGCCTAGCAGGTAGCTGATAAGTGACATAAGTAATTGTAAAGAACATTTATGACTGGTATTTGGTAGTTCAAGGGAGGATGAATCTTAATGTGAATTATGGATACTTAATGTACTGAGTTAGTATTCTTTCCCTAGAAGAAATAGTTTTGGTTTATATACAGATATTACACAAGGCCTCCTGAGAGATTGTGAGTACCAGGATTTTATTTCTCAACAGCAGCAAACAGCATGGCCCTGACAGCACAATTGTGCTACTGTATATGCCTTGCTTAGTTTGCTTTTCTTTACCCAGTCCTGCTTCCTCTCCACTCTGGCAAATGTCTGACCTGACAGGAGTATGTGACCAGTGGTTGGAATTTGAATGTGATGCCGGTTCTAAATCGGTCTGTTCTCTGCCACATCAATTCAGACATGTGTGGCATGAAGGTTCCCTGGCTCTATGAGGGCATGGAATTCTCAGCATTTTGTTGCCCTGGGGAGCAAGGCCCATATAGCTTGGGGTGAATGTCAAGACATTTTCATATGCAAGGATGTGTCCAGGCTTTAAATGTCTCCACTTTACCTGACCAGTGGTGAGCCACAGACCTGGTATGGGGCGCCCTCATTGCCTGCAGATCATTTGGTGGAGGTGATGAAGAGGCTGACACCTGAGTGCTTTGATAGCCAGCCTAACCTTTTACACCAGTATGTCACCCTGATGAATCCAAACACCACGTCCCATGGTGTGCCAGTGAGTATGTGGATTTAATTCATGCTGGACAGTGGGGAGGGAGTGAGGAGAACTTAGTTTTGGAGAAAATATGTGCACTTTTGTGTGCAGGCTTTTATAGTACCATCATCTCTATTTCCCTTGCTGTGCTTCTGTCAAGCTACCCTTCTGCATAGATCACTAATATATCTTCAATGTGGGAGAAAAGGAGAGATCAGATAATTGTTTAACAACATAAAATTTGAAACCTAGAGTTTGTCATTTCATCTACCTCTGTGTCTTAGATTAGTTTTCTTACATTACTGATATAAATTCCAATTTTATAGAACGTAAATTGGGCTCAGGATGGAATTACAGACTTGAGAGTTTCCATGATTGATTTACATCAGCCAGTTTTTCAAAAGACTGACTAAGCCAGATTTTGCAGCAGAAACGTAGTGGATTCAGTCTCTGTAGCACACTACACATTTTCTGCTATGAATTTCTAAGGTCGGAGTTAATCTCTACACAGCTTTTATATCTGTTTCCGTCTGCGTAATAGGAACTTGATATTTTCAAACCTCCCTCTTTCAGTTCTGATATTTTTGTCAGTTTTTACTTGCACTTTTAACTCCTTGCCAAAATCATTTTTTCTCATGAAAATATCATCCTCAATCTTGATGATAATCATAACACCCATTTAGTTTTACCATTTGTCTGTCCTCATGATTTTTTTTTTATTTTTTTTTCCCTGTGTATACTCAGCTAATACTTCCACAGGTATTCAAGGGTAGGAATTGTGTTTTTCACCTAACGTGTGTAATTTTATGGATGTGTTCATAGTATTCTTTTATCCTTTATATTTTAAGGGTAGTATTATTCCAGTTTTTATTTCTGATTTTAATAATTTGACATCTCTCTTTGTCATAGTTTAAAGGTTTGTGAATTTTGTTAACTTAAGGACTTGCTTTAGGTTTTGTTGTATTTCCCTAATTTCAATTCACTTATCAATATCCTATATCTCGTAACAATTGTTTACTTAAAGTATCTGTTCTGTGATGTTTGTGTAGCCCTCAGCTCTCTTTTGGTCACTATTTGTGTGATATATACCTTTCCATTCTTTCACTTTCATCGTATTTGTGTCATTATGTCTAAGTGAGATGCAGTTGGATTGTGTTATTTTTTTTCTAATTTTATTTGGCCAGTCTTTGCTTTGTGAGAGTTTTTAAGCTAATAATTTCCAGAAGAAGCAACTTACTTCTACCATTTTGTTGCATTTTAGTTACCTTGGTATTACAACTACTGTTTTAATTTTAACATCTTAGTTTGTGTACATGCCAAGTAGCTTCAATAGGAAGTTCCATGAAAAAAAGAAGAATTTCTATGTAGCTCTTGTGTAGCTCTCTCTTCCTTTATATTATTGCCACAGATAACATCTTTATCCATTGTTTACCTGTTATCATAGTGATGATTATCATTTCATGCATTTTTCTGTTCATTTACAAAAAAAAATAAGTGGAGTCATAAAAAAAAATAATACCAGGTTTTATGTTTGCCTACTTAGGTACCTTTATCATTGTTCTTATTTTCCTTTTAGTACTCTGGGAAGATCTTCATTTCTCTTTTTTTTTTCTTTCATCACTTGACATGCATTATCTCATGCTTCTGGCATCCCCGATTTCTGATAAGAAATCTGCAAATAATCTTTATAAAGTTTTATTACACATGATGAATTGCTTCTCTCTTGCTTCTCTAGGTATTCTCTGCTTTTGCCTCTGAGTTTACCCTACGTAGAAGGCATTAAGTTTCTTGAATGTGTAGATCATTCTGTCATAAAGTTTTTGAATTGTTCACCCATTATTTCTTCAGATATTCTGTCTCTTTATCTCATTCCTCTTCTGGGACTCCCCTTACGCATATATTAGTTTTCTGTATGATGTCCTACATGTCTTTTAGGCTGTTTCTTTTACTGAATTTTCTGTTCCCTTTGCTTTCTAATCCAGGTACTCTGAATTGACCTGTTTTATTGGAATTTTATATTTTAACTCACAGGAAATCTATATCTAATCATCTTCTAAGTAACAAAAATGAACTAGTCCTAGGTGGGTCTTCCTGGTCATTCTCCAGAACCTCTTCCACTGTCAATCTCTCCATTGCAGCTAAGTGATTAGTCTGTTGGTTATTGACCTTGAGAGAGGAAAGTCCTAGGGGAAGAAATAATGGGAGTGGCGTGGGAACAGGAACATTTCGAAGCTCTGATTGCCATGAGATCCCAAGGACTACTGAGCAGGACACCAGAACAGTAGGCCCGGCCAGTTCCTGCAGCAGTCTATTTTGTCCATTGGTAGGGGGAAGAACGAGGGTGGAGAACCAGTCCTCTTTAATGGAAGTAGCTGGTTTCAAAATTCTCTCAGGTTCTAGTTGACCTATTTTAAAACTCACTGATTCTTCATTCTGCCTGCCCACAGCTACTGTTGAAATATCCAGTGCGCTTTTCACTTTTAATGTTGTACTTTTCTTGTTTTCAGAAAACTTTTCTGTGTCCTTTTTCTAATTTTGTCACTTTATTGAGATTGTCTCTTTGGGGAAGACATGTTAACCTGAGCCTATTTAAGACAGTTTATATCGAGTCTTTGTCCACTAAGTTCAGTGCCTGGGTTATCTCAGGGTTAGTTGTATTGAATATCCGGACATTCTTGTCTCTTCATATACCTCCTAATTTTTCTGGAAAACTGGACATTTTTAGCATTATAGTATGGCAGTTTATCTGGTTGCTCCTTTCTTATAATTAGGAGTAGTGGTATCATTTAGTTGAAAGTCAGCCAGAGGTGGGAATTTGTTAAGGTCTTCTCAGGTTTTTTTTTTTTTTTTCTCACATATATGTGGTTATCTCAATTTACAGGAATGCATGAGAGTTTCTCCGAGCCCTTAGCCCACAGTGTGTTTTACCACAATGGCTATACTGTGGCTAGAAGTTTTCCATTACTTAGTTTCAGCAAACACAGCGTGGGAAGCCAGTTGTGTTCTGGGAAACTCTCTGGGAAATAAAGGTGTAGATCCTTGAACTAGTCTTTCAGGGAGCAATCAGACAGGTCAGAACAAACAACTCACTTCCTAGTAGATAAGATCCACATTGTATTCTGGGGCACCAGCAAAGCTGTGCCAGGATCTTAGACTACTGTCACCAATGTACCTGCTAAGATTGGGTTATGAGGGCAGTAGGCAGGGCATTTAAAACACAATACTGTATTACCAGAATTGATAATTTTTGTTTCATTTTTTTATTAAATGGTCTCCTGGTTTTGTAGCTTATGATTCTATTACACAGCTTTGAAAATGTTTTGATGCTTTCTGTGAGCTTATTGTTTTAGTAGAAGAACGAAATTTTGGATTTCCCCTCTTATTATTCATGGTGGAAATATTTCCTGCTTTCAAAATTTTCATTTACTTATTAAGAGAATAAATAACCCTCGTATAATGTTCATGGACCGTTCATATTTCTTTCTCGTATTGCGCATTGTATACTTTGTATTTTCTCTGAATATTAGCCTCACTTTTTTATTTTCTCTTTTCAGGGTCAAAAATAAAGTTGAGCCTATGTCTCTTTCTACTGTTTCCCCATATGTATAACAAGATTCAGAGGCATGCTTCACCCACATTCCTACATTAGTTTCGACCCCTACTTTTTCACATTTTTAGATGGTTCGCACAAACCAGTGTGCAGCAGAATTTGTCATCTCTTTTCCTCGTGCTCACTCCAGTGTTTTATAAACAAGGCTACAACTTTGCAGAGGCTGTCATCTTTTGCAGTGCAGACTGGGTGATTCTAGGATGTGGTGATCTTGCAGACGTCTATTAAGTCATAGATAATAAAGGTAGAAGTCATTACAGAGCACCTAAGCAGCTGGTACCCAAAGGGCCAAACACAGTATTGAATTACTTGCAGCTACCTCCTGGACGCCAGCTCCGGTATTACTGTGTCTTCCCTCAAGAGGAGCTCATCTGCATGATGGCTCGCTTCCTCGAGAAGCTGGACTCGCGTAAGGCTGTGGCTGTGCACAAGGAAATGTTTGTTCATATGGTTCAGGAGGAGAGACACTTATGAAAGGCCCTGTTGGAGAAGGTGAGTGGTGGGCAACAGGGCTTAGGGATTCAGTGAAATAGAATATGCAAGTGAGACAAGGAGACAAAAATTGAGTATTGTGTTCCTCATGTCTTAACTCATACATTTTGAGGTGGAAATGCAGAGACTATGTGTTTACATGTTTTTCTTCCAATTTCTCTACAGTGATCCTTATAAAGTGGAGGCCACAACATGCCTCAGTGATGGCCGAGGTGTGGTGTTCACATCCTGCTCCTAGTCTTTACAGTGTAATGAGTTATACATCCCCAGGACATCACAGAGGCTGAATGACAGGCTTTCGAACTGCTCCCAGATGATGAATGCCACTGCAGCAAGTGCAACACGACATGTTTCCTATCCACCTTGGCCTGCCATGACTGCTCAGATAGCCTTGTCTGCCTTTCACACATCAACAGCCTCTGCAAGTGCTTAAGTTGCCGGCATGACCTTCAGTGAGCATGGTGCCTATGTGGAGGATGCAGAGCAAATTACAGAACTGGGCCAGATATGCTTTTCCTTGTCCTATCTTCCCAGGTATTGATACATCTTGGATGAACTCCCCACCATGCTGCATACGCTGAAGTTTCGGGCTGAGTCCTTTGACTCCTGGGCTAAAACAGTATGAGTGGCTCTCGAGGTGGAAGATGGCTGAAGCTATAGTAAGTGAGAATAACGGAGAAACCCATGAGTCAGCTGTTTTTTTTTTTTCTAACAGATTTGTCAGCCATACTTCTCCACATTTTCATAGCACTGCCTACCTCTTGCAAATTTACTTACTCAAGGCTTTGAGGAGCTCAGGGCACTTGAGTCTGAGGCCCATGAGAGATTTCCTAACAGTGAGCTGCTTCAGCGATTGAAGAAATACCTGAATGAAGCAGAAGCTTGTGTCTCACAAGTCATGAGACTGGTAAGTGTCCCAAAGACTCGGTATATTGGAGAAAGGGCAAGAGAGGATGTCATTTTGTAAAAATGGATAATAGAAATGGATAGGCTATGAATAAAAATGTACACAGCAAAAGTTAGCATGTTATATATGGCGATAGGTGTGACCAAAACTTACATAGAAGAACTATTTGACAAACCACAGTTTCAGCACTGAGTCAATGCTGAGAGGATACATGAAAAAAATGTAAAATTAACTAGAAATCACTGTTAATACACAATTTCAAACAGGCATATGTTGCATCATTCTATTATGCTTTAGTACTCTTTACAGATGCTTTTTATAAATGGACAGTGAGACCCTCTACCCGCAAAAATGTTATGACTTGATTTATGTGATGCTCAATTTAGTCGCGGTGGGCCACAACTGAACCTATAGTACTCATAAGGAATGCTACTAGTTCATCCTTTTACGGTGAATAACAATAGAAATGAAAATGGGTTAAAAATATTATCATCGACCCATAGTTGGTAAGCAAACTTGTAGAGGTGCCAGGCACCAGATTTTCCACAAAATTTATTCTTGGCTAAATGAAATTCTTAAATTGTATTTACTTGTTGGTTTCAAATGCATGTGATAATAGATATGTCTATTTTGTTAGCTGAAATATCAAGCGAGTAATTGCATACATGTGTTTAATAAACTTTAGATAAAATGTCATGTTTTTCTCATTTAAAGAATTAAATAAATTGAAGATAGTAGTAATTCACTTTTAATAGAGAACCTTCCTTTTTGTCTCTACTTAAAAAGAAATAAAATCTTTCCCACGTAGACCTAGTTATACATGTATTATGTCATCTTGCTTTAGTAATATTAACTTGACCTATCTCAACTTGTCCATCATCCAACTTCTTGGCCTCTTCATTTCTTCTTTCTTGTGTAATTAGACTCAAAGGACACACACTAGAACTTATCACTTGGTGCTGTTTTGCTTCTGACACAACAAAGTTGTATGACTTGTCCTGTATCTACAGTATCAATTAATTGGAACTTTCCATATCATCAGAAACAACATTTCTTCCTCCTGCCATATGTTTTGCTAAAAAACTCAGGTTTACTTCAAGTTCAATTAATAAATTTATTACCGGAAGCCTCCCTGTGAAAGCTACCACTGTTATATCCTGTTAACTATTTACTTTTATGTTGCCTTCTTAATCCTCATTTTGAGCACCTTATAGCTCTTATTTACTATGGACAGTAAACACTATGTAGGGGTCATTTTCCAGTTGTGTTCTCTTGTAAAGGAGTTAATTTACAATTTTCTGTCTAAGATACTAACCCCTGGCCCCATATTATTAAGTTTATGCAGAAACTTAGATCCTCTCACTTTGAAATCTTTAGTCTCTTTTGTGCTGACTGTTTTGTCACTATACGTTGTCATTGTTATTATTTTTTTTTCATTTTAATGTGTATAGGTTCAGATTCTCTGTATATAGATGATCTTTGAAGATCCTACTATAACATGGATGGAAATTAGATATTGGATTTCTCAGAATGCATGAAAAATGGTCTTAGCAGGTTCTCTTAGTGAGTTCTTTCCCCCTCCCTCTTGCAGAGATGAAACTCCACAGTTCATACTAACAGAGCTCCAGGACCTTCTTGAGCAGAGGCAGCCTGCTCTGTGCCACATCTCAAATTTGGGATGTCGAGGTTAAGACAGGCTTGGGAAGATGCAATTTTTGTTAACAATCAGTGCTAGCAAAGTCTGATGATTCTGAGTTGTTCTGTATAATCACCTATACATCTTTCCCTAGAAGCTATGCAAATAAGCAATTACTGAACGGGGTTTATCTTAATGCCTTACAATTATCCAAACAAAGTTTCCAAAAAAAAAAAAAAAAACCTGAAAGTGGTAGAGAGATATCTTTTTTCGGACTTTAGAGAATTAGGACATGTATTTGTATTACACATATACTGTCTTAGGACATAATTAAGATGAGTGTGAATCAGCAACATATGCCTGTGACAAGATGAGCAGATCAAGGCTGGGAAGTTGAGAGTTAGATGGCTAAAGAATCTGTTCTTTATCCTGAATTGTTGCAGGGTGTTGTGGAACAGGTGGAGGCCTACCAAGCGAAGCCCAAAAGGCCCTAGCTTAGCTGTTCCCTAGTGTAGGGCTCTTGCGGTCCCTGTTGGAGAAGGGGCAGCAACTGGGTGTGAAAGTGCCTGACACCCATCAGCTTCAGCAGCAGATAGAACAGGCATGATGGCCAGATGAAATGAAGCAAGCACTGGCTCCTTGAGCCTAAAGGGGGTTTCTGGTCACCATGCAGAGGCTGTTGGTTACAGGCACCAAGGTAGCCTCCAGCCCTTCTGTGGACAAGGCCCGGGCTGAGCATCAGTAGCTGCTGACCATTGCAGAATTCCGGGAGGAAAAGGTGCATTTCTGTTTGAAGGACAGGTGGGGCCCAGCCTTTTCACATACATACCCTGACTCTAGTCCTCAGAGTTTGAGGGTGATCTGTGTACAGCATCAGTGACTTACCTTGGTACCAGACTCCAAATTAGACATCTGCTGACCTATAAAGATTGGTATGACATTCAGTCTGATACCTGTTCTTACTATGTAAAATCAGTAAGTTAGTAATTTCCTGGACTTAGTTCTTAGATTATAGATATCAGATATGATGTATAAGACACATGTATTTGTATTTGTATAGACAGATCCTCAGAATCGGTGGATGATGGCTCACTTGAAGTCTGTTGAATTATTTCTTGTGCATGCATTTTTCAGGGAAATTTAGAACCGAAAATATGCACATATGCACGTAATACTGAAGAATGAATTTCTCTTTCCTCTAAAATGTTTAGGCAGACGCATTCACCAGCAACATTGGAAGCCATTATCCATGAGGTAGGAGACATCTCTGTCTAACTGCCTAACATCTAGGCACTCAAATATGCTCTGATGAAGGCACATGCATGGATTGCTAATGTGGATGAGATCCAAGTGAGGACCTTGTTTTCTTAGTTTTGTCCTGTTGGCAAGCACCTAGAACAAGGAGTCTGTCTTAGACCTTTTTAAATCAATTGGTTTGTGTTGGACAGTGGAGAAAACAGGTGGAGCAACCTAAAGAAGATGAGACTATCAAGGTAAAAATGACAGAAAGAGAACCATATGTATGTGTTGGTAGCTGAAAAGGCATCATCAAAGGGAGAGGGAAGTATGAAGCAAAGTATAGCAATAAGTGGCCTGTTAATAGAATCTTTTTTTTCTGATATACGGAAACTAGGAGTTCTGGATAAAAAGCATCCCATTTTTTAAAACTTTATAATAATCCAGATATTATCATTTTTTAATGACAGCATAGCAAGATGTCAGCACAGTTGAGAAATAATAATTTTTACATAATTTAACTGAGGTTTTCTCTTGCCCCATTCTAGAATTTTAACTAATGCCCATGCTTAGATGAGTTGAAGGGCCTGTAGCTGTGGGCCAAGACCTAGCTGTGGTTCTAGAAGAGCTGAGACAGCTAGAGCTGCAGGTACTGACAGCACTCTCCTGGAGGCAGAAGTGTGCTGTCAGTACCTTCCTACCAAAGAATTCATTTTACACACTAGTGGAGGTGAGGCCTGAGCCTTTTAAGTATTTGAGATGATATATGAGAAAATATGAGTTGGTTTGTGCTAGTGATGCGGCAGGGAGAGAGTTAGGATTATCATGGCCATTTCTTCCCCTCCTGTGTGCCTCAGATGCACTGCCCATATGTAGATGCTAGATCAGATGGCAATAGATGGAGTCGGTGGATGGAGAAGGCGCTGGGATTATGCATATCTGACACAGACCTACTAGGAGTAAATGCAGAGAATCTCAGGGACCCAGGCTCCGTGGTAATGAGTTTGAGCCCAGATGAGAAGAGCCTGCCGATGACAGTATGACGGCGTGACCATGGCAGCAGGGTGTTAATAGCAGCAAAGAAGGGTTGGGGTGCTGACCTCCTCTCCCCTGACCCGGCCATGGCAGATTGTGGCCTTCAAGGAGGGGGAAGAAAGAAAAGGAGGGTATCCTGCTGCTGTGTCGCACCAACTCTGCCAAGCCCAGTCCACTGGCATCATCGACCACGGCTGCATCTGCCGCTTTCATCTGTGTGTTTGTGGGCAGGTGCCAGCTGTGTTGGGAGCGCTGCATTGTGACCTTTGTCAGGAGTGGTTCCACATGGGATGTGTGTCGGTACCCCGCCTTCTTAGCTCCCAAGGGCCCAGTCTTGCCTCATCCCCACAACTGGCCTGGTGCGAGTGGGACACCAAGTTTTTGTGTCCTTTGTGCATGCGCTCATGGCGCCGAACTCTAGAGGCAATCCTTGTATTACTGTAGCCCTGCAGAGACTGCCTGTTCAGCTGCCTGAGAGTGAGGCACTTCAGTGCCTCGCAGAGAGAGCCATTGGCTGGCAAGGCTGTGCTAGGCAGATTCTGGCTTTGAGTATATGCCAGCTCTTTTGGGATAGCTGGCTAAAGTTTGTCAATAGCTCCAAGCTGAACCCAGGCTAGACGAGCTTCCTAACCATCTTTGAGCCCCTGCTTTTGACCCGCTAGGAGGAAGTAACAAGGATATGCCTCAGGTAACCTAGGTAGCCCAGCTCTTATCAGTTTCTTTTTGTCTCTGAGCCATATCCCTCTTTATGCTCCAGTCTTGTACTTGCTCTTTAATTTTCAATATTTTGGTCCAGCATCCCTGGCCTATTCTGCATTCTGTCCATATGTCTGCCTTTCTTCTTCAGGAGATGGGGGTAAGGGTCCCAAACTTAGAGCTATGGGGGGAGGAATAGGCCTATTTTTTTTCCTAGTCATTCTTCCTTGCTTTGGCAGGTCCAGGGATTGCTGGAAAATAGAGACAGAATGACGTGTACTGAGGAGATAGCCCTTGCACAGGACCCATGTAAGACAGGTAGATCTGGGTGTGGGTAGGCTATTCATTAGCTAATACCAATGTAACCTGCTTCGTCTTTGCTCTGTTGTAGTGGTAGGGTCTAAGAAGATGCAATTGTCTAACAAAACTTGTGCATCCCCCCATCGCCCCTACCCATTCCGGAAACTGATGTCCTCATTATTGCCACAGTTGTCTGCTCCTGTATTGGAACTGTCTGAAGGAACCTGAGCCCCACTGGAGGAGCTCATGCTGGAGAAAGATGTGCTTGAGTTTACCTTGGATGGAAACTACAGCATCCGGCAACTGTTGCCACCTGGGTTGCCTCCAGACCTGAAGCAGGTTCGTACTCTTCTGGAGGTGAAAAATCAGGTCATGGCAGGGTCAGAGGACATGCAAATCAGGCATGGAGTTCAAGTATTACCACTGAACAACGACCCTTTTCTGCTGTCTTTGAGGGATTGTAACTAGAGAAGCCTGAGCATCAAAGAGTTGGACAAGTGTCCAGGTTTTGAACAAGCAACAGTGGCACAGTGAAAAGCAGATCTGGGTCGAAAAAGCCAGGATCTTCTACAAGAAGAGTTAGAGGCAAAAAACGCCCGGAGCTCAAGAGTTAAGTCTGAGGAACAAGAGTTTGTGGAGCAAGCAGAACATGAAAATATATATCTGACACCTACAGACCATAGTCCCATTTTGAATGGAAACCAGAATAGCTTACAACAGAAAGATCCGGGTCCCATGAACTCCTTTCGTTCTTTAACCTTTTTATTACACTTGTCTCACCCTCAGCACCAAGTATTGTGACAGGCAGCATAACCATTGTTTTATTTTGAATTTCACTGATCCTGGAACTTCTTTCCTATGGAGAATTTGCAACTTTAGTGTTTGATTCCCTAAGGGTAGAATTTCAAGGTCATTTCCGAAGGACAGTGCCCTGTATGCCTCTTCCCAGAATTCCCTTAGCAGCAGCATTACTGGCTTTAGCATATAGTGATTTTCTAAGCCCGATTCATTCTAGACTGTGGCAACTAAAACTTGAGAAAGGCAAATGTGTCTAAGTTATCTTTCCAGGACTTTTTGTTCTTCTTTTATCTTTCAGCTATTTTGGGGTTTTAAGTCTTCTTGTACCTTCGTTTTATCACCATTTTTTACTTTTTAAAAATGAGGGGGTGGGGAACCCACATAGCATGATGTAATGACTTGTTAGCAGAGAAAAACAAGAAGTTCTTAGTTCCAGCAGTTGGCAGTTTTGAATTTGATTCCTTCTGTTAAATGTTAAACAGTGGGTGATTTTAAAAGTGATATGCACTTCTTGGAATACAGGACTGAAGGACTAACGTCAGCAAATCTAAAAAGTTTTAAAACTCATGATCCTTTTTACGTAAGGCGAAGGAAGTACTAATTTCCTGTAACTTCAAGTTGAATTCTCTCACTTCGTTTTTCTAGCATAATTCATTGAAACATTTTTTTTTCTCTCTAACAGCTTTACCATCTCTATTGAAAAATATGTTAGCTGCAGTCATGTGTTCTGTTGCATTGTTTCAGTGTACTCATTGTTCTATTGTTGAACTATTTTTATCCCTTTAGGAATGACACTCAGCTGTCTTGTTTACTAAACTTTTCATAAGTTGAGTAAGCAATACAGTAAAATGACTCCTCCCACCTTATTCCAGCTGAATCTAGCAAGTGTAGGCCTATTTCACTGTATAAAATCGGTCTACACACGACCTGTTAAGAACCAGGTCACACAGCAGGAGTTGAGTGACAGGCAAGTGAGCAAAGCTTCATCTGTACTTGAAGCAGCCACTCATCACAACAGCATCACCACCACAGCTCCACCTCGTCATCAAGCATTAGATTCTCAGGCGGTGGTACTGAAAAAGCCAGAGACCATGCCTTAAGGAACATCTAGGAAGCACCTTGACAATCTACGTCTGAGCCCGGTCCTAGCATAACCATCATTAATGGGGAGTTGCTTCCTTCACATTTTTTTTTTCATGTCTAGAGAATCGAAGACCAGGGTTTGGTGAGAAAGGTGGCTTTCACAATCTTCTCACTGTTTCACCCAGTGTCCTCCTGAATTGTGGGAGATTCCTAGTCTGCAGGAAAGTTTCTCTAGCTCTCGTCATATTCCTGCATACCAGACTTGGGGGATTTACAACAGTGCTTATAATCAGGGTCTGCCAACCCCAATTTCCTCAATGTAGTCTGTCTATATGACTTTATGTCCTGACAGAATGGCATTGCTTTCACCACAGACAACCATTTCTTTCTACCTGCACCCATTATACAAACTCTGTATTCAAATCTCAAGGAAAACAGAAGCACTGTTGGAATGTAGCTACTGTTCTCATGCAACGGTGATGATTTCATCAAGTCACGTACTTGATGGATAAAAGGGAAGAAAAAACATGTCCCGGGGAACAATCAGTTTGATATGGACACCAGTATGGATGTTAAAACAAAACACCTAAAGACACCATCTCGATTCCTGGGTTTCCTTGTTCTGACCATCCTTGTGTAAAACAGCTAGTGATTTCACCTTAACGATTTATCAGGAGTTCTCTTCCTTTTTCATCTTGTGACAGGGGTTTGGTACTGCTGGTTGTTAGGGGATGGTTCTCAGCAAAGACTGCAGGTACCCTTTGGATGGTTGATGGCTCTGTGTGTGTGAAAGAAAGCCTGGCTGTAACATCTGGAAAATACATGCAAGTGTTATGAAACAGAATGTTGGCAGGTAGTTTAAGGATAAACTATCCTTTAGTAAAATCTGGAACTTGTCTTTCAAATTATCGAAAGAGTCACAAACAAAAATGCAAAGATATTGACTTCTATTTGCCAAGCTATGTAACTTTCCCATTGTTACTGCATCATATGCTTCAAATTTGTCTTTCGTTCTTTGTATCTGAAGGCCTCTGTTAGTATTTCTTGGAGGGCAGTGTACTAACAGCCCTCAGTTTTGCTGCAAATGAAATTTTGTTTGCTTTTCTCTCTTACTAAATATGTCATTTTACTATACCCTTGCCATTATGGTTTATGATGATAAATTGGTCCTAAATTTTTTTCATTTTTACAGGAGAGTCACTTATCTTTTGCTCCTTTTAAGGCTGTATCTTTGGTTTTTAAATATTTTATTACATTGTGCCATTATATGTCTCCCCTCATCCCACCTTATTTCGAGTTTTTTTTTTATTCTGTAAATTGATATCTTTTATCAAACTTGACACATTATCAGTCTTTAATTTTCAAATATTTCTTTTGCTCCTTTTCTATAGTTTCTTAAACTCTTGAAGTATATTTGTATACTTTATGTTTTTTCTCAAAGGTCTCTTAGGATCTATTAATTTTCTCAGTATCATTTTTTTCTACTTTCGGCTGAATAAATTCCTCTGATCTATCTTCAAGTTTGCTGATTTTTTCATCTGCATACACAGATATGTTGTGGAAATGCTCTAGTGTGTTTTAAGATCCAGAATCTGTTTCCTTCAATGTTTTAGTGTTATTGATAGTCTGTATATATCATTTGCATTTTCTATAGATTTTTGAGCATATTAACAAAAATTGACTTTGTCTAGTCTTTGTTCTATTGAGGTCAATGTCTGTGCTTTCTCAGAGACAAATTTGTTTTTTATATAAATGATCTATACTTCTATTTTCATGACTATGATTTACTAACTGAAAATCAGCATCTGCACTGCTTAGAATATTGATATTGAAATGGTAATTTAATCAAGGAGTTTCTATACTATTTTCTAAAACCACATGTTGTGTGGTTCCTTAAGTATCTCTTGCTTTAGCTCGACTGTTAATTAGTAGTCTATCACAGAGGTCAATCTAACTTGGGGGAAAAAATGCATGGCTGACAATGGAACAACTTGAAGTCAGGAGTGTTGACTTCCCCCAAACGTAACTAATAATAGACTCTATTGACCTGGCAGTGTTACCAATAACAGTTAACCAGCACGTGGTGTGATGTGTATAATATACTATATTCCTAAAATAAAGCAAACTCAAAAAAAATGTTAAAACACCATGAAAAAATTACAGTATTGAAAAAGATTTGTATATAAGTGGGCCCTGTGTCAAGGTTCTTTGGTTCTGAAAGAGTCTGAAATTAGGCAAGATAAAGACTAGGTCCTGGTGTTGGTCCTTCAGAGAGATTACGATGTTTAACAGAATAACTCATTTCTTTCAGAAGAGGTCCACTCTGCTCCCTCCTGAACCAGCAATATGGGCTACAATGACAGGGAAGTGAGACATGGGTAGTTAAATATGACACAAACCTCTCCTAATGAGTTTCAGTGGCTCTTCTAATTCAGTATTTGAAGAGTATCTTCCAGAGTTTTGATAAAAGTTAATGTGGTCAACATGCTAGTTTTTATGGTGTTTGGAGGGACAGACAGTCCTGGAATTTCCATGAACGTTCAGTTTTGCTGATGTGATTCTGAACTTCTCTTCTTCTGTGATATTCTGTCTATAAATTCTGATGTAATGGTCCTGTAAATGGAAATGAGTGTCATTGATGTAAAAGCTACCCTTCTTAACACCAAATGTTCCTGACTGCACCAGACTAACAGGGTTGTCCTTTTATGTGGTATAGGTTATCTCAGTGTAGAAACCAAGGTCCTTATTATCTAGTGTGTCTGGTAAACCTCCCTTACGTGTAATTTATAACGTACATCTTTCTAGAATGTAGACAGAGGATAAAGACTTTTTAAATCCTGGCCAATACTGAGAACATTAGGAGTATGGCAAAGTGAGGAAATGTCCCGAGAACTCTTTTGTTGAAATACAAAAAGCTGAACATCGAAAACTAGACAGATAATAGCCAACCTGCACATATGCATGTCTGAGTGAGCTATCTGCACATCAGAGATTCTAGAGTTTAGAACTGCAGTGAGTCTGGTGGGTAGACCGGGAGGAACAAAGAAGCTGGCTGCTCTCACAGCCAGAATTTCCTGTGTGACGAGGGGTAGGGGAGGTTTTGAAGCCAGTTCCTCTAAAAGCTCTGCCTGAAGGATCTGTGAACTCCACACAGTCAAGGCCAGGGATTGTGTAGAGAGTGGAGCAGGGGCAAGAGCTGTGTCTTAGCAGTAGTAGTAGTGAAATGGAAGGCTGAGAGACAGACACTACCAGCTTCCACAACCCAACAAACCAGAGCAGGCCTTCCTCCATCTCATGTCCTCCCACACCCTCCACTGTGGAGCCCCAGTGGAACTGACACAAGCAGTACAGAGTGGAAAACCACTCTCGCTATCGCAGACAGGGAAGGGCCAAAGATCGCTGATCATGGCTTGACTAATTACTGTTCCACAGAGAAAAAGACATTATTTGCAGGAAAGATCTAAGAGGCTTGTATGCCGCCTACTATATAAAGACAGACCCCTATTTGGAGTCTTCTTTCTAAAGAAAAAAAAGCCGACTACATTTGCATTAATCACCAGGTGAAGAAAGAGTCCACCAAACACCAAGGACAAGCAGAGTGACAAGGCAGTTCAAAATAAAATAGTAAAGCTCCAAAAAATTACTTTAAAAACTGAGAAATATACTCGTTAAATGACAGAATTTAGTGTGGCACTTCTGAATAAACAAGGAGATGCAAATACATCAGATCAACAATTCTAGGAAAAAAGGATCAAAAAAGACCAAAATGATGCTAATAAGAAAACTGAAAGTAAACAAACTAAGCAGAACCAGCAAAGATAAGAAAAACCAAAAGAGATGAAGAGAGTAAAAACGAGCTTAAGAAATAGAGCTGACTAGATGATGTGAAGCATCAGTCATATCGGGGACGGAAATTTGGAAGTGATTCAGAAGAAAGAAGAGGGAATGAAAAATACTGAGAGAACTGGCTGATGCCATCAGGAAAGGCAACATAGAAATGGAAATATGAGAAGGAGAAGATAAAGAGAACAGAGCCTATTCAAAAATTGATAAGAATTTTCCAAATCTAAAGAATCAACTGGAGATTCGAATCCAAGAAGCTAACAGAACGTGCAAATATCTCAAGGCAAAAAGGTCTTCTCCAACACACAGCATATTAAAATTATCAAAAATTAATAAAAAAGAAGGGATTATCAAAACGGCCAGGCAAAAGATAATCTGTAACAGAAAACCCATTCGACTGTCATTGGACTTCTCAGTACAAACCTTACAAAGCAAAGAGGACAGGAATTAAATATTCAATGAAAAGAAACATCAGCCAAGTATAATATATCCAGCTAAATTCTTCTTCGGATCTGAAGGAGAAATAAAGACCTTTCCAGACATACTAAAGGGGAGGGAATTCTCCACTAGGGGGCCTAATTACAGGAAGTACTTAAAGTGGTCAGCCCATCTGAAGCAAAACAACAACAACAAAACAACAACAACAACAACAACAACAACAACAACAACAAAACATATGTGTCTATGTATATTTTATATATGTAAAATTAAATATATACATATATCTGTACATATATGTACAATATGAATACATATATGTACACACACATATATTATTAATGAGTATATAGATCTAGAGTGAGACGGCTAGCAGGTGAAAGAGCAGCACAGGGCAGCCCTTATTAGAAACTTTAAGATAATTGCTATTGCAACTTAGAAATGAATGTTCATCATACATCGGGACAAAGTGACAATAACATAAAAAAAAAAGGGATACAACAGTTGAAATTCACAAAGCGTAAAAGACATAATGCACATGTAGAAGGAAATGAACTAATGTGTATACATCTGTTATGTTAGTTTAACAGTAACCCACACACTAAAGATCCTGAACTTGGGTATACAACATAAAACAAGAGGGACTAGGAGAAATATTCACAAAACCCCACCAAATTATAATAACAATGCAAGGACAAAGAAACAATGGAATTTCTGAGCTACCAAAGAAAAAGATAAAATAGCTATAGGAAAACATATTTCAATAACCACCCTAAATGTAAATACCCTGGACTCAAGAACAAGAAGCCATGGAATTGTGGATTGCCTCAAAATACAAAATCCCATGACAACGTGACTTGAGGAGACACAACTCAGTAACAAAGAAAGATACAGACTCAAAGTGAAAGGGTGGAAAATTATATGTCAAGCAAATGTCATTCAGAGAAAAGCAAGAGAAGTAGTACTAATATAGGATGAAATTGACTTCAAAATAATAATAATGAAAAACAAGGTAAAGAAAGATATCTATGTTCCCAATCAGGGAGCCCTGAAATATATAAAATAAATAGTAACAGAACTAAAGGGAGCAACAAGACAAAAACACTGTTGTAGCAGGGAATCTAAAGAACCCACTGTATTAAATGGACAGATCATACAAACAGAAAATCAATAAGGAAGTAACATACTTAAATAGCACATCAGACCAATGGGAAACAAGTGACATTTCCAGAGCTTTTATCTCCAAATTGCTGCTTATACATTCTACTCTAATGCACATGAAACATTCTCATAGATTGAACACATACCGGGACACAGAGAGAGCTTGAACAAATGTTAAGAGGATTGAAATCATACCAACCATATTCTCTGGCCATAAGGCTTGAAGCTGGAGAGCAACTGGGAAATTAAGGCAAGAACAGACACAAATACACGGAGATTATAAACATACTTCTGAAGAACAATTAGGTCAGAGAAGAAACAAAAGGAAAGATCAAGAGATACATAGAAATTAATGACAATTATAGTGCTACATATCATGCTTTGGGAAAGTGGCATAAAAGGGTCATAAGAGGAAAGTTCATATCCTTACAGGCCTGTCTCCAAAAGCAAGAATGAACCCAAATAAACAAATGCTTCACCTTAAAAAAATAAAACTGTACAAAGGCAACCCAAAGTCAGCAGAAGGAAAAAAATCATCAAAACTAGAGCCAAATAAATGCAATAAATAAAACAAAAACAATCAAAAATTAACGCAACAAAGAGCTGGTTTTTTGAAAAGGTTAATAAAATTGACAAACTCCTGGCTAGAATCACTAAAGAAGAAAGAAAAAGGAAACAAACCAAATGAGGGATGCAAGACGGGAAATTACGGCAGACACCACAGAACATAAAGGATCATACAAGACTACTATGAAAAGGATATAACACCAATTACCATAGAAGAAATGGACTAGTACTTAGGTTGGAATCAAGAAGAGATGGAAAATTTCAATAGATCATTCAACAGTATGAAAATTCAAACAATCATCAAACTTACCCAAAACTGAAAGTGCAGGACCACATGACTTTCCCAGTGAATTCTACCAAACATCCTTAGAACACTGAATACCTATTCTCCTCAGACTCTTTCCAAAACTAGGTGGAGGCAAGACCTCCCAACTCACCTCATAAGGCCAATATTTTCCTGATACCGAAACTTGCTAAAGATAACACACAAAAAGGAAAAGTGCAGACCAATCTCTCTCATGAACATAGACACAGAAATTCAAAATAAGGTACTAGCAAACTGAATATAGCCACAGAGTAAAAAGATTATACAGCGCATCCAGTGGGATTCATCCCAGGGACACAGGGATAGTTCAATAGATGCAAATCCATAAATGTGATACACCAGAAATTAAAAAATAAGAATCATAGAATCATATTCATAGAGGCAGGAAAAGCCTTTGACAAGATACAGCATCCACTTAGGAACAAAACAAAATCAGTATAGAAGAAAGCATCTTAACATAATTAAGGCCATTGTAACAAACTAGCAGACAATTTGTATGAAAACGAAAAACCTTTCCTCTGAGATCAGGAACAAGGCAAGACTGTCCACTTTTGCCCCTGTTACTCAACATAACACTGGAGGTCCTCACGAGAGCAATTAGAATAAAAAGGATAATAAAGATAAGGCTTCCAAATAGAAAGTCAAGTCGAACTGACACTATTTGTGGATGACATGATTCTCTGTACAGAAAACCCTAAGGACTCCACCAGAACACTACTAGAAACAATAAGCAATACAGCAAAGGTTCTGAGGACAGAATCAACATTCAAATATCCACCACATTCCTATGCTCTAATAATGAAGGCAAGAAAAAAGAAGAAAAACGCAATTACTTTTGAAACTTCAGTGAAAAGAATACAATATCCCAGAATAAATTTACCAAAACACGTGAAGAATCTCTATATTGAAAACTATAAGAACTTATTGAAAGGGGTTGAAGATACAAGGAAAAGGAATAGATACTCCATTTTCATAGATTAGAAGACTCAACATAGTTAAAATGACCTCTTTAAAACTTAAAATATTATTTAGATTTAATGCAATCTCCATCAATATCCAATTGGCATTTTTGAACAAATTAGAACAAAAATGATAATATTTTTCTGGAAACACAAAAGAACTCAAATTGCCAAAGCGATCCTGAGAAAAAACAAGCCATCACGCTGCCTAACTTCGAATTATACTACAAAGCAACAGCAATCAAAATGGAATGGTATTGGCAGCAAAACACACATGAACCAGTTTAACAGAATCAAGACTCCAAAAGCAAACCCATATATATGGGCAAATAATTTTCAGGAGAAAGACCCAAAAACATACAGTAGAGAAAGAAAAGCTCCTTCAATAAATGATGCTGGGAAAACTGGAAAGGCAGCAAGAAAAGAATGAAATTATGCTGTTGTCTGTCACAACACAGCAAAATTAATCAAAATAGATTAAGGACCTGAAAATATGCCCTGGAAAATGTGCAGAACCAAACCAACTGACAATAACTAAACCCAAGAGATTATGGACCTAAAGAGAATTTTATGAATTTGACCTCAAAGGCAAGGGAAGGGAAAGCCAAAATAAATGAATGAGATTACGTCAGACTCAATATCTTCTGTTCAGCAAAAGAAACTGTCAACAAGGTACAGAGACAACCACTGAAATGGGAAGATATATTTGAAAGCAACACCTCCCATAAGGACCTAATATCCAAAATATATACAAAGAAACAATTTCTACCTGCCAATCTCACTGTTTTCATCCAACCCTCTAAACTCCTTTCTTTCTGGCAACCATTATTTCTATGAGTTTCTGAGATTTTTTTTTCACTTTTGATTCCACGTATAAGTGAAATCATATGGCATTTGTATTTGTCTTTCTCTTTCTGACTTATCCCACTTAGCATGATACATTCCAGGTTCATCTAATTTGTTGCAAATGATGAGATTTCATTCTTTTTCACGTACCCAGGCTGATTCCATATTTTGGCTATGATAAACAGAGCTGCAACAAACATAGGGGTGCATGTGTCTTTTCAAATGAGGGTTTTCTTTGGATTTCTTTGGATCATTACAAAGAAGCTTAATTTGCTGGGTCTATGTTAATTTCTGAGTATCTTCCATACTGGTTTCTGTAGTGGCTGCACCAATTTGCAATTCCACCAACAGCACATGGGGGTCCTCTTTCCTCCACATTTTTGTCAGCACTTGTTGGGTTATTGATAACGGACAGTCTAAGAGGTGAGAGGTGACAACCCATTGTGATCTTAATTTTCATCTCTCTGATTAGTGACATGGAACGCCTTTGCATATGTTCATTAGCCATATGTGTATCCTGCTTGGAGAAATTTTTCTTCTGGTCATCTGCCCATTTCTTTAAATGGATTGTTTTTGTTTGTTTGTTTGTTTTTGTTTTGTTTTGTTTTATTTTAGTTCAGTTTCATGAGTTCATTATAAATTTTACATATTAACTCTAAAACAGATGTTTCATTAGCAAATGCCTTCTTCCATTCAATATTGTCTTTTCGTTTTGTTGCTGGTTTACTTTGCAGTGCAAAACATTTTTTGTTTGGTTTAGTTCCATCTCTTCTTGCCATTTTTATTTAATATAGTACTGGGAGATTTAGCAAGAGCAATTATGCCAAAAAAAATAATGTCTAACTGGAAAGGAATGAAAATATCTGTGCTTGCAGATGATATGTAGAAACCCAAGGGTTTCTAGAAAAAGACAAAAAAAAAAAAAAACAGAAAACAAAACAACATAAAAATTTTTAGTCAGTATCTAAATTGTAAAAAAGAACATTTTCTTCTATTCTATTTTTTAAAATAAGTTTATTGGGGTGACCTCGTTAATAAAATCATCTAGGTTTCAAGTGTATAATTTTCTTGAACTTTAACATTCTTGTTCCTTGAAGTGACCTACCTGCCAGAAATCTTTCCATAACATCGCTGTGAGTCATTTTCATAATGGTTCTAGAACTGAGTATGTAGCCAAAGTAGGGTCATCACCATAGGAGAGAAGCAGGTGGACTATTTCCAAGTGATCTTTCTCAACTGCATCATGGAGAGGCCTATGAAGAGAGAAACAGTAGGGTTAAACTTGAGCACATACACATACATATGCTTATTTCTGTAGTTGTTTAATAATAGGCAAAACAGGCTGTGTGTATACTAGGTGTGACAAGTCTCAAATATACAATATTTCACCAACACACTCTGTACGGTCAAATTGGTCTACACAGAGAAAACAAAGGCTTGTTATAAAAATGTTTCAGGGACTTCTTCAAGAAAAAAAAAGCTAAAAATACAAATAATACAACTGCAATAACTACATATGTATCAAAAAAATTTTAATGTAAATATTTAAGGCTGAATAATATCCCATAGTATGTATACAGCACATTTTGTTCATGCATTCATGCCAGCTGATGGCACTTGGGTTGCTTTTGTTTAGTTGTCATCCACAATGCTGCTATGAACATATGTGTACAAATAACTACTTAAAACTTATTTTCCATTTGTTAGGTACATAAACAGAAGTTCAATTATTGATAAACTGGTAATGCTATTTTTATTTTCAAGAACTGCTGTTCTGTTTTCCAATAGCAGTTGTACTGTTTTACATTTCCACCAACAGTGAACTAAGGTACCATTCTTCGTCCTCACCAACACTTATTACACAAAATTTTACAACTTTGTGTGAGTATCGTATGTGTATTATTTTCTTTTGTTGTCTGTGCTTTTGGTGTCATAGCCAAGAATAAGATTTGCTTTAGTTCTTAGATGTAAGTTTTGATCCATTCTGAGTTCACTTTTGTTGTATGGTGTCAGATAAGCACACAGCTTCATTCTTCTGCACGTAGATCTCCAGTTATTCCAGTACCTTTTGTTGAATACCGTCATTTCTCCAAAGAATAGTCTCTGTGGCCTTGTGAAAAATCATTTAACACCATGAGTGCAAGGGTTTATTTCTGGGCTTTTATTTTGTCTCTTTGGTCTTCGTCTTTATTACAATACCATTTTTGATTTCTGTAGCTTTGTAGTAATATTTGAAATCAGAAAGTGTGAGTCCTCAGTTTTGTTTGTTTTCAGGGTTGCTTTGAATACACACAGTCCTTTGAGATTCCATGTGAATTCTAGGGTATGTTTTTCTATTAGTGCAAAAACATGTCATTGGAAATTTGATAGGCATTGTATTAAATGTGTAAATCACTTTGGGTAGTATGGCCATTTTAACAATATTAAGTCAGTCCATGAACATGGAATGTGTTTTCATTATTTATGTTTTAATTCATTTCATCAGGTTTCTAAAATTTTTATTGTACAGTTCTTTCACCTCCTTGGTTAAAGTAATTCTTAAGTCTTTTATTTAATGTCATAAATGGAATATTTTCTGAATTTTATTTTTGGGTTATATTTAGTTATAGAAAATGTAACTGATATTTGTTGGTTGTTTTATATGCATTATCCTACTTAATTCACCTATTTGTTACAAGATGTTTTGTTTTCTGTTTTTTTTATTTTGTTTTGTTTTGTTGTTGTCTGTCGCTAGAAACCCTTGGGTTTCTACATATCATCTGCAAGCACAGATAATTTCATTTCTTTCCAGTTAGATATTATTTTTTCTTTCCTAATTGCTCTTGCTAAAACTCCCAGTACTATGTTGAATAAAAGTGGCAAGAACAGATGGAATTAAACCAAACTAAAAATGTTTTGCACAGCAAAGGAAACCAGCAACAAAACAAAAAGACAATATTGAATGGGAGAAGGTATTTGCTAATGAAACATCTGTTTTGGAGCTCATATGTAAAATTTATAAAGAAATCATGGAGCTGAACTAAAAAACAAACAAACAAACAGACAACCCACTTAAAGAAATGGGCAGATGACCAGAAGAGAAATTTCTCTAACGAGGATATACATATGGCTAATGAACATATGCAAAGGTGTTCCATGTCACTAATCAGAGAAATGAAAATTAAGATCACAATGGGTATCACCTCTCACCTGTTGGACTGTCCATTATCAATAACTCAACAAGAGCTGGCAAAAATGTGGAGGAAAGAGGACCCTCATGTGCTGTTGGTGGAATTGCAAATTGGTGCAGCCACTACAGAAACCAGTATGGAAGATACTCAGAAATTAACATAGACCCAGCAAATTAAGCTTCTTTGTAATGATCCAAAGAAATCCAAAGAAAACCCTCATTTGAAAAGACACATGCACCCCTATGTTTGTTGCAGCTCTGTTTATCATAGCCAAAATTTGGAATCGGCTTGGGTGCGTGAAAAAGAATGAAATCTCATCATTTGCAACAAATTAGATGGACCTAGAAGGTATCATGCTAAGTGGGAAAAGTCAGAATGAAAAAGGCAAATACAAATGCCATATGAATTCACTTATACGTGGAATCAAAAGTGAAAAAAAAATCTCAGAAACTCATAGAAATAATGGTTGCCAGATGGGAAGGAGTTTGGAGGGTTGGATGAAAACAGTGAGATTGGGAGGTAGAAATTGCTAGATAGAAAATAGTCACCGGGATGTGAAGTCCAGCATAGAAAATATAGTCAATAATAATGTAATAATTATGTATGGTGTCAGGTGGGCAGTAGACTAATCAGGGGGATCACTTCGTAAGGTTATATAAACTACTATAATATTGAATGTTAACCCTAATTGAAAAAGAACCTTTAAAATTAAATGTTTTCTCAGAGAAAAAAATGTGGCAAGAGTGGGCATTCTTGACTCATTAGCAGTATTAGGAAAACTTGGAACTTTCACCTTTTTGTGTGATGCTGTGTGTTTTTTATATATGGCTTTTATTTTACTGATATAGCTTTCTTCTTTTCTTGTTTTGTTGATATTTTTATTAAAGTGTGTTATGTTTTGTTAAATGCTATGATGAAGAATGCTCATACGGCTTTGATAAAGAATGACCATATAGCTTTTTCTTCAATCTGTTATTGTGATATAATACACTGACGTTCAAATATTTAACCATCATGTCTCCAGGAATAAATTTCTTACATTAATACCTTGTATGCATCTTTCACGTTTTTGGCTAAGTTTATACCTAAGTGCTCTAGTTTTTTGGATGCTACTATAAATTGTAGGAGTGTATTTTTAGAATTCTGTGTTGCTTATTTTCAGTAGATAGTAATGTAACTAATTTTTGGATTTCTTTTAATTCTGAATCTTTTCAGCATTATTTTAATAAATGTTGTTGGCATCTAAAGCTTTTCTCTATGTAAGATCATATCATCTGCAAATGAGATTTTTTTCTTCTTTTCCAATTTGAATGCCTTATTTCTTTTTCTTGTCTAATTGCCCTGTCTAGGGTCTCTCCTCTACTATGGTAGTGGGGAGCATGTGCACTCTTATTTGTTCTTAATCTTAGAAGAAAAATTTGTAATCCTTCACCATTGTGTTGACGGTGAGACTGTGATGTGGCATTTATTGTAATAGGTATGTTTCTTTTTACCTAATTTGTTGAGCAGTTTATCGTGAAAGGAATTCAAATGCTTTTTCTGCATCTATGGAGATGACCATGTAATTTTTATGTATCCTTTTATTGTGGAGTATCACATTTTTTTGGTTTGCATATGTTGAACTACCCTTGCATCCCTGGAAGGAATCCCACTTTATCATAGTGCATGATTCTTTTGATGTTGAATTGGATTTGCTAGTAGTATACTGGTGAGAGTTTTTCCATCTATAGTCATCACGAAAATTGACCTGTAGCTCTTTTATCTGGCTTTAGATCAGGATAATATTGGCCTCATCTAATGAGACTGGGAGTTTCTCCTCATTTTCAAGTTTTTGAAAGAGTTTGAGAAGGCTCTGTATGAATTCTTTAATTTAGGTAGAATTCAGCAATGAAGCCAGTTGGTCCTGGGCTTTTCTGTTGGGATGTTGAAGATCACTGATTCAGTCTCTTTGCTTGATATTAATGTGCTCATATTTTACATTTCTTCATGCTTGTTTTTGTATGTTTTATGATTTTAACAATTTATTAATTTCTAAGTTTTCCATGGCATTGGCGTGTAATTGTTCACACTGCTATCTATGGTCCTTTTAATTTATGTGCCGACCTCCTTTCTCATTTAATGAGTCTTTCACATTTAATGAGTCAGTAAGTTCAGTACACATCTAGAAGGAGGTTGCTTATATACAGAGTGTTCAAACATGAGGAGAGGAGGCCCTGATTTATATAAGCGTGAAGTTTTACCTCTATGTGCACAGGAGAATCCAGGGTTTATATATACAACATAAGTAAACTCATATTCTAGAAAGCAAAACACCATGAAATATGCTTAAGGCATATTTAAAGTAATAGCCCCCTCCGAAATGGGTTGATAAATTCAGGAAAGTATGTAGGATAACAGTTGTGTCATGCTATGCAGTTCATTCTTTTCAAAGAGAATGTGTCCACTTTCGTACATTAAGGAAGCTGCTGTCCAAGGAGGACTAGGAAATGATCACATACAAATCCTCAAAACCACAGTAAAAGAATTTATTGGCAGGATACACACATACATAGCTCCATATGACAAGACCCTGATTATTTTTTTAGTCTTAAATATTTTTGAGATGAAAGTGAACAACAAAATTTCATGTTTTTTTTCAAGTATGCACTTCAGCAGTGCGTTGCATTATGTCTTCACCACCCAGAGTTCGAATTCCTTCCATCACCAAATTTAACCCTTTTTTACCACCACCTACCTCCCCCAACTTCCCCACGTCTGCCTCTGGTAAACACTAGTCTATTGAATTGTTCCATGTGTCTCTGTCTGTCAGGTTTGCTTTTAGACTTTTATCACCACATAGGAATGAAATCATGGTTTTTAACTTTTTCTAACTTATTTCACTTAGCATGCTGTCACAAAAGTCAGTATTTCATCTCTTCTCATGGCCGAGTTATATTCCAGTGAATATAGGTGCCATGGCTTCTTTATCCAGTCATCTATCAGAGGACACTTCAGTTGCTTCCGTGTCCTGGCCACTGGGACTAATGCTGCTGTGAACAGCGGTGTGCAAATACCTTTTCGGTTGTGCGTTGTCAACTCTTTGGGGTAAATACCCAGTAGAGGGTTCGCTGGATCATATGATAGAGTGATTCTTAGTTTTCTGAGGAACCTCCATACTGTTTTCCATAGTGGCCATATCAAATTGCAGTCCCACCAGCAGTGCATGATGGTTCGTAGTTTTCCAAGTCCTCTCCAACATTTTTCATTACTCGTCCTCTTGATTATAGCCATTCTAAGAGGTCTGAGATGGTATCTCATTGTGGTTTTGTTTTTCATTTTCCTAATAGCGATATTGAGCAACTTTTTCAGTATCCGTTGGCCAATTATGGTCCTCTTGGGATAAGTGTCGGTTCAGGTCTACTGCCCAATTCTTTGACTAGTCATTTGCTTTTATATTGTTACTGAGTTGTATGAGTTTCTTGTATATTTGGGATATTATTCCCTTACTGCGAGTGTTGCTTTCTTTGTATATATTTTGGATATTAGGTCCTTATGGGAGGTGTTGCTTTCAAATATATCTTCCCATTCCAGTGGTTGTCTCTTCACCTTGTTGACAGTTTCTTTTGCTGAGCAGAAGATTTTGAGTCTGACATAATCTCACTCATTTATATTCGCTTTTCCTTCCTTTGCCTTTGAGGTCAAATTCATAAAATTCTCTTTAGGTCCATGATCCCTTGGGTTTAGTTATTGTCAGTTGGTTTGGTTCTGCACTTTTTTTTTTCTCCAGGGCTTATATTCAGGTCCTTAATCTATTTTGAGGTAATTTTGGTGTGTTGTGGCAGACAACAGTGTAATTTCATTTTTTTCCTGTTGCCTTTCCAGTTTTTCCAGCACTATTTATTGAAGGAGCTTTTCTTTCTCCACTGTATGTTTTTGCGTCTTTCTGGTGAAAATTATTTGCTCATATATATGGGTTGGCTTCTGAAGTCTTCATTCTGTTTCACTGTTTCATGTATCTGTTTTGCTGCCAATGCCATGCCATTTTCATTACTGTTGCTTTGTAGTATAATTTGAAGTTAGGCAGAGTGATGGCTCGTTTATTTCTCAGGATTGCTTTGGCAATTTGAATTATTGTGTTTCCAGACAAATATTATCATTTTTTGTTCTAACTTGTTCAAAACTGCCAATAGGATATTGATGGAGATTGCATTAAATCTAAATAATGTTTTAAGTTTTAATGAGGTCATTTTAACTATGTTGAGTCTTCGAATCTATGAAAATGGAGTTTCTATTCCTTTTCTTTGTATCTTCAACTCATTTCAATAAGTTCTTATAGTTTTCAATATAGAGATCCTACACATGTTTTATTAAATTTGTTCCGAGGTATTGTATTCTTTTCATTGAAGTTGCAAAAGCAATTGTGTCTTTCTACTTTTTTCTTGCCTTCATTATTAGAGCATAGGAATGCGGTGGATATTTGAATGTTGATTTTGTACTCAGAAAATTTATTGTATTTGCTTATTGTTTCTAGTAGTGCTCTGGTGGAGTCCTTAGGGTTTTCTGTACAGAGATTCATGTCATCCACAAATAGTATCAGTTCGACTTGACTTTCTATTTGGAAGCCTTATCTTTATTATCCTTCTCTTGTCTAATTGCTTTTGCGTGGACCTCCAGTGTTATGTTGAGTAACAGGGGTGAAAATGGACAGTCTTGCCTTGTTCCTGATCTCAGAGGAAAGGTTTTTCGTTTTCACCATTAAGAATACAAATTGTCTGCTAGTTTGTTACAATGGCCTTAATTATGTTAAGATGCTTTCTTCTATACTGATTTTGTTTTGTTCCTAAGTGGATGCTGTATCTTGTCAAAGGCTTTTCCTGCCTCTATGAATATGATTCTATGATTCTTATTTTTTAATTTCTGGTGTATCACATTTATGGATTTGCATCTATTGAACTATCCCTGTGTCCCTGGGATGAATCCCACTGGATGCGCTGTATAATCTTTTTACTCTGTGGCTATATTCAGTTTGCTAGTACCTTATTTTGAATTTCTGTGTCTATGTTCATGAGAGAGATTGGTCTGCACTTTTCCTTTTTGTGTGTTATCTTTAGCAAGTTTCGGTATCAGGAAAATATTGGCCTTATGAGGTGAGTTGGGAGGTCTTGCCTCCACCTAGTTTTGGAAAGAGTCTGAGGAGAATAGGTATTCAGTGTTCTAAGGATGTTTGGTAGAATTCACTGGGAAAGTCATGTGGTCCTGCACTTTCAGTTTTGGGTAAGTTTGATGATTGTTTGAATTTTCATACTGTTGAATGATCTATTGAAATTTTCCATCTCTTCTTGATTCCAACCTAAGTACTAGTCCATTTCTTCTATGGTAATTGGTGTTATATCCTTTTCATAGTAGTCTTGTATGATCCTTTATGTTCTGTGGTGTCTGCCGTAATTTCCCGTCTTGCATCCCTCATTTGGTTTGTTTCCTTTTTCTTTCTTCTTTAGTGATTCTAGCCAGGAGTTTGTCAATTTTATTAACCTTTTCAAAAAACCAGCTCTTTGTTGCGTTAATTTTTGATTGTTTTTGTTTTATTTATTGCATTTATTTGGCTCTAGTTTTGATGATTTTTTTCCTTCTGCTGACTTTGGGTTGTCTTTGTACAGTTTTATTTTATAAAGGTGCAGCATTTGTTTATTTGGGTTCATTCTTGCTTTTGGAGACAGGCCTGTAAGGATATGAACTTTCCTCTTATGACCCTTTTATGCCACGTTCCCAAAGCATGATATGTAGCACTATAATTGTCATTAATTTCTATGTATCTCTTGATCTTTCCTTTTGTTTCTTCTCTGACCTAATTGTTCTTCAGAAGTATGTTTATAATCTCCGTGTATTTGTGTCTGTTCTTGCCTTTAATTTCCCAGTTGCTCTCCAGCTTCAAGCCTTATGGCCAGGGAATATGGTTGGTATGATTTCAATCCTCTTAACATTTGTTCAAGCTCTCTCTGTGTCCCGGTATGTGTTCAATCTATGAGAATGTTTCATGTGCATTAGAGTAGAATGTATAAGCAGCAATTTGGAGATAAAAGCTCTGGAAATGTCACTTGTTTCCCATTGGTCTGATGTGCTATTTAAGTATGTTACTTCCTTATTGATTTTCTGTTTGTATGATCTGTCCATTTAATACAGTGGGTTCTTTAGATTCCCTGCTACAACAGTGTTTTTGTCTTGTTGCTCCCTTTAGTTCTGTTACTATTTATTTTATATATTTCAGGGCTCCCTGATTGGGAACATAGATATCTTTCTTTACCTTGTTTTTCATTATTATTATTTTGAAGTCAATTTCATCCTATATTAGTACTACTTCTCTTGCTTTTCTCTGAATGACATTTGCTTGACATATAATTTTCCACCCTTTCACTTTGAGTCTGTATCTTTCTTTGTTACTGAGTTGTGTCTCCTCAAGTCACGTTGTCATGGGATTTTGTATTTTGAGGCAATCCACAATTCCATGGCTTCTTGTTCTTGAGTCCAGGGTATTTACATTTAGGGTGGTTATTGAAATATGTTTTCCTATAGCTATTTTATCTTTTCCTTTGGTAGCTCAGAAATTCCATTGTTTCTTTGTCCTTGCATTGTTATTATAATTTGGTGGGGTTTTGTGAATATTTCTCCTAGTCCCTCTTGTTTTATGTTGTATACCCAAGTTCAGGATCTTTAGTGTGTGGGTTACTGTTAAACTAACATAACAGATGTATACACATTAGTTCATTTCCTTCTACATGTGCATTATGTCTTTTACGCTTTGTGAATTTCAACTGTTGTATCCCTTTTTTTTTTTATGTTATTGTCACTTTGTCCCGATGTATGATGAACATTCATTTCTAAGTTGCAATAGCAATTATCTTAAAGTTTCTAATAAGGGCTGCCCTGTGCTGCTCTTTCACCTGCTAGCCGTCTCACTCTAGATCTATATACTCATTAATAATATATGTGTGTGTACATATATGTATTCATATTGTACATATATGTACAGATATATGTATATATTTAATTTTACATATATAAAATATACATAGACACATATGTTTTGTTGTTGTTGTTGTTGTTGTTGTTGTTGTTGTTGTTTTGTTGTTGTTGTTTTGCTTCAGATGGGCTGACCACTTTAAGTACTTCCTGTAATTAGGCCCCCTAGTGGAGAATTCACTCACCTATAGTATGTCTGAAAGGTCTTTATTTCTCCTTCAGATCCGAAGAAGAATTTAGCTGGATATATTATACTTGGCTGATGTTTCTTTTCATTGAATATTTAATTCCTGTCCTCTTTGCTTTGTAAGGTTTGTACTGAGAAGTCCAATGACAGTCGAATGGGTTTTCTGTTACAGATTATCTTTTGCCTGGCCGTTTTGATAATCCCTTCTTTTTTATTAATTTTTGATAATTTTAATATGCTGTGTGTTGGAGAAGACCTTTTTGCCTTGAGATATTTGCACGTTCTGTTAGCTTCTTGGATTCGAATCTCCAGTTGATTCTTTAGATTTGGAAAATTCTTATCAATTTTTGAATAGGCTCTGTTCTCTTTATCTTCTCCTTCTCATATTTCCATTTCTATGTTGCCTTTCCTGATGGCATCAGCCAGTTCTCTCAGTATTTTTCATTCCCTCTTCTTTCTTCTGAATCACTTCCAAATTTCCGTCCCCGATATGACTGATGCTTCACATCATCTAGTCAGCTCTATTTCTTAAGCTCGTTTTTACTCTCTTCATCTCTTTTGGTTTTTCTTATCTTTGCTGGTTCTGCTTAGTTTGTTTACTTTCAGTTTTCTTATTAGCATCATTTTGGTCTTTTTTGATCCTTTTTTCCTAGAATTGTTGATCTGATGTATTTGCATCTCCTTGTTTATTCAGAAGTGCCACACTAAATTCTGTCATTTAACGAGTATATTTCTCAGTTTTTAAAGTAATTTTTTGGAGCTTTACTATTTTATTTTGAACTGCCTTGTCACTCTGCTTGTCCTTGGTGTTTGGTGGACTCTTTCTTCACCTGGTGATTAATGCAAATGTAGTCGGCTTTTTTTTCTTTAGAAAGAAGACTCCAAATAGGGGTCTGTCTTTATATAGTAGGCGGCATACAAGCCTCTTAGATCTTTCCTGCAAATAATGTCTTTTTCTCTGTGGAACAGTAATTAGTCAAGCCATGATCAGCGATCTTTGGCCCTTCCCTGTTCATGATAGCGAGAGTGGTTTTCCACTCTGTACTGCTTGTGTCAGTTCCACTGGGGCTCCACAGTGGAGGGTGTGGGAGGACATGAGATGGAGGAAGGCCTGCTCTGGTTTGTTGGGTTGTGGAAGCTGGTAGTGTCTGTCTCTCAGCCTTCCATTTCACTACTACTACTGCTAAGACACAGCTCTTGCCCCTGCTCCACTCTCTACACAATCCCTGGCCTTGACTGTGTGGAGTTCACAGATCCTTCAGGCAGAGCTTTTAGAGGAACTGGCTTCAAAACCTCCCCTACCCCTCGTCACACAGGAAATTCTGGCTGTGAGAGCAGCCAGCTTCTTTGTTCCTCCCGGTCTACCCACCAGACTCACTGCAGTTCTAAACTCTAGAATCTCTGATGTGCAGATAGCTCACTCAGACATGCATATGTGCAGGTTGGCTATTATCTGTCTAGTTTTCGATGTTCAGCTTTTTGTATTTCAACAAAAGAGTTCTCGGGACATTTCCTCACTTTGCCATACTCCTAATGTTCTCAGTATTGGCCAGGATTTAAAAAGTCTTTATCCTCTGTCTACATTCTAGAAAGATGTACGTTATAAATTACACGTAAGGGAGGTTTACCAGACACACTAGATAATAAGGACCTTGGTTTCTACACTGAGATAACCTATACCACATAAAAGGACAACCCTGTTAGTCTGGTGCAGTCAGGAACATTTGGTGTTAAGAAGGGTAGCTTTTACATCAATGACACTCATTTCCATTTACAGGACCATTACATCAGAATTTATAGACAGAATATCACAGAAGAAGAGAAGTTCAGAATCACATCAGCAAAACTGAACGTTCATGGAAATTCCAGGACTGTCTGTCCCTCCAAACACCATAAAAACTACCATGTTGACCACATTAACTTTTATCAAAACTCTGGAAGATACTCTTCAAATACTGAATTAGAAGAGCCACTGAAACTCATTAGGAGAGGTTTGTGTCATATTTAACTACCCATGTCTCACTTCCCTGTCATTGTAGCCCATATTGCTGGTTCAGGAGGGAGCAGAGTGGACCTCTTCTGAAAGAAATGAGTTATTCTGTTAAACATCGTAATCTCTCTGAAGGACCAACACCAGGACCTAGTCTTTATCTTGCCTAATTTCAGACTCTTTCAGAACCAAAGAACCTTGACACAGGGCCCACTTATACAACAAATCTTTTCCAATACTGTAACTTTTTCATACTGTTTTAACAGGTTTCTTGAGCTTCCTTTATTATTAGAATATAATATATTATACACTTCACACCACGTGCTGGTTAACTGTTATTGGTAACACTGCCAGGTCAATAGAGCCTATTATAAGTTAAGGTTGGGGGAATTCAAAACCCCTGATTTCATATTGTTCCAGAGTCCGCCATACATTTTTTTCCCCCAAGTTAGATTTGACTTCTGTGTTAGACTACTAATTAACAGTCAAGCCAAAGTAAGAGATACTTAAGAAACCACACAACATGTGGTTTTAGAAAGGAGTATAGAAACTCCTTGAGGAAAGTACCATACCAATATAAAAAAATCTAAGCAATGGGGATGCTGATTTTCAGTTCTTAAATCATAATCATGAAAAAAAAGTGTGGGCCATTTATTTAAAAAAAATGTCTCTGAGGAAGCACAGACATTGAACTCAATTGAACAAAGACTAGACAAAGTCAATTTCGTTAATATGCTCCAAATGATATAGAAAATGAAAATGACATATATGGACTATCAATAACACTAAAACTTTGAATGAAACACATTCTGGATCTTAAAACACACTATAGCATTTCCATAACATATCTGACTACGAAGATGAAAAAAATCAGCAAACTTGAAGATAGATCAGAGAAATGTATTCAGCCAAAAGTAGAAAGAAAATCATACTGAGAAAATTAATAGATCCTAAGAGACCTTTGAGAAAAAACATAAAGTATACAAATATACTTCAAGAGTTTAAGAAATTATAGAAGAAGGAGCAAAATGAAGATTTGAAGAATTAAAGACTGATAATGTGTCAAGTTTGATAAAAGATATCAATATACAGACTAAAAAAAAAAAGCAACTCCAAATAAGGTGGGGTTGGGTGAGACACATAATGGCACAATGCAATAAAATAGTTAAAAACCAAAGAGACAGTCTTAAAAGGAGCTGAAGATAAGTGACTCTCCTGTAAAAATGGAACAAAATTAAGGACCAATTTATCATCATAAACCATAGTGGCAAGAGTATAGTGAAATGACATCTTTAGTAAGAGGGAAAAGCCAAACAAAATTTCATGTGCAGCAAAACTGAGGTCTGTTAGTATACTGCCTTACAAAAAATACTAAAGGCAGGCCTTCAGATACAAACAACTAAAGACAAATTTGAAGCCATATGATGCAGTAACAATGAAAAAGTTAATTACCTTGGCAAATAAAAGTTAATATCTTTGCATTTTTGTTCGTGACTTCTTTCGGTAATTTGAAAGACAAGCTCCAGATTTTACTAAAGGATAGTTTATCCTTAAATGACCTGAAAACTTTCTGTTTCATAATAATTGCATTTTTCCCCAATGTTAATGCCAGGCTTTCTTTCACTCACACAGAGCCACCAACCATTAAAAAGGGTACCTGTGGTCCTTGCTGAGAACTGTCCCCTGACAACCAGCAGTACCAAACCCCTGTCACAAGATGAAAAAGGAAGAGAACTCCTGATAAATCGCTAAGGTGAAAACACTAGCTGTTTTACACAAGGATGGTCAGAATGAGGAAACCCAGGAATCGAGATGGTGTTGTTAGGTGTTTTGTTTTAACATCCATACTGGTGTCCATATCAAACTGATTGTTCTCCGGAACATGTTTTTTCTTCCTTTTTATCCATCAAGCACGTGACGATGAAATCACCACCGTTGCATGAGAATAGTAGCTACATGCCAACAGTGCTTCTGTTTTCCTTGAGATTTGATACAGAGTTTGTATAATGGGTGCAGGTAGAAAGAAATGGTTGTCTGTGGTGAAAGCAATGCCATTCTGTCAGGACATAAAGTCATATAGACAGACTACATTGAGGAAATTGGGGTTGGCAGACCCTGATTATAAGCACTGTTGTAAATCCCCCAAGTCTGGTATGCAGGAATATGACGAGAGCTAGAGAAACTTTCCTGCAGACTAGGAATCTCCCACAATTCAGGAGGACACTGGGTGAAACAGTGAGAAGATTGTGAAAGCCACCTTTCTCACCAAACCCTGGTCTTCGATTCTCTAGACATGAAAAAAAAAATGTGAAGGAAGCAACTCCCCATTAATGATGGTTATGCTAGGACCGGGCTCAGATGTAGATTGTCAAGGTGCTTCCTAGATGTTCCTTAAGGCATGGTCTCTGACTTTTTCAGTACCACCGCCTGAGAATCTAATGCTTGATGACGAGGTGGAGCTGTGGTGGTGATGCTGTTGTGATGAGTGGCTGCTTCAAGTACAGATGAAGCTTTGCTCACTTGCCTGTCACTCAACTCCTGCTGTGTGACCTGGTCCTTAACAGGTTGTGTGTAGACCGATTTTATATAGTGAACCAGGCCTACACTTGCTAGATTCAGCTGGAATAAGGTGGGAGGAATCATTTTGCTGTATTGATTACTCAGCTTATGAAAAGTTTAGTAAACAAGACAGCTGAGCTTCATTCCTAAAGGGATAAAATAGTTCAACAATAGAACAATGAGTACACTGAAACAATGCAACAGAACACATGACTGCAGCTAACAAATTTTTCAATAAAGAGATAGTAAAGCTGTTAGAGAGGGAAAGATTTGTTTCAATGAATTATGCTAGAAAAACGAAGTGAGAGAATTCAACTTGAAGTTACAGGAAATTAGTACTTCCTTCGCCTTACGTAAAAAGGATCATGAGTTTTAAAACTTTTTAGATTTGCTGACATTAGTCCTTCAGTCTTGTATTTTAAGAAGTGCATATCAGTTTTAAAATCACCCACTGTGTAACATTTAAGAGAAAAAATGAAATTCAAAACTGCCAGCTGCGGGAACGAAGAACTTCTTGTTTTGCTCTACTAACAAGTCATTACATCATGCTATGTGGGTTCCCCACCCGCTCATTTCTTAACAGTGAAAAAAGGGTGATAAAACGAATATGCAAGAAGAATTAAATCCCAAAATACTTGAAAAATAAAAGAAGGAATAAAAAAATCCTGGAAAAATAACTTATACACATTTGCCTTTCTCAAGTTTTAGTTGCCACAGTCTAGAATGAATCGGGCTTAAAAATCACTATATGCTAATGCCAGTAATGCTGCTGCCAAGGGAATTCTGGGAAGAGGCATACAGGGCACTGTCCTTCGGAAATGACCTTGAAACACTATCTTTAGGGCATCAAACACTAAAGTAGCAAATTCTCCATAGGAAAGAAGTTCCAGGATCAGTGAAATTCAAAATAAAACAATGGTTATGCTGCCTGTCACAATACTTGGTGCTGAGGGTGAGACAAGTGTAATAGAGGAGTTAAAGAAGGCAAAAAGGTCATGGGACCTGAATCTTTCTGTTGTAAGCTATTCTGGTTTCCATTCAAAATGAGACTATGATTTGTAGGTGTCAGACATATATTTTCATGTTCTGCTTGCTCCACAAACTCTTGTTCCTCAGACTTAACTCTTGAGCTCCGGGCCTTTTATGCATCTAACTCTTCTTGTAGAAGATCCTGGCTCTTTCGACCCAGATCTGCTTTCCACTGTCGCTACTGTTGCTTGTTCAAAACCCGTACACTTGTCCAACTCTTTGATGCTCATGCTTCTCTAGCTATAATCACACAAAAACGAGCAGAAAAGGGTCGTGGTTCTGTGGTAAGACTTGGACTCCTTGCCTGATTTACATGTCCTCTGACCCTGCCATGACCTGATTTTTCACCTTCAGTAGTGTACGAATCTGCTTCAGGTCTGGAGGAAGCCAAGGCGGCATCTCAAATACTTAAAAGGCCCAGGCCTCACCTCCAATAGTGTGTAAAATGAATTCTTCGGTAGGAAGGTGTTGAATGACTTCTCTCTCCAGGAGTGTGCTGTCAGTACCTGCAGCTCTACCTGTCTCAGCATTTTGAGATCCACAGGTAGGTCTCGGCCCACAGTTACAGGCCCTTCAAGTCATCCAAGCATGGGCATTAGTCACTAATATGGATGGGGCAAGAGAAAACCTCAGTTAAAGTATGTCAAAAATCATCATTTCTCAACAGTGCTGAGCATCATGCTATGCTGTCATTTAAAAAATAATGATAACATCTATACTAGTATAAAGTAAAAAACTAGATACTTTTTATTCAGAATTCCTAGTTTCCCTGGATCAGGAAAAAGGATTCAATTAACAGGCCACTTATTGCTGTATTTTGCTTCATATTGTCCTCTCCCTCTGATGATGCCTGTTGAGCTACAGACCCTTACATATGGTTCTCTTTCTGTCATTCTTATCTTGATAGTCTCATCTTCTTTAGGTTGCTCCACCTTTTTCCTCCACTGTCCAACATAAAGCAACTGATTTTAAAGGTCTAAGAAAAAGTCTTTGTTCTACCTGCATGCCTACAGTACAAAACTATGAAAAGAAGGTCCTCACTTGGATCTCATCCACATCAGGAATACATGCCTGCGCCTTCATCAGAGCATCTTTGAGTGCCTGAATGTTAGGCAGCTAGACAGGGGTGTATTCTACCTCACAGATAATGGCTTCCAATGTTGCTGGTGAATGTGTCTGCCTAAACATTTTGGAGGAAAGAGAAATTCATTCTTAAATATTACCTGCATATGTGCATATTTTGGATCCAACATTTTTCTGACAAAAGCAGGCATGAGAAATAATTCAACAGACTTCAAGTGAGCCATCATCCACCGATTCTGAGGATCTGTCTATACAAATACAAATACACGTGTCTTATACATCATATCTGATATCTATAATCTAAGAACTAAGTCCAGGAAGTTACTCACTTACTGATGTTACATAGTAAGAATAGGTATCAGACTGAATGTCATACCAAACTTTATAGGTCAGCAGATGTCTAATTTGAAGTCTGCTACCGAGGTAAGTCACTGATGCTGTACACAGATCACCCTCAAACTCTGAGGATTAGAGTCATTGTATGTATGTGAAAAGGCTGGGCCCCACCTGTCCTTCAAACAGAAATGCACCTTTTCCTCTCAGCATTCTGCAATGGTCAGCAACTCCTGAAGCTCAGCCCATGCCTTGTCCACAGAAATCCTGGAGGCTACCTTGGTGCCTGTAACCAACAGCCCCTGCATGATGACCAGGATACCCCTTTGGGCTCAAGGAGCCAGTGCTTGCTTCACTTTATTTGGCCATCATGCCTATTCCATCTGCTGCTGGAGCTAATGGGCATCAGGCACTTTCACACCCAGTTGCTGCCCCTTCTCCAACAAGGACCGCAAGAACCCTAGACTAGGGGACAAGAAAACTAGGGCCTTCCGGGCTTCAGCTTGGTAGGCCTCCACCTGTTCCAGGACACCCGGCAACAATACAGAATAAAGAACAGATTCTTTAGCCATCTAGACTCTCAACTGCCCGGCCTTGTTCTGCTCATCTTGTCACATAGGCATATGTTGCTGATTCACACTCATCTTAATTATGTCCTAAGACAGGATATGTTTAATACAAATAAATGTCTTAATTCTCTAAAGTCTGAAAAAAGATATCTCTCTACCACCTTCAGGTTTTGTTTGGATACTTTGTTTGGATAATTGTAAGCTATTAGGACAAACCCCTTTCAGTAATTGCTTATTTGCATAGCTTCTAGGGAAGATGTACAAGTGATTATACAGAGCAACGCAGAATAATCAGACTTTGCTAGCACTGACTGTTAACAAGAATTGCATCTTCCCAAGCCTGTCTTAACCTTGACATCCCAAATCTGAGACGTGGTACTTGGGCAGGCTGCCATCTGCTCAAGAAGGACGTGGAGCTCTGTCAGTGTAAACTGTGGAGTTTCAACTCTGCAAGAGGGAGGGAGAAAGAACTCACTAAGAGAAACTGCTAAGACCATTTTTCATGTATTCTGAGAAATCCAATATCTAATTTCCATCCATGTTATAGTAAGATCTTCAAAGATCATCTATATACAGAGAATCTGAACCTATACATAAAAATGATAAAAAAAAAAAAAAACAATGACACTGGGTAGTGACAGAACTGTCAGCACAAAAGAGACTAAACATTTCAAAGTGAGAGAATCCAGGTTTCTGCATAAATTTAACAGTATGATGCCAGGGGTTAGCATCTTAGACAGAAAATTGTAAATTAACTCCTTTTCAAGAGAACACAACTGGAAAATGGCCCCTACATAGTGTTTACTTTCCATAGCAAAGAAGAGCTATAAGGTGGTCAAAATAAGGAAAAAGAAGGCAACATAAAAGTAAATAGCTAACAGATACAACAGAAGCAGCTTTCACAGGGAGACTCCAGGTAATAAATATATTAATTGAAATTGGAGTAAACCAGAGTTTTTTAGCAAAACATATGGCAGGAGGAAGAAATGTTGTTTGTGATGATACGGAAAGGTCCAATTAATTGATACTGTAGATAAAGGACAAGTCATACGAGTTTATTGTGTCAGAAGCAAAACAGTTCCAAGTGATAAGTTCTAGTGTGTATCCTTTGAGTCTATTTACACAAGAAAGAAAAAATGAAGAGTCCAAGAAGTTAGGTGAAGGACAAGTTGAGTAAGGTCAAGTTAATATTATTAAAGCAAGGCGACCTGATACAAGTATGACTAGGTAAATGTGGAAAAGTTTTTATTTCTTTTTAAGTAGAGACAAAAAAGAAGGTTCTCTGTAAAAAGTGAATTACTACTATCTTCAATTTATTTAATACTTTAAATGAGAAAAACATGACTATTTTATCTAAAGTTTATTAAACATATATATATATATATATATATATATATATATATATATATATATATATATATATATATATATATATATAATTACTGATTTGATATTTCAGCCAATAAAAGTAGACATACCTATTGCCACATGCATTTGACAACCAACAAGTAAATACAATTTAAGAATTTCATTTAGCCAAGAATAAATTTTGTGGAAAATCTTGTGCCTGACACCTCTACAAAGTTTGCATACCAAGTATGGCTGGATTATAATTTTTTTAACCCATTTTCATTTCCATTATTATTCATGGTAAAAGGATCAACTATTAGCATTCCTTAGAAGTGATATAGGTTTAGTTGTGGCCCACCACGACAAAGGTGAGCATCACAATAAATCAAGTCATAACATTTTTGCGGGGAGAGGGTCTCACTGTCCATTTATAAAAAGTATCTGTGAAGAGTACTAAAACAAAGTAGAATGAAGCAACATATGCCTGTATATCATATGTTTGAAATTGTGTATTTACAGTGATTTCTAGTTAATTTTACATTGTTTTCATGTCTCCTCTCTGCATTGTCACTATAATTGACTCAGAGCTGAAACTGTGGTCCGTCAAATAGTTCATCTGTGTAAGTTTTGGTCACCAATATCGCCATGTATAACATGCTAACTTTTGCTGTGTAAATTTTTATTCATAGCCTATCCATTTCTATTATCCATTTTTACAAGATGCCATCCTTTTCTGCCCTTTCTCCAACATACCGAGCCTTTTGACCACTGACCAGTCTCATGACTCGTGAGACTCAAGCTTCTGCTTCATTCAGGTACTTCTTTAATCGCTGAAGCAGCTCACTGTTAGGAATTCTTCTCTCATGGGTTTCAGACTCAAGTGCACTGAGCTCCTCAAAGCCTTGAGTAAGTGAATTTGCAAGAGGTAGGCAGTGCTATGAAAATGTGGAGAAGCAAGGCTGACAATGCTGTTAGAAAAAAAAAAAAAACAGCTGGTTCATGGGGTCCTTCGTTATTCTCACTTACCATAGCTTCGGCCATCTTCCCCCTCCAGAGTCACTCGTACTGTGTTTGCCGAGGAGTGAAAGGACTCAGCCCGAATCTTCAGCGTATGCAGCATGGTGGGGAGTTCATCTAAGATGTATCAATACCTGGGAAAAAAGGGCAAGGAAAAGCATATCTGGCCCAGTTCTGTACTTTGCTCTGCATCCTCCAAGTAGACACCATGCTCACTGAAGGTCCTGTCAGCTACTTGAGCACTTGCGGAGGTCGTTGATGTTTGAAAGGCAGACAAGGCCATCTGAGCCATCATGGATTGGGAACATGTCGTCCTGAACTTGATGCAGTGGCGTTCGTCATCTGGGAGCAGCTCGAAAGACTCTCGTTAAGTCTTTGTGATGCCCTGTGGATATACAGCTCATTATACTGTAAAGACTAGGAGGAGGGTTGCAGATACCACACCTCGGCCAACACTGAGGCCCACTGTGGCCTCCACTTTGTAAGGATCACTGTAGAGAAATTGGAAGAAAAACATCTAAACACATAGTCTCTCCATTTCCGCAATACTTAATTTTTGTCTCCTTGTCTCTCTTGCATATTCTATTTCACTGAATTCCTAAGCCCTGCTGCCCACCATCCACCTTCTCCAACAGGGCCTTTCATAAATGTCACTCCTCCTGCACCTGTATAAACAAACATTTCCTTGTGCACACCCACAACCATATGCATGTCCAACTTCTCAGGGAAGGCAGCCATCTTGCAGATGAGCTCCTCATGGGGGAAGACACAGTAACACCGCAGCTGGCGTCCAGCTGGTAACTGCAAGTAATTCAATAGTGTGTGTGGCCCTCTGGGCACCAGCTGCTTAGGTGCTCTGCAATGACTTTTACCTTTATCATCTATGATTTATTAGACGTCTCCAAGATCACCACATCCCAGACTCACCTAGTCCGCCCTGCAAAAGGTGACAGCCTCCATCAAGTTGTAGCCTTGGTTTAAAACACTGGAGTGAGCACGAGGAAAAGAGATGACAAATTATCCTGCACACTGGTCTGTGCGAACCATCCAACATAGTGAGAAAGGAGTGTGGGTCGAGACTAATGTTGGAATGTGGGTGAAGCATGACTCTGAATCTTGTTATAGTTATGGGGAAACAGTAGGAAGAGACATAGGTTCAACTTTATGTTTGATCCTGAAAAAAGAAAATAAAAATGTGTGGCTAATATTCAGAGAAAATACGAAGAAAACAATGCGAAATACAAGAAAGAAATATGAACGGGCCATGAACATAAGAGAAGGGTTATTTATTCCCTTATAAAATAATGTAAATTTTGAAAGCAGGAAATATTTCCACCATGAATAATAAGAGGGGGAATTTCATTCCCCGACTAAAACAATAAGCTCACAGAAAGCATCAAAACATTTTGAAAATTGTGTAATAAAATCATAATCTACAAAATCAGTAGAACATTTAATGGAAATAATGAAACAAAAAAATAATCAATTCTGGTAATACAGCACTGTGTTTTCAATGCCCTGCCTACAACCCTTCTAACCCAATCTTTGCGGGTACCTTGCTGACAGTAGTCTAAGATCCTGGCACAGCTTGCTGGCGCCACAGAATACAATGTGGATCCTATCTGCAAAGAAGTGAAGCTGTTAGTTCTGACCCATCTGATTGATCCCTGAAAGACTAGCTCAAGGATCTACAGAACACAACTGGCTTCCCACACTGTGTCTAAGTAATGGAAAACATCTAGCCACAGTATAACCACTTGTGGTAAAACACATTGTGGGTTAAGGGCTCTGAGCAGCTCTCATGCATTCCTGGAAACTGAGAAAACCAAATACATGTGGAGGAAAAAATAAATAAAAACCTGAGAAGACCCTAACAAATTCCCCCCTCTGGCTGACTTTCAACTATATAATACCACTACTCCTAATTATAAAAAAAGCAGCAACCAGAAAAAACTGCCATACTATAATACTAAAAATGTCCAGTTTTCAAGAATAAATAGGAGGTATATGAAGAGACAAGAATGTCTGGCTATTCAATACAACTAACCCTGAGATAAACCAGGCACTGACCTTAGTGGGCAAAGACTGGAAATAAATTGTCTTACATAGGCTCGAGTTAACATGTCTCCCCCAAAGAGGCAATCTCAATAAAGTGACAAAATTAGAAATAAGAAACAGAAATGTTTTCTGAAAACAAGAAAAATACCACCGTTAAAGTCAAAAGTGCACTGGATATTTCAACAGTAGCTGTGGGCAGGCAGAATGAAGAGTCAGTGAGTTTTAGAATAGGTCAACTGAAAGCTGCGAGGATTTCAACACCAACTACTGCCATGACAGAGGACTGGTTCTCTACCCTCGTTCTTCCCCCTACCAATGGACAAATAAGAGTGCTGCAGGAGCTGCCTGGGCCTACTGTTCCAGTGTCCTGCTCAGCAGTCTTTGGGATCTCATGGCAATCAGAACTTCTAAAGGTTCCTGTTCCCACTCCACTCCCATTATTTCTTCCCCTAAGACTTTCTTCTCTCAAGCTCAACAACCAACAGACTAACCATTTAGCGGGAATGGAGAGACTGACTTTGGAAGAGGGTCTGGAGCATGAGCAGGGAGACCCACCTAGGCCTAGTTTGTTTTTGTTACTTTGAAGATGATTGGGTATAGATTTCCTGTGAGTTAAAAAATAAAATTCAAATAAAACAGGTCAATTTAGATTACCTGGTTTAGGAAACAAAGGGAACAGAAAATTCAGAAAAAGAAACTGCCTAAAAGACATGTAGGACATCATACAGGAAACTAATGTAGGCGTACTGGGAGTCCCAGAAGAGGAATGAGATAAAAAGAAAAAAAAATCTGAAGAAATAATGGGTGAACAATTCAAAAACTTTAAGAAAGAATGATCTACACATTCAAGAACCTTAATGCCTTCCAAGTAGGATTAACTCAGATGCAATATAATCAAACTCTCAAAAGCAAAAGCAGAGAATACCCAGAGAAGCAAGAGAGAAGCAATTCATCATATGTAATAGGACTTGAATAACATTATTTGCAGATTTCTTATCAGAAATCAGGGATGGCAGAAGCATGAGATAATGCATTTCAAGTGATGAAAAAAAATGGAGAAATGAAGATCTTCCCAGAGTAGTAAAAGCTACGTAAGGAAAATAAGAACAATGATAATGGTACCTAAGTAGGCAAATATAAAAGCTGGTATTATATTTTCTATGACTCTTATTTTCTTTGTCAATGAACAGAAAATGAAGGAAACGATAATCATAACTATGATAACAGGTAAACGATGGATAAAGATGTATTCTGTGGCAGTAATATAAAGGAAGAGAGAGCTACACAAGAGCTATGTAAAATTCTTTTTTTTCATGGAACTTCCTATTGAAGCTACTTGGTATTAACACAAACTAAAATGTTAAAATTAAAAGAGTAGTTGTAATTCCAAGGTAAATAAAATGCAACAAAATGGTAGAAGTAAGTTGCTTCTTTTGGTAATTATTCACTTAAAAAACTCTCACAAAGCAAGGACTGGCAAAGTAAAATTAAAGAAACAAAAACAAAAACAAAATACAACTGTATCTCACTTAGACATAATGACACAAATACGATGAAAGTGAAAGAATGGAAAGGTATATATCATGCAAATAGTGACCAAAAGAGAGCTGAGGGCTACAAAAACATCACAGAACAGATACTTTAAGTAAACAATTGTTACGAGATATAGGATATTGATAAGTGAATTGATTCATCAAGAAATTAGTGAAATACAACAAAACCTAAAGCAAGTTCCTTCATTTAACAAAATTCAAAAACCTTTAAAGTATGACAAAGAGACAAGACAAATTATTAAAATCAGAAATAAAAACTGGAATAATACTACCCTTAAAATATAAAGGATAAAAGAATACTATGAATACTACCATAAAATGACACACGTTAGGTGAAAAACACAAATCCTACCCTTGAATACGTGTGGAAGTATGTGTGGAGTATACACAGGAAAAAATAAATAAAAAGATTCATGAGAGCAGACACATGGTATAACTAAATGCGTGTTATGATTATCATCAAGATTGAGGATGATTTTTTCATGAGACAAAGTGATTTCGGCAAAGAGTTAAAAGTGCAAGTAAAAACTGACAAAAATATCAGAACTGAAAGAGGGAGCTTTGAAAATATCAAGTCCCTATTGCACAGATGGAAACAGATATAAAAGCTGTGGAGAGATTAACTCTGACCTTATGAATTCTTCAGAGAAAATGTGTAGTGTTTTGCAGAGACTGAATGCATTAATTTTCTCCTGCAAAATCTGGCTTAGTCAGTCTTTTGAAAAACTGGCTGATGTAAATCAATCCTGGAAACACTCAAGTCTGAAATCCATCCTGAGCCCAATTTACGTTTTATAAAATTGGAATTTATATCAGTAATGCAAGAAAACTAATTTAAGACACAGAGGTAGATGAAAGGAGAAAATCTAGGTTTCAAATTTTATGTTGTTAAACAATTATCTGATCTCTCCTTTCCTTCCACCTGAAGATGCATTAGTGATCTGTGCAGAAAGGTAACTTGACAGAAGCACAGCAAGGGAAATAGAGATGATGGCACTAAACCAAGCCTGCACACAAAAATGCACATATTTTCTTCAAAACTAAGTTCTCCTCATTTCCTTGTCACTGTCCAGTAGGAATTAAAACTGCACACCATGGCACACCATGGGACATGAGGGTGTTTGGATTCATCAGGGTGACATGCTGGTGTAGAAGGTTAGACTGGCTATCAAAACACTCAGGTGTCAGCCTCTTCATCACATCCACCAAATGCTCTGCTGCCAGTGAGTGTGCCCATTACCAGGTCTGTGGCTCACCCCTGGTCAGGTAAAGAGGAGACATTTAAAGCCTGGACACATCCTTGCATATGAAAAAGTGTTGACATCCACCCACAGTCCACATAGAGCCAGGGAACCTTCATGCCACAGAGGACTGCATTGATGTGGCAGAGAACAGACCGATCTAGAACCGGCATCACATTCAAATTCGAACCACTGGTCACATACTCCTGTCAGGTCAGACATTTGCCAGAGTGGAGAGGAAGCAGGACTGGGTAAAGAAAAGCAAACTAAGCAAGGCATATACAGTAGCACAATTGTGCTGTCAGGGCCATGCTGTTTGCTGCAATTGAAAAATAAAATCCTAGTACTCACAAACTCTCAGGAGGCCATGCGTAATATCTGATTGTAAACCAAAACTATTTCTTCTAGGAGAGGATACTAAGTCAGAACATTAAGTATCCATAATTCACATTAAGATTCATCCTCCCTTGAACTACGAAATACCAGTCATAAATGTTCTTTAAAATTACTTATGTCACTTATCAGCTACCTGCTAGGCTCTAAACTTTCTGTTAGGCCTTTCATCAAAATTTATAGTATCTTATTGTTATTCCTGACATCTCTGCAAATCATAACCACATCTTTCTGTATATGCTTCTGGAGTAATGCACCAAAAATAATAAAACAAAAAGACATATTACCCTCTAAAATTTGCCCAAAACTTGGTATTCAACTGTTATTTTTCCACTGACTCTTTGAGATGCTCCCTAACTCCCAAACTGCTCAATTATTAACTATGATATTTATCCTATCTATTCATTTATTCCCACTTGTATTTTAAAACAACATATTAATGCACTTTGGGGCAGTATTACAAAATGGTTGGCTAGTTCAGAAGGACAGTAGAGAAATCTCAAAGTAGGAGGCTATTAAAAGCTCAGGTCTCCACAGAAGCCAAGAAAACTGGCAAACTATATCAGATTCAACTTTATTAGTACTCTGGATAACACTCAAGGGTTTGTTGCAACCAGTTTTAACTATTGCCTATCCTCACCACATGAGTTTGTGGTAATCTTAAAAACAGCGGTCTGTATTGCCCATATTGGTACTTGGTTCCGGGAGGAACAAAGAGACCTTGTTCTCAAAGAACAATTTGTGTTGTCATGTCTGGAAGTACACTGAAGAACTTATGCAAAAGGCTTAGCATTATTTTACTAACTCAGAACTATTTCTTAGAGTTAAAAAGCAGCTGTGGAGGATATTTCTTGAAAATACTTAAAGGCAAATGAACAAACCTATCTTTCCTAGAGCAAAGGATAGCAACTGAGTAAAACAGACAGGTCAAAAGACCTAAGCTGATAACCCGGGAGTGAGATGTTTTGGGAATACAGAAACCTGAAAAGCTTCCATATATTCCAAGGAATCTGGAAAGACAACTGGTACCCAGGCTAGAGAAGAGCCTGACAAAAAAAGTCTGTACTTGTTCACTTTTGGCTGACCTTCAAGTCTTATGCAGGAATGAAGATTTGAAGAAGTGTTGTACATGGCTTGTGTATGCACTAAAAGGTCACATGAAGGGCTCATTTGCAAAGAATGAGTCTTCTGAGATACAATGTTTAAAAAATCAACACAGAATCATAGGAAAAATAGTTCAGAAAAGCCAATTCATACAGATAAATGGGACCCCAAATAAGCAGCAGCAGTAGTCCTAAAGGGTCGGCAAATCTGATTTCCAGTTACATTAAAATATATAAAAAATGTTTGGATTTCAACAAAATATTGAAGTATGCAAAACAAACAAACAAACAAGTCAATCCTCGTTTGCATCTAAAAAATCATGTCTAACCAAAAACAGGTACTCAAAACACACGGTTCCGACCAATCAGAACAGTGAGCATTGGGCAAATTAAAATTTGAGATTTGCAGTACTCACGTGCATAAAATAGGATCAGTCAGGAACCATGGCTAAAGTTCTCACTACAAAAGGCCAACTCCCATTGGAACCGGGGAGGGCACTTATGCTTTCCACCAAAGGCTGCATTTCTCTGCTTGCAAACTTCTCACATGAATTAAGGCTCTCCTTTTCCAAACCTCTGACTGGGAATTGGGGTTGACCATATAAAAAAAGTTGAATGCATTAATAACATACCTAACAAGAACTGTGTCTGGATGATAATACAATCGAGCAAACAAAACTAGCAGTTTTATTTCTTCGTAGTACTGACAAGCAGAAGAGTAGGAGAGAAAAGGTAAAAAGGGTCAAAAAGATGTAAAAAAGTTACTTGCCCTTTTGTATGGTATGGTAAAGGCTTAAACCACATTTATTTTACCTATAACATTTTATCATACATGTTTTATTTCCCATTCTTTGAGATCTTCTTAGCTAGATCTCTTTTCTTTTAAAATGTTTTGCTTTGTATATGTAGGTATTTAAAGAGACACGAAATAAAATAGCACTTATTACACTCATTTATAACTGAAAAATGTATGAAATATGAGATTGTTACAGAGCTATTCATGTAAAACACATAAAAAGAATTCTTTTTGTTTTCAAATCCAAATATGTTCTTTATTTTAATGACAAAGGATTGCAAGTCCTTCCCTCTCCCCACACACAGGTTTTATACAGATGTCAGTTTCAAATTACAAAAGTTAAAAAAAATTTGTTAGTTTTGTTTACTTGTGCATTGTCCATTTTCAAGGCTTTATACTTTAGTCATCAATCAGAGCATGAGCGTGTGTGTAAAAGGCAGGAAATTTCTTTAACCCATTTGTCCTCCAAAATGTATTTACTTAGAAAGTTCTGTTCAATAGAGTTTGGCATATTACACTACATAAATAACCAGCTTATGTTTAATCTTAACTGTTTAAAATGTAGAGAGACAGAAGGAAACACTGGATGCATGAGACTTTTAGTTGCTAGGAGACATGATATTGTGATGTCACAGCTACTCAGGTTGAGAAACACTGGTGACCGGAGGAGTTTATCAGTATACGCCTGCAGAAGCAGCGTTTGGGGCTGTGGTGTTCAAAACAAGTTAGGTGAGGAATTCAGCTGAAGCAAGATTTATGTGAGATGGCACGTGTTTCCTCAGAAATTAGAGATGATTCTCCTAAAGGTGAATCAACTGGTTCAGCAACCTCCATTGGATCGCTTTTCAGTGATCACACATTGACCAGGGACTCAGACTTGAGGTCTGTGATCGAAGAAAGTGCTTGCCAGGTTTTGTCTGCGCAGTCCTTTACAAGAAGGCCACATGACACATTTTGTGTGTCTGAACCAGATGGAGATAATGAGTTTTGATCTTTGAACTTTCCCAGGAAACTCTGGAAAATAGTTGAATACAATCAATTTAAGTTTATTTGGTGGGATGAGAATGGAACTTCGGTAGTGATTCATGAAGAACTCTTCAAGAAAGAAGTTTTGGAAAGAAAGGCCCCTTTTTAGAATATTTGAAACCTCAAGTATGAAAAGTTTAGTTCGACAGCTTAACCTTTATGGAGTTAGTAAAGTGCAACAGACTTCTCAAAGATCTGTTTCACTAGATGACTTTCTGGAAATAGAAAAAGAAAACTCTGTTTTAAGCCTGGTAATACAAAATTTAGTTACAACTTATAATAAGGTACTATATAAGTGTACATTTATGTTTGTGTGTGTATATGTGTGTGTACGTGTGTCTGTTGTTTCTGTGTCTGTGTCTGTTGTGTCTGTGTGTGTACAATAAAATATATATTTCATAAATATATATGAACCAAGCAAGGTTAAAATTATTTTTTCACAAAATTGAGAAAAGTTTGGGGATGATGGATTTTAAAAATTTGTGCTTAAGTGAACTCTTAAGTAAAGATATTGAAACCCCTTTAAAAACTGCATTCAGTGTTACTTGAAATGCAGCCACCATTTTTACTTGAGGCCATGCTATTTAATTTTTTATTCCCAATAAGTAATTTTTGACAACAGTTAACAATATCCATGTGTTGATGACATTAACTTTGCATATGAAACTTGATATATGATGTAGAGGTTATGTTTCTTATCGTCCTGTGTCAACCAATTTTTTTCTCCTCTGATTTTAGTTACACTTCTATCAAAATCCAAATTTTCAATGAGGCTGTCCCCAACTTTTACTCAGAATGAAAAGGAGAGTTGGGATCAACATGCTTCTCTGCAGCTTCAAAAGCTCAAAATTTCAGCAAGAAGCACTCTGGGACAGGGTATCATGCAGACAATCACAATTCCGATTTTCTTGCTAACACACATGCAGAAAGCATACTTTCCACTTCCACAAATTTAAATACACCACCAATCAACAAGCCTGCTACCAGCCAGACAATCACTAATACAACTCCTCCAATCAGAAGTCAACTGGATCCTCCATCATCAACTCTAGATAGCCCATCAGAACAAAGTGTGATGAACCAACCTGCTCTCTTGAATCAGTTGACCACTTTCCATATGAGCTCACATGGCAGCTGCAATCAAGCAAATGGCTACATCGTGAATTTTATTTCAAACACTACTTCTGCTTCTCTGTATGTTACATCTGACTTACAGAGAAGTTCTTTTGGAATGATGGAGCCTTCCACTTTTCCAACTAGATATCTGGATTTATCAGTCAATGACAGTCCTTTTTTCAACTTGCAACCAGCAGGCAACCCAAGGCTCCCCATGCCAATGACAGCTGATACATGTGCTGCCACTTTTTCCAGGTTAGTTCGTCAACCACCTTCGTTAGGCACACATCACCCTAAATGCAAGTGATGCCCCAGTGGACTAGAGGACTGTGCAAAATAACAAAGCTTAACTTATTTTTGCAAAAGCATCAGCAAAATCATGCAATCTGCTTATTTGAACAATAAACTTACACGTTCACTTGAAGGGTTGATTGTCCTTGTTTTATGGAAGAGTTAAGAGTAAATTGATGCTTTTTTCATGTCATGCTATTGACTGATGTTTAACATTTGGACATTTTGGTACTTAGGAATATTTACCAAACTGTCTAAGGAAATTTTATTCCATGTACTCATTAAAGGGAATAGAAATCAAGGCCAGAATAGGCAAATGAAGAAACGAATTCAGAGGTATCTGAAGCACCGCTGGATGAATCAAATGAAAGTCTCAACTGGGATGATATGAGAGGGATAGATAGAAATCCAATCTAGAAAAGGCACACATGCAATATTTACTTCAGTATTCTTTCGATTAAAATTTTGCTGTGATTTTAAATTATAAGCCCTTGGCTTTCAGTTGGCAGAAGCTGTCTTCATGAAAAATACATTTATACTTAAAAGGATAGCCTACTCTCACTAGGTTAGAGCTCATGAACACCATGTCGCCCTCACTGAAACATTACTGTTAGCCCATGGTGGAATTTAACAAATATTTCAGATGTCTCTTTTTATTCTCCTGTCCTCAAAGTAGTCAAGCTTAGTTGTGTCTTTTATTTCCTCCCAAGGAAAGTCGACTTTACATTTTCTAATGCATGTTTTCATCTTGCTTTCTGTCGCATCCAAAGAAAGACTTGATTTCTTTTTCTGATATTGAATGTCTTTTAGATTCTGAGCTCAGAACTTCAGCATCACTAACTGCCCTGAAGAACTGACCTCTTTATCTTTCCAGTTCCATCTCTTTCTGTTCCACTATCTGTTTAGAGCACACACTCAAACTCTTTTTAGTCATGTAAACTTCCACCACACAACTTTGGCCTCTTTCACAGCATTGAAAGGCAGGCCTTTTAGGTCTACTTCAAGTGTAGAAACGGCAATTTGAATGTTTAGGGAAAACAAAAAATATCACTCATGCTTTCCTTCTTTGTTTTCTCTCATATCTCAGCTTGGAAGCAATCTCATGTGATGGTGAGCCAACAATAGAAGCCCACAATTACCTGATCAAATACAATTCTGAATGAGAGAAATTTTCTCAATGTTTGGGAAAAATGACAATGTCCAAATTTGGCATGCATAACCAGTATTTTCTCTTCTGTCTCCCTTCACTTGGATGTGGGTGCAATTATTACAAGTGCGTAGCAGTTCTGGATAAGTAGCTCCACCTTTCTGCCTGAAGACCCAACAGGAAAGCACCCAGAACCTACAAAACGGCAGTGTGGTTGTAGAAAGGAAGACCCTGGGGAAAGAAAAACCAATATGGTTGTGTGCTAAGTGGCCTCACCCCTGTGCTGCCTATATATACCAAATTGCTGAGAAATTAACGATTGACTCTGATTTACTTCTTGAGGGACCACTGCATGGTACATTCAGAAGAAAGACCTGAAGACCAGAGGAAATGCTTTGAAACCAACCTGTCCCTGAAACCACAGGTCCACAAGCCTGCCTAGAACAAGCAAGTGACTTAACCTAGATGAGATGAGTTTGATGTTCAGACAAAAATGTCAATATTCTTCAAAGCCTTTACTTAAGGCCCAGAGTGTTAATCACCAGAAGCCCAAGATAGAACCCAAATTAGCTTAGAAGAAATCATGAAAAATCGCATCCTGTGGGAAATGAAATACAATAGATGTTATCTGAGGCAATAACACATGTAAATACCTGACAAATGCTTTAGAGCAACTGTTATCCAAGGGCTTCAACAAATAGTCATGAGCATTCTTGTGATAACTGAAGAGATTAAAAATCTTATTAAAGAAGCAGGAGGTAAAAAAAAAAAACTCTTCAAATTTTAGAACTGACAAAAAATGTAAGGAACACAAGAACCCACCAGAGATCTTCAAAGTCAGCATGCTGAAAAATTTTTTGAAGAAATAAGGATTAAATAAATTCTAAGTTTGGCAAAAAGACACATGCACAGAATAAAGAAGAACACGTCAGTAGAAAGCATGAAACACACAATTAAGTTGCAGAAAACAAAATTAGAAAGAAAACGTCTTCAAAGAAGCCGGAGAGAAATGGTTCCTTAGCTATAGGGGAATAATGGCTGAAATGACTGTCAATAGAGCCCTCTGTTATTAGATGAATATCCCAGGAAAGTAAGAAAAAAAAATTCCCTATTTACTCAGATATCAGGCAAATAGAGGAACTCTGTCTCAGATAGAGACTTTTTTGAAATGCCAAATTCTTTGATTCTCAACTTACAATACTAACATTTTACCTGTGTACAAAGCTGGTACAAGAAAAAATAGATTTGTTTAGAACTGCAGAGTAATGAAACACGAGCTGAGGGCATTTATCTGATAACTCCAAATTCACACACACTGCTCACCACTGCGTCTTTGGGTGTTTGTTGGTTCACAGTTCTGGATTCAGAGGATTTGTGTTTCCATGTACTCTCGAGTGCTGAATTCCAGGAATGATGTTTTTATATGAGAGCATCCTGATTCTAAGACTAAACAGATATATTTCTGGACTGTTTTCCCAGCCTCTGCTCACACCCTTTGACTGCATAATTGAGAAAGGTCCAGTGGTGAAAGAAACACAATTCTTCAATGCACAGGTTGAATCACATCCTCTATGCTGGGCGCAGGGAGGTGATGTCTGACAAAAAATACAGCTCTGCCCTCAAATTTCCAACAGAGAGGGGATGTAAAATTTCTTTCAAGAAGGCCTTTGTCAGAAATATTGGGTTTAAGCTATCGTATGTCAGAGAAAACTTACTCCTGATACACAGAAAGGCTTGGCTAGAATGGCAGTGTCAATGACTCACCGACAGGTGAGGGGATATAGAACTGGCCAGTGGATAGGGATAGATGTAAACAGAAATCGTGTTCATGTCTGTGTCCTTCAATGCTATGACAACCTCATGCAGTTACTAAGCATAATATAGCCTTTTAGCCAGGGAGGATCTGTGTTTCTAAACTTTTATCCACTGATATGTTTGTCAAATGGCCAAAATAATAAGCAAGATGAATATCAGGCTGATTGAGCACCAAGAAGTATGGCTCCTGTGTCTACTGCACATTGGTCCCTCTCTAATCCCTGAGTTATATTACATAAACTGTACAGTAGCAGAAATCTTTAGGGCAGAATAACTTGTATGAAACTGGAAGACTGTCTATTCACAGCAGCCCAATCTTCCCACAAGTAAATTATCCACAACTAAAAAATAGTATTGACTAGGTGTTTTGCTATCAAAAATATTTATCAGGGAAAAAGGAAATGTTGCAACCCAGAGCATGTAGACAAGGCAAGCCACACACACACTGTGGCCTGTGTGCTGAGAAAAAAGAGGTATGTAGAGAAGGGAAAGGAAAGTGATGGAAGAGGCAGTCAGAAACACAGAGTGTTATTTTAACATAGAGTTCTTCCTGTGTAGTGTCTTCTTGTGCAGGGTTCTTGTGATTCTGTAGCCTGTGAAGACTTCAGTAAGTCTTATATCCTACCATCGACCCTGTGATAGATTATGTTTGCTTAAATTTCCGGTTAGTCATTATATTTACCCTTTTGATCAATTACCTATTCCATGGTAATCAACTACTTGTCTCTAAAGGCATTGCCAGGCAGCATTCCCATATTCCATCTCCAGCAGCTTCTTGTTTCTCAAAGTCAGGAAGGACTTCTTCTTGGAGCTGTCTCCCTCATCAGAAAGGTGCAAGCAGGGGAACAGCTCATGTCCATGGTTTACAGGAAACAGGTGCATAGCTAAAAAAAAAAGAATTTAGTGAAATTAGAACAACATAACAATCTAATCTATGTGATGAGTTTAAACCAAGTGCTCAAAACTATAGAAAATGAAACAAAGACCACTATTATCTTGAAGTACTTAATGACATATTCAATGTTAAAGAAACTCCCCGTTTCCTAGTCGATTAGAAAACTTAAAGGAGGGCACAATCATTCTCAGTAAGAGAAAAATAAAGTAAAAAATATTGATAAATAAGTAAAAGAGTCATATAGCCCTGACCTGGTCTTATGAGGAAACCTGTCTCCTACCATGGTCACTTACTTTGTTTTTTTTTTTTTTTACAGTTTTAATTGTAGGTCATCAGATTAGGTCAATTTCCTGGTTTTAGTATCTTTTTTAGGAGTGCCAATTGTATCCAAGGATCTGGTCATTGAAACTTAGCAGCAAAGAGGTCGTGTCAACAGTATCTGGTAAAGGTTCATCGATTGAGGCCAGTAGAAATGTTTTGTTTTGTTTTAAAGGTGCATTTTCTTAGTAAACCAGATTTCTAGGTGGGTAGGTTTGGATTATCAGTTTGTCATTTTCTTGGATTGCACTGTGAAGAGATTGTTCTACCAGAGCATGAAGGCATTCAGCAGAAGGTTTTCAGGCCTCAAAATTAATGAACTGTGCATCCAAAAAAGCAGGATCCAAACGCCTGTTGTGTTCTGTAAGTGTCCTTCAAGGAGAAAGCTTACAAGTTCCAAAAGTTGTAGATCTGAGGTTTATTATGCTTTCAGGCAACTTATATAAAAAATTCTAAAAATTTTTCCAGTTAATTCCTACTGAGGACTTTAGTAGTTTAAACGGAACCTGAGGATTGAGTGTGGTAGGCATAGTGAAAATGTTGCAGAATTGGCCCAATTGCACAACCATGTTCGAGCACCTGAGCAGTAAAATAATTTCACCTGTCAGTGTGGAGTTTCACAGGTGCTCCCCTAAAGTGATCAGTCTACTCTAATAAGACTTTGTTAAGAAAAGGAAGTAGTTTTTTCAGTCCAAAGAAAAAGCATATAGACCATGAATAAAACAATTTATATCCATGAAACAGGGTTAAGGTGTGGTGAATTCTTTATGAAAGCTCTTCACCAAACATCAAATGGTCCAAGAGATGATGAAAAATGTGCAGGAGCAGTGCCAATATGGTTCCTGGAATATTCTAGGGACAAGATGCAAAAATGAGGCAGGCACTTTTGAAGCCTTGTCTATCATCTCATGCCACCAATAGAGGGTTCATAGATGCTTCCATTTTGTCAGTGTCCAAAAAGTTGAGTGAATCTACAGTGTAAGGAGCACAGATGTAAGAATTTCTCCTAGGACCAGTTTGCTGTTTGTTGCAAACTATGGTTGCCTACTTTTATTGAACCAACAGTCACTACATTTTTTATATTGGTTTTCCTTTTCTAGGGTCAATTGTTGAGCATTTCAGTTTCAGTGGAATCAGCGTGTCTCTCTCTCCCCAAAACTGGGCAGTAGGCTAGCACAGTTCCAATAAAATTGCCTGATGTCAAATCAGGCAGAAGTGCCATCCAGATATTATTAGGCAAAATGGGCTTTTAATCAGAAAAGGAGGAAGTCTTAAAGTAGTTTGCTCATAGACTCTTGAGAGCTTCAAACGCAAAGAGAGCAGACACTCTGAATCATGAGAGGAACCAGCTCTCAAATTCCAGGGTCAGACATGGAACAGTCAGCTCAAAAAACTCTGGGGATATTGTATCTGCTTACTCAAGCACCCCAGAAAGGTCCAGGGTCTCCTATGGATTCTTGTTTATGCCATCAAACAATGTCGATCTCACAAGTGAAAACACTGTGACAAGGCCAAGTAATCTACTTCCTTTCATGCTCTATGTTTGGGAGGATTGAGCCCTCACGTGGGTTCAACATGAATTTTCAAAAGTGTGATTTCTGATCAGGGCCCATATACCCCAGGCAAGGAAGAATGTTCCGATTCTGTGAACTCAAATGCATCAAAACTGAACTACACAGCTCAATTCCTTCAAGTTCAGGTGGACTAAAGGATTCAGTAAATCTTTTGATAAAGAACTTACAGTGGATAATTCATTTGTAATTGAAAAACAGCAATGAACCTTTCAACTACCAGTAATAGCTCTAAGGCTTAGAGGGGATATTGGATGCAATGTAGAGCATCAAAGAGATCAAACAGGCACCAAGTGAATTTAGAATGAACAGGGTGAAAAAAATTGAAGAACTACCCCGTGAAAAGCACAGTTCCCCTGCACAAAGAAAGTCCAAAACATCCAAGAGGTGAAGACATAAAGGGTCATGTCAGCAATAATGACACAAGGCAGCATTTAAGTGATAACTAATGATAACAGGTAATGGTTAATGATATGGAAAATAAATTTTCTTTGAGGAAAAAGTAAAACAATTATTTTCCAGCAAAACGTGGCTTAAATCATGAACAGCAAACAACTGCAACTTGAAACTCATAGGGTAGAGCAAAAGTCATAGGCAAGTCCCACAGACGAAGAAGAGGAACACCATTTTGAAGAGAGAAAGGAGGACGTTGGGAATGATCGTTTTGAATGCAAGTCTGTTGGAGAAATGAATGAGGTCAGCGTGGTTCAGAGTGAGTTGTTTGTTTTTGGCTGGGTTGCGGGGCATCAGATCCTTGCGGGAAACACAGTGTCAGTTTTTCATGTTGGTGCCTATCATTGGCCTTTGTTTCCCGCAGAGGAGTCGTCCGTGGGATGTGAAATTTTGGTGTCGGGTGGTACCGTGGATAGCACCCTCATCAGGCTCCCCCATCTCCACTCCAATGAGTTTTCTCTTCGTTCAGTTTCACAGTCATTATAAAGCATCTGCAGTTGGCCACTTCTTTCCAACACGTGAAAATCGAGTTATATTCCTGTGACCAAAAGTAGGTATAGGCCAAAAACACTCTCTCCATTTTCTCTTGTGAAACCCAGGAGGTGTTAATTTGACCCCCCCGCCCCTTCAGACCCCTTGTTTTTTGTGGGACGTCTTATTTTTAGGCAATACACTTGATGAATGATTTTTAGGTTTTCATTTGTGTTTGTTTTAACTATGACTTCTTAACTTCAAAAGCCTTTAGACCCACCTGACTTATATATCCCTATAACTCTTGGACATTTTTAGTTCTTCTAAAGGTTTTTCTAAACACATATTTCACTCATTGTGTTGGTACCTTGGAAACACATGAATTCTTTCTGTGTCTACACACTGTGGCACCAGAATTAACGGAATTACCCAGTTTTCCCCAGAAGGGAATGTGGCGTTCACCACACACCAACCGCTTTGAAAGTTCTTGCTTAAAGCGGACTTCATAGGGCAGGCAAACCTGGGACGAGGACCTAATTTTAGAGGCTAACGGAAGTCCGGTTGAACAGGGAATCAAGCCAGATGGCACCGTCCACCCTAAAAGTCTGTCGTGAGCTGGCAGCTCCAGGCTGCTCTTGGGTGTGAACGCCAGAACCTCCCTGTTGTGCGTGTCCTTCAAAGAGCCGCGCTGGAGATTCATTCTGTACGCCCACGTGGCCGTCCGAGGTCGCAGAAGGCGTGTTGACGCACAGTCACAGGACCCGGAGCAGCTAATCACGCTAGGTGGGGCGGGGCTTTCTGGGGACACATGGGGACCCACCCTCTGGCCACACCCCCAGCCCAGTACTGGGGACAGCCAAGCTCAAAAGGCCAGCTCAGTCCCGCGCCTCTCTCCCTAGCATCTTCACCCTTGCAATTGGCAGGTAGGCGCTGGCATCGCAGCACTGATCGGCTGCTGCTGGGGAACTGGGTATACTGGAGGGTACAGGGTTTCTGAGTCCTGAGCACCGCAAGCGCTCAGGAGCTTGGACGCCATGTCTGCCCCACGCAGTGTTGGGCGGTTCCCAGATCCTCTAGGTGACTTACAGGAAAATGGCAACGTGAGGGGCTTTGCTGTGAGAAACCCCCATAAACGCTCAGTCTGAGGTCTTCAAATTCCATCTTAACAGCACCAGAGCCTCTCACCCTGAAAGGCTCCGCATCCGATCAGCTTCGAGGGACACAAAATCCCATCACCCTAAGCGAGCCCACATCCTCTAACCTGGAGGGACCTCAAATCTCATCATCCGGACAAACCCCAAATCCTTTCATGTTTAGACCCCAGCAAACACAGTGAAAACCACGATTCTCCTCAGCCTGAGGCATGCCCCAAACCTTCATCTTGGGACACCCTAATATGGCACTCACAGAAAGACTGAATTCCCTAATATCTGATACCTAACTAGCCCCATCCTCGGAATCTGAGTCTCTTCTGTGTCAAAAGCCCCAGCTTAAATCAGTGTCTGGGAACTTAGAGCGTCTTAATGAGAGCCCTTCTCAGCCTGTAAGACCCCAAACTCTGTCACCCTGAGCATTCTCAATGGCTTCAACCTCTAGACCTCAAATCTAGTCCTGAAAGACAACAAAGACCATCATCCTGATGGACCGCAATTTGTCTCATTCTGAGAGACCCTTGCCCCGTGAAGAGTAAGTCTGATTTTTATGCTTTGTACTAGGTTTTCCCAGGATCCGCATGTGGAATTCCCACAAAGCTTCTGTGAGCAATAGGCATTTCCGGTGTCTGCAAGAGGATGCTGATGGTCATTCTGACCCATTACATGAAGCATGTGCCTCCAACTTTCCTTTGGGCTTTCGTGGCCCCGCACCTCAGGGTCAGGTCCATTAACCTGCCTTTGACTCCTTTCCTGAGATGGACAGAGCTACAGGAGAGCTAATGAAACACATCCCAGCTATCATTCACCTGGTGAGTTACAAATTTTGGAGACCTCCCATGCACAAACTTTCTCTCTCCGGCACAGATCCTTTAGGGTTCCTACATCTCCTGCTCTGGACACTTGCCCTAATGGAGAAGACAGGCCTTGCTCTGGGAAGTGGTCTGTCCTGTCAGACCCTTTCAGCATATTTTTTAACAGGCACCTTGCCTCGGGGCTGGGAGACTCATAGGGCCTATGTGGTGCTGGCAGCGTGAGGCCTAGCAGGTCCCCAGATGAGAGCCCTGTGGGAGACACCTGAAAAAATGGTGTAAGCCCAAAGGGAGTGTTGTAAAGACAAAGTCATCCTCTAAGCAGGGTCTATTGGTGTTAGGGGCTTGGTGGCAAGGAGCTGGTCACCAGAGGACCAGAGATTCTCTTTATATGTACACAGAATAGGGTTTTTGGTTCTGTCTGGTGCATGAGATGAGAATAGGACATAAATAACAGCACCTTCTCTGTGTCAGAAGAGAGCTCGGAATGGGCTCAGTGTTTGCTAAGGTATCAGGACAGGATTGTGAAGGAGAGAAAATTGTTGTTTCACAGAGACCACCCGCAGGTCTCATTAACACCCTGCACACAGGTGGGGAGAAGTCCGAGCTCAAAGTTGTGACTAGTATTATGAAGTTTTTATTGAAATTTATTATTTTGTCTAGGTCAAAGCTGCTGTCAAATACATTTCCATATACTTCTCCAAGAAGGATGGACAGACATGGCAGACTCAGAGAAAACTGTTTCAGGAATGTGAAAAGGAATTATGATGCCCTGTAAGCTACAGGTAGCAGAAAGTGCTAGGTAGAGATGAGCCTGGGTAACATGCTTGGTTCTCTCTCAGGCAGTTTCGTGCCACGTAGAGAATAATCTGGAGGGAAATTTTGGTAACCTTTGGTCAGCCTAGCTCTGACACAAACAATGCAGAACTCAGAATGCCTTGTTCTAGGCCCTGTCAGTCCATCAGAGTGTGACTTGTCCTGGCTTTCTGTTGCTTTATTTCTACTTTAAGCTGTTTCCATTCCAGAGTATAATTTAATTTTGTTCCAGGTCTCATATTCTTTCGACCAGCCTTCCTGTGTCACTGCAGGCAGGTCATTAAGCCCTAGGTGGATTACACTGAAAATTCTGATAAAGAATGGATTCTAAGGCAGCCAGGAGAGGGGCCAGGAGGAGTTAGAGGTACTGTCCTGAAACATTCCTGGGCTGAGTTCTGAGCTGCATCTCAGCATTTTACAGGGGGACTGTTTGATTGTTTAGCAATCAAGCAAGATGTAAAAGGGTAGATTACAGACAAAAAAATGCTATTAAAATAATGTTTTTCAATGTGTGAAATAATTATATATGTTACATACACATATACTGCCACACATTAATAAGTAGTAAATGTATAAAAATCTTGAGAGTGAATAAAAACAAATTCAGAATAGTTATCAGAAGAGAAGAAGGAAGATCTGGCCAATGACTTCTCTGTGTCTTGGTTAGTTTCTTCTTCATTTGTTTTTGAATATTCAAATAGAATAAAAAATTTAAAGCCATTGTGGCAGATATTGAATTTAGACTGCATGGTGGTGGATGTATATGTTTTATAGTAACACTTTCCATTGTTTCTCTTTGTGTAAAATTAAGAATCTTTAAAGGAAGATTAGTTTTACTAAACTTGGTCAATTACATAATCTTTAGTTAAACTATAATCCACCAGTCTCACAGTAGTTCAATTACAGCTTTGAACGTCTTAGAAAAAGAAATGATGAAGATATTCCATGAAGATACATAGTTCACTTATGAGTATTTTATCACACCACATGATTCTCTTACTCCCAAATAAATAGGATCCTTTATGTTGATTCGGGGAGGAGTTCTCCAAGAGCTGTTGAGTCTCCCTGATGCCTCTCACATGTCACAGACTAGAGATTATACTGCATAAATAAAATGAGTGCATCCATAAAATTGAAATGAGAAGCTCACTTCCTCCTCTGCTCTAAGGAGAGTTTAGAAGAAAGTCAATCAGCCTAAACTGGAGAGAGCAACTTGGACCATGTCTGTGGTTTCCCCATCAATGTATTTCTGATTCCTCGGCTTATAAAAGAAAAGTATAAGAACTCTGAATAGAGCACATGGTTGTCCACAAATATTTCAACATCAAAAGAGAGTTTACTATACATATACACCTCTTACCTGTATGCAGTTAAAATATATAACCCAGTATAAATAAATAGATAGATGATAGATAGATAGACACATAGAGGATACATGATAGATGATAGATAGATGATAAATAGATAGATGATAGATAGATAGATGATAGATAGATAGATAGATAGATAGATTACATAGAGGTAAGAGAGAGAGATAGAAATAGACATAGATAGAGACAGAAAGAGAGGGAGAGATAGAGACACATAGAGACAGAGACATAGATAAAGATAGGGATAGATAGAAATAGAGATAGAAATAGAGAGAGATACATATAAATATAGTTATAGTTAGATATAGATGATATAGATATAGATATAGATATAGATATAGATGCAGATTACATATACTTATATAGATATAAACATGTATAAATGATATAGGTGATAAAGATGATTAGATATAGATAAAAATGCAGATATGTATATAGATTTGGTATATACAGAGAGATACAGATAGAAAGAGATGGTAGAGATAGACATGATGTAGATGATTTGATAGACATAGATTAGATATACATAGATAAACATAGATATAGATAAAGATACAGATATAGAGATAGAGATTGAAAAAGAAAAATAGAGATAGAGATGATATAAATGACTAGATATAAAGATTAGATATATATAATTGAGGTTCCAGTTAGATAAAAATAGAGATAGATAGACATGATTGAAATAGATAGAGATAGAGATAGAGATAGATAGATAGAAAGATACAGAGAGAGAGATAGTATGTAGATATATATAAAGATATATTTACATATACATCATATACAAATACAAAGATATAGATATAAATATGTAGATATACATAGATATAGATAAATATAGATGATATAGATGATTATATATAGGAAGATATAAAAGTAGATATAGATATCAATAGATGATATAGATATAGATTAGATATACATATAGATACACTCATACATACGTATGTGTACTATATGTATGTACATATAGGTATATACATATATATGTGTATGTATATATTGTATTCCTGTGTTTAAAAACACATGGCATAAATTCCTCCTCTTCTAATTTTAAGTGTACTATATATTATTTTATACTATATACGTATTGAGTTAAACTGGATGCCTAGAACTTTGTCATCTTGCATGAATGACACTTTAACCATTGAACAGCAACTGTATTTTCTTTTTTTTCCAGCCCCTGGCAACTGCCATTCTACTCTGTTTCTATACACTTCACTTCTTAAATAGTTTCCATAGTGAAGTCCTGCAGTATTCGTCTTTTGGTGACTGGTTCATTATACTTAGCATACTGTCCTCAATGATCATTGATGTTATAGCATATGACAGGATTTCTTTCTGTGTTTAGGCTGAATAATAGTTTATTGTATGTATACACCAGATTTTCTTTTGTCATTTAGCCATCAATGGGCATTTAGGTTGCTTTTACATCTTGGCTGTTTTGAAGAATGCTGCAGTGACCATGAGTGTGCAAATATATATTTAAGAATATGTTTGCAAATTGTATTTGGATATCCACCCCAAGTATGTCTTACTATATCATGTGGCAGTCAATTTATAATTTTTGAGGCATCTTTATACTGTTTTTCATAGTAGCTAAACGATTTCACATTCCCACAGAAAGTGTATAAGGGTTTCCGTTTCTTCAATTTCTAGGCAATGCTTCTTATTGTCTGTCTTCTGTCTATCTGTCTGTTTTTGTGGCCATTCTAATGGGTAACAGATGATATCTCACTGTGGATCCAGTTTGCATTTTTCCGATGAATAGTGGTAATGGTCATCTTTTCATATTCTTTCTGGCCATTGGTATATGTCGTTAAAACAAGTTCTATTCAGAATTATTTCCCTTTGTATTAGCTCAGGCTGTCAACCAGAATACCACAGACAGAGTGGCTTAAGCCACAGAAATTTGTATTCTCCTAGTTCTAGAGCTCGGAAGTCTAAGATCAGGGGGTTATTATTGTTACATTCTTTTTCTGGCTTATGGGTAGTCTCCATCTCACTGTGAGCACACAAAGCCTCTTTGTCTGTGCATGTTTCTGAAGAGAAAGAGAGACACCACTCTCTTGTACTAAGGGCACTAATGCCATCTTGAAAACTCCACTTTTACAAACTCCTCTAACCCTAATTACCTGGGAAAGGTCCCAACTCTAGACACATTTACATCCAATGTTAGTTTCAGAATATTAATTGGGGGTAGCATAATTCAGTCAATAGCACTGAGTTTTTAATCTAGTAATTTATCTTTATACGATTGAATTGCCAAATTCTTTATGTATTCTGGATGTCAATCTCTTACCAAATATCTGTTTTCCAAATATCTTCTCAAATTCTATAGGTTGCCTTTCACTCTTGATGTCTTCGCTTCACAGATTTGCAAATTTAATGTAATTTCATTAGTGTATTTTTGCTTGTCATTTTTGTGCTTTTTCTGCTTTTGATTTTTGTGCTTTTGGTGTCATATCCAGAAACCATTTCCTGTTCAAAGCTTTTTTCTCTGTTTCATAATTTCTTGACTTACATTTAGGTTTTTGGTTCATTTTAAGTTGATTTTTCTGTATTTCATAAAGTAAGTGTCCTTCTTAATTCTTTCACGTATGGTTTCATTTTCTCACCACCTTTTGTTGAAGAGATTGTCCTTTTCCTATTTTGTAGTCTTTGCATCCATGTTGCCGATCATTGGACTTTGCGCTCTACAGGTATTTTCTATTCCATGTGTGTATGAGTGTGTCTTTACACCAGTACTATGCTGTTTTGATTACTGCAGCTTCATAGTATGTTTTTAAATTAGAAAGTGTGAGGTCTTCAGCTTTGTTCTCTCTCAATATTGCTTTTACTTTTGGAGGTTCTTTAGGAATTTATGCTGTTTTATCTATTTCTGCCAAAAAAATTAAAAAGAAAAAAGCCTTTGGAATTTTCCTAGAGCTTACACTGGTGGCTTCAAAGGGGGTTCAATTGAAAGTAATTTCATAGTGAGATTAGACTGTACATTCCTAGCTGGGTACGTGATGGTGAGTAGGCATGTGCGGACCTTAGTAAAACTTCCTTAGTAAAAGCTTTCTCTTTGCCATAAGAAAAACCTGTTCATTGATTATATGCATCTGGATCAATGCAGATTTAAAATGCCTCTTCAGAACCTCAGAAGCAAAACCATCTGTAAGAAGAACATCATTCTACTAACTCTACTTTGCACCTTCATGTAATTTTTTCTAGGTTCCCAAATTTGGTTGCTTAAAACAGGCTGCAGCTGTCACTCTGAGAAGCACTGTCCTCACCCAGTTCATGAATTGCCTTCTAGTATATCTTCTCTTTGGCTCAAATAAATTTTTGTGAAAGTTCTCTAGAGTTTGACAGTCTTGTATCAACACATTGAATCTTTACTATGGGCATTTTAAGAATATTAAGTGTACCGATCCTTACTTGTGTTTGATTTAAATTATTTTCATCAATATTTTGTTATTTTCATTGTGCAAGTCTTTCCAGTTAATTTTAATCACTTCATTTTTTGGGTGCTGTTATAAATGGAATGATTTTCTAAATTGCTCTTTTGGATTGTTTTTTTTTTTTTTTTTTTTTTTTTTTTTTTTGTTACTGCATAGACGTGCAAGTGATTTCTGAATGTTGAATTTGTACCCTAAAGGTTGGCTGAAATCATTAATTAGTTCTAATAGAATATTTGTTTGTTTGTTGGGAATATTAGCATTTCCTACGCATAAGGTTTTGTTAACTCTGAACTGACATAATTTTACTTCTGACTTTCCGATTTGACTGCCATTTTATTTTCTATTTTTGTCTAATGCTTTCAATATGTACTTGCTGTGTCCATTTTTCTGAATCCGAGGTCCAAAAGAAAGAGGCCGATTACTTTTTTATTACAGTGAGAGATTATTAAGCAAACTGATGTGGAAGGTGTGTTTTCTGTGTAGAAGGAACAAGACAGACACCCTCCACACCATGCGGCAGATTCTAAGAAGCTAAACAGAATGTAGAAACGTATATTTGTGTTGAGGTTTGACTCGTCAAAGAAAAGAGGAAAATGTCTCACATCCCTGCCTGGGTAAGGGCAGGAGCCTGTTTCAGAAATCAGCATAGAATGGGGCTGGGTGAGACTATCTCTGGGGATGTACATGAAGCAATCTCTGTTCTGGCCTGTATCCAGCCAGATCTACATCGAGGGTCATACAGTGGTCACGCAATGGAACAGTTGTTCCTCCACAGTAATGAACGAAAGTACCTAGAGTGGGCATCTTTGCCTTGTTGTTTATATTAGAGAAAACACTTTCAGAGTCTCACATGAAGCATGATGTTCTAAGAGGAATTCTTGAATGTGACCTCCATATTGAAGTAGTTTCCTTCTCTTTCTTTGTCAAGTATTTTCGGTCTTTAAAAGCCAATTTATTTCTTAGGTAAATGTAGTAGATATTTTCTCAGCATCGGATGAAGAAATGTTTAATTTCATTAACATTGAATGAAAATTAGTTGATGCCCCAAATAGTAAACTAGGCCTTAAAGATTCTTCAGAAAGCATTTTCCAACCAGGCTTGGGTGGTGCTTATATTTTTCACTCTCGGATGCAGAATAGTGTATTCCTGATATGATTATGAAAACATTTACCAACCGAAACACTGATTTTTCATCATTTTTTTGTTACAGCTTCTCAGGTGTCCTGCAGTGGAATGCAGTGGGCATCAGAATGTGTTTCCCAAATCCTGTTAATAATAAAACCTTTCTCATAGATGGAAATTCAGGGAAGAATTGGAAATGCAGAATATCCTAGGTACTGCTGACTTTCTTTCTTGATCTCTCCAACAGAGAGACTGAGATAACCCTCATTTTATTAGTTAATACAGAAGAAACAATAGGAGCTACAACTTCTTTTAGTTACAAATATTTCAGACTTGTTTAAAGACTCCTATGTGTATAAAGTGGGTACTATAACCATCACCATGTATAAATGAGGGAACTGAGGTTTCAGAGGCACACACAAATTAGATTCTTTATTTGGGATTACAGTATCAGTTGTAGTACAGTCGAGTCCAAGATTTCTTTCAGTAAGCCATGTGCAAACTCATTGAAACCATGATAGTTTTATAAAGTCAACCCAGTCTTACACACATGTTTCCACTCTTTATATGACAGATAATCTCGACCTAAGATATTTTCAGCTATGCTAAAGTAAGAAGTGCAAAAGACACTCTGATTAGGTAAAGCTTCCTGATGTACAGACAGTTTATACAAGGGGTAGCCCCAGAGGAAGGAGCATGTGGGAGTTTAGCCAGGGACCCAGGCTTCGAGGAATAAGAAGCCTCTCCCATTCCTGAAGAGCTGCAGGATTGATGATTGAGGCACCACAGATGATAAAAGACTCAAGGACTTCACATTAGTCACATACTAAGAACTTGCATCTCTGGAACTGAATTCAAATGCTCATACCTGTAGATGGAAGTTGAGCTTCGTTCACTGAGCTCCTGTTGGGTGACTCTCATGTGATTTGGGATCACTTGTTTAGCCGATCTACCCTGAACTTCATCATTGACAGGTGTGCTGCCCTTGGACCCCCACCCAAATCTATAAAAGACATGAGCCATCACAAACACTTAGCCCTCACTCTGACCCCTGGCATGAGAGTTGGACCATCAGGTAACCCCAAGGCTGGGCTTGATGTGGAAAGAGACATCTGATATCCCGCTGATCCTGCTCTTTGGACCCTGTGATGGATAGGTCCCACAGGATAAACAGATAGCCAACAGCAGAAATTACTGGCTTGTGAGAAGGAGTAACGTCTTCTACTGCCTTGGGCTACACAATTCCCTTGTGTAAACTATCAGGCCCTCACCTACTGCAGAGTCAGACATGATTAGGGATATCATGGTATCTCGGGACATAGAGTGGATTAAAAATGGACAGGGCACTCCAGCTTAAAGATTAGAGGTTGAGAGGGAGCCCTTTGGGACAGACATGCAGGAGTGGCTTCTGCCTCCGGGCTCCTTCCTGATGAGTTAACTGACTTAGATGTGTTGATGATGAGTAAGAGGGACACCACTTGAGTGCAACTGACAGTGGAATTCTTGAATGCTGAAGTGTATGATGACAATAAAGTTAAAGACTTTTGTCTGTAAGCTCCACACCAAAAATTGTTTTTATTTCTTTTCCTCATCCACAGATCACAATACTGGTAAACTGCTATTAGTATGTCGATAAGAAGGAAGAGTCTTGGAGAGCTGGATGTGCTAAGGCCAGTAAGTGTCTGGACCCCAGAGGACACTCCTCCCTAACGAATTCACAGCCATTTCTTCTTATCGCACCTTGCTTAGTGCTCTCCAAAGTCTTTTATTCAAATTTTTTATCCATCTCCTTTTGCCCTTCTATTTTATCAAGGGCAATTTTGGGCAGAAAGAATATAAAATATACAACTTCAAAACGTATATCTCTAAGCTAGACATATTTGGGCAATGGCAAAGTCCTTGAACAGGCTTGACTCACTGGGCATCTGAATTTATACGTTAACTTGTACAGCAAAGAGTTATTTAGCACCTACTAAATTCCAGTTAGAAAATGGAATTCATTATGTCATCCAGAGCCGAAACCCATATTCTGATTATAGATAGAAGAGACACAAATGATTTTGTAAACACTTAAGAATATTTTTTTTCTATTTTGAGAGAAGTGCCCAAGCACAGCATAGCCTAAAACAAAGAACCTTTTACCTGTGAGAACAGAAGAGCACCGTGGCTGTGTTCTAACTCAACCTAGATTCTGAAGCCTGTAGCAGAAGGAGGTTTAGGGTATTTGTGGGTCTCTTTGCATCATGGCCCTGCCCCATTCTAATTCATCAGAGGTTGGAGAATGAGATTGAATTGTGATCGTTCTGTGTGATCACGAAGTTATCTAGGCAGAATGAGCACAGGACGTCATGAAATAGCTTTGGGTATGGATAGAGAATTCCCTCGGAGCATTATGAGAAATGGGTGATATCAGAGCATGAAGGCTGTAGAAATTAAGTGAGGAGCTGAACATGGATCTGATGGGAGGGGACATGTCACTTGTGGTTTCTCTCTGTTCACCAGCATCAACACATGTACGTGAACTGTGCCTGGGATAAAGAGTAGAACCTCTAGGTAGACCTTTCAGGATCATAGACAGATTTTATACTGAAACTCTAGGACATTAAGCCAAGGGTTTAAACTGCTTGTGCAGTAGAAGGACAAGTACAGCCAGTAGCTAGGTATCAAGCTGGGCAGCAAGGGAAAGAGACAGCTTATGTCAAGGATAGGAGAGTTGCACTGTTCGTCTTCAGTGGAGAACTCTCCCTGCAAGTTTACATGGCCCAACACTTAGGTGGAGTAAAATCCAGTCTAAAGTCAATATAATTTTAAATAAAGATTAAGTTCTTTTGCCTTCATTTTTAGAAACAAATTTTATTATTTTTATTTTTGTCCCAATTTTTTAAAGATTAATGCAGAAAGTATATGATAGCACAAAATGCAGAAAGGCATAGTTACAAAAAACACACACACACAAAAATTCAAAAACAAATTTTCAAGCACTTACTAGCTCTGTCATCGTGATAGAGGCTTTTCTGGAAATTTCTGCTGTTCTCATTTTTCATTATGTTTCTAAATGAAATACTTCTGTTAATATGCATTCATGACTACTTTGGTTAGTTGTCATGTGTGTTCCTGCTCTGTGCCACACAGGGTGGAGCTGAGATTGCAGACTGAACATGATCAACACCTCAGGTTGAAGGAGGGTAGCAAAGTTTCACCCAATATGCATGTCATCCATTAAACAGTGCCCCAGAGGACTTGTGAGGGCAGGGCATGTGGCAGACCCTCTTGGAGGGCTGTCTCAAGAGAGGACATTTACAGACTCCTGTGCACAAAGCATGTGGTAGATTTAGAAACAGATGTTCTGTTTCAGGACTGGCTTCAGACAACTAATGCCTCAGCATGCAGGGTAAGGAAGGTGGTTGGAGGGATGCCTCACAGCCTGGAATGTAGAGCTCATGATCTAGTGAAGGCACTGAGAAGACACTCCTGTGTGTTGTGGGTCAATGGTATCCTTTTCAGCTAGAGTGGCATGGTCTCTGTCCTAAGATTGTGGTTTGTGTATTTTGAGGAAATAGGCTGCATTGCGGAAACCCGTCAGAAAGACTCTGTCTCCGTGAGACAGAAGATGGCAGACTGGATGAAGATGGATGGGAGTTAGGGTTATAGCAAGTGCAATTGTGGATGTATTGTACTACATGACTTCTTGTTGTTTTTGGTGTGTGCTGAAACCAAATATAATACATCAAGTAGGACTGCTTGGTGTGAGCCTATTTTATGATCTGCAGAATACTTAGTGTGGAGAAATTCATGACATAAGTAGAGCATTGTGAGCACATTTCTATAGACTAAAGGACCCCAAAGTTTTTGGCATGGGGGCTTGATGCATCTATGGGAATCTTATGCCTGATTATCTGAGTTGGACCTAGGGCAGTGATTTTTGTACTGAGGATTGGCAGCATATACAAAAGAAAGTTTGCTAGCTATCCCTCTTCCCACATCCAGTATGTATCTCTGTTCCTTCTTGGACATAGACAGGAACTATTCTGTGCCCCATTGGTTGGGGATCCGCTATGTTCTCTTAAGCAACATAATAAGGCAAAATGAGGCTAGCTTAAGTCACCAGAAATGGAGTTTCTTCATGATAGCAGAGGGGTTTATAATTAAGTTTGAAAATCTCATTGGCTTTACTCATGAATTGGCAGCAATCCCCTTAATAGTGAATTACAAGTGTGCAGTCAAGCATTGTACAAATTAGGTGGACTTCACAGAAAGAAAGGTGAGGCAAAGGAGCTCTTACTAAGAGAGAGGGAAAAATTATTTTGGGGCTGGGACACCTTTTCTGGTGAGCAGGGGAGTTTTCATTGCGTAGATTGCCTCTCTCTTTTGTGGGAGTGAGATGGAGTGAACCCTCAGAGCACCTCATTGGTTCTGACCAGAATTTTCCAAATTTGTCAATTGAGTTTAAGGTTCTTGAAGAGATAGAAATTGTAGTTTAATTGTGTTCAAATTGAGATTTGGTTTCAGGGCTATTAGCATGCATGGCATTCTTTGGGGGCCAGCAGATTCTCCCCTCCCCATCTCTTTCTCTCATAACTTAGAAGATATTTACATATGGGAAAGTTAATGAAGTTACATCTTCATGAGGAGCAGAACTGCCTCAGATGCTACCTCAAAGTCTGTCATCTTGCTGATAGGTAGAAAGGCCATCAATTGAGCTTTCTGGTTTTCTGAAGGTGTAGTGAGTAAATATGAAATGAATATATAGACTGTGGAGGAATACTTTGTCAGTGACAGAGCTTGCACTTTTGACACAATCGGAGCGATTAGTAAGCAGGTGTTACCAGGAGACGAAGGTCAAGAGACAGGCGGCTTTGTCAACATCTTCCCTGACAAATACCTTCTCTTTTAGCAGAAACAAAGCCAGAGATCCTCCTGTTCACTGCCTATATCCTGTTCACTGGCATTATTCTGTTAGTAATGCCTCAGCCAACACTTGGATCACAGTCATCTTCTTCAGAGCTTCCCAAAAAAGCCTCAATTGGAGAAACCCAACCCATAGGTCAGAGTCAGTAGCAGAAACAGCATACTGACTCACACAGCTGGAATGACAAACTGAAGGTCAAGAGTTCAAAGAATGATTCAAACCTATAGTTGAAAGAATCAAGCAGATCTAGATTTCTATGACCTTTTCCAAACCACCCAATGGACAAATGGTGAGCTGTAGGGAATGTGAGATAATGATGGAGGCAGAATCCAGCACAGGCCTGAAAGTGAATCCAGGGGACACCAGCAAATTGTTTGTGCCTGTATAATGTAAGAGCATAATGTGAAGGGTGCTGGCCAGGCTTAGGTGATAGGTCAAATCTCATCCCACAGCATGGCAGACACTCAGGAAAGAAGCCCTTTCTTTGCATGGAGTGTGAGCAAGACTTCAGTGTGAAGTCACATCTCATCAGAGGCAAGAGAAAACACTCATGAAAAAGGCCCTTTGTTTGCAGGGAGTGTTAGTGCAGCACACACCAGACAGCACACACAGGAAAGAAGCTTTCTGTTGGCAGGGTGTGTGAGAAATGCATCTTGACAGCCTCAGGACTAATTTAGCCACCACAGCCTTGACACCCCAGATCTGTGGGGGCTTCAGAGAGGGCCTCCTGACTACCTAAACTCTGCAAAACTGAGTAAGTGAAAAAAGTGATGGGCTAACAATTCCTCCAATTCCTTGACAAGAGACAAGTTTGACAAGTCATTCTTTCTTGGTAGGGGGATACCAGAACCAGTTTCCAAGTTAATTTTTTTGCCTCCTCTTCTAATAAATTATACAACTCTGAAGCCCCTATCTTATTACCCCCTGGTCAGTGAAAGCAGTGTCTCCAGGTGAGCCACAAAGAACCTCTAACTTCAGCCACATAAATTCAACACCTGGAAAGGCGTAGCCTGGAGTCTACCTAGATAGGGTACTGCCCAGGTAGAGAGGTCTAGGATTTGAGACTGACTCATCATGCTTGGGAATTCCTTGGACTTCTGGCAAGCATGGCCTTTTCTTCCAATAGGTACCCCATCCTACTTCCTTTTGCTTCTCTTGTTTCCTCTGAGTTAGAGCCTGGTGGGAGGTGTACATATTTGTGGATGTGTGCCTAGATCAGTCTGGGATCTTAGGTCTGCCTTACTCTTGCCATCTCATCATTGTCAACATCTTTTGGTGCACAACATACTGAATTCTAATTAGACCACAGGGGGTTTGACTCTCAGCTCTGCCCTCACCAGTTGTTTGACTTAGGGCAAGATTCTCAACTTCTCTACCCCTGAGTTCTAATCTATGAAATGGGAACAGCAATCAGCCTTTTGATCTGACAGTCTAAGCTTAGTCATCACAGGCAGAATCCAGCACAGACAATGTGGGAGAAACCAAGCATCACATGGAACAGCTTCCGGTACCCACATCTTCCAGATCTTCAGTGCTGGGCAAATGAATGTAGAGGGAGGGTAAGACCCTTGGAGCCTAGATGTTTAGAGATTGCACAGACATGCTGCTTCCTCTGATTATACTCAGCTGCCCTGAAAAGGAGGTGTGAGGCCAGGGAGGCAATCTGCACTCAAGTACCATTCTCCATGCCATTGCCCTTTCCACTTAGCCTGCACTCACCTAGAACTTCCTTCCGCAAAGACTGCACTGAGAATAATCTGTAAGATAGGACCTCACCAGCTCCTGCTGAGAGCTGTTTCAGGGGCAGCCGTAAGTGAATCTGAACCTCTGCATGGCCTCATCTGCATAGGGGTTCACTAAGTCCTTCACACAGTAGTTCCTCTAATATGCTTCCTTGTACCTAGACCCAGAAGGTTTATTGCAACATTATCATCACCTTGACATTTCAATTAATATACCTTTAACCATAAGTTTTAGGCTAAGTCTGAAGGGACAATGGCCGTGTATGAGCAGAGCAGCCATTCACAATGATGGACTTTCTTGGCCGCCCACTCACAGATGTTGACCACAATGACTCAGAAGCACAGAAACTCTAGACTTGATCTTAAGCAGCTCTCTGCCTCACCACAGGCTTGGGAAAAGTTAAGAGTGAAGCCTGTAGGTCATTTAGGCTAAGTTGACTTAGCTGGCCTGAAAGGGCTCCAAGGTATGCCTAAATATTCAGTGCTCACTGTGCTTAAACAAAGTCCAGGGAACAGGTCTAGATTCTATGGGTTGGCCTTACTCAGCTATGAGGTATAATGATCTCTAGTACCCAGAGATCTGACTAAACACATTTCGATCAGGCTTAAATGAGGAAGGGCTTTGGTCTAGAATCCAGGGACAGGGACAAGGCAGTGAACCTTTGGTATAAGTTTAAAAGGACACATTATCTTATTCCTGCAAATGTGACATCAGCCAATCCGAGCCTCTCCTCCAAATCATAGGCAGCAGTGACACCTGCCTCAGCAGGTTCAGTGTGGGCAAAGGAAAGCTGTCTGTTCCTAGAGCATTCTCTCAACAATGATTTGCATCAGTCAGCCACATGGGGTGGCAAGTCATGTGACCTTCCTGCATTCAGCACCTCTGAAAAGGAAACAGTGATTTTGGCCCGTGAGGGAGTGTGAGGACCAAAGTAAATAAATCACGGGAAGTTGCTAACATGTTTTTCAGATAATGATATATGTGAATCCAGAGCCATCTGATCAGAGAACTCAGCCTGTGCTCTGAGATGTAGCCTAAAAATAAAAATTCTGTTGAACTGGAAGGCTCTGTTGCTGGACCTGCTACAGTTGGGACTCCCACCCTTCTGTGGTTGAAGACATGTTTTGTATCTTTTAAGTTCAAGTCTGAAATATCAAGACTCAGACAGAGAATGACAGGGATGTAATGCTCCCATGGGGACAAGTGCCCTGTCAGGATCTTCCTCCAGGCTGGCAGGAAGCAGATGTTTCAGCTGAACTCTACGTAATGATCTCCCATGCCATACTAAGGACAGAGAACTCGCTCCTTTGAACACTGAGTATGGGATCCTGGTAGGAGGTAAGGATACAGGCTCAGGGCTGAGGTAACTGTAGTGTGGATGGGTTTCAAGTGTAACTGTGAGCTTCACCCCTTGTCTAGCAATATTCTCCTCCCTGAAGCAGCCCCCTGAGGGTGTAAAAGTATCACCTGCTCCAGGTCCCTGCTGCTCCTGGTAGCACATGCGGAAACCTTGCCCCTGTGTTGTTGGCCAGAGTATTCTCCTGAACCCTTGCAGCAGCCAAGGCTTTTATCTGGGGTTCAGGTGATAGGACAGAAGAGGCCCTAGTTAAGTGTACACCTGAGTAAAACATCAGTGATGAATCTTTCACTTTGCCATGAATCTACTTTGTTTCCTCACCAACTGCTCCCAGTGAGCTAGCTCAACAGCGGGAGTTGGGGGTGGGGTCAGTGGTGAAATCCCTCTGGCTCTAGACTGAGAGAGGATCTTGGAGAGGGCAGGCCAGAAAGGGTGAGAGAGGTTATCATGACTACAGTAAATTTGCTGACATAAAATGAGCCTAGGGGAGAACATATTTAGGAGGGCATGTATGCGGAGTGGCACTCCTCACAGTCTGTCAGCTGTTTAGAACTCTGGTAGTTGAGACTTTTACCTAACCAGCATAATGTTACCTAAGTGGGATCAGAGCCACCCACCATACATTCAGGCCCCCAGTGATATATGGTTCTAAAGTGCGACCCCATGGCAAGCTCTCCTGCAACTATACCTTCCCTTCCAACTTAACCACTCTGTCCCATTTTTCTTCCTTTAAAAGCAGAAACACAACAAAGGTGTGTGTGTGTGAGTGTGTGAGTGTGTGTGTGTCTGTGTGTTTGTGTGTGTGTGTGGTTGTGTGTGTGTGTGTGTGTGTGTGTGTGTGTGTGTTTATATCTGCTCCTCATATGCAGAGTGACTCACTGGGAGATGTAGATCTAACTCTGGTGTTCCTGAGTCATGATTCCTGTGCCCATCTTTCCAAGGAGGTACCAGACACCGGCAGTAACAGAAAGCTCACAGAGAACCATTTCCAACCCTGGCAGGGCAAACCAAAACCACAGTCACATGCACATGGACCTAATTCTCCTGTCCCAGCTACCTGTCAGCACAGTCACTACACAAACCTCCAGGCACATGTCTTCACTTAGTCCTGTCCATCCATCTGTCACTGTCCATCCAGCTGGTAGCTTCAGATATGTGTATTTAGAGCTCCAGGCAGCAAGTTTGCCAGAGTCCAGTAAGCAATGACAAGAAAGCCCATGGACAGGTATATGTGTTCACTTCAGCTCACCCTCTTGGTTGGGCCTGCATGTGTTGGTTGAGAATCGGGGCTGGGCTGCAGAGATCTCCCCAGGAAAGGGAGAAGATTTAGTGCCACATTGGGCTCCCAAGCTATGGTCACTATTTCCAAGAGAAGCCACCGCTGTGAAAAACAGTCCTTGTTCTGTACACACTATTCTGTCTCTTTAGTGAGTTGAAGGGTTGCTGGAAATGCAGACACCTTCTTAAAGGGTCCATGCACAGACTTGCAGGCCCAAACTCTAGGCTCTGGCTGACAGAGTACACTTTGGGAGAGACTGAATTCTGTGACTCAGCATGAAGGATGCAGTGACAGCCACCATTGTCCCTCTGTTCAGCCCTTCCCTCCAGCAGGGGGTAAGACAGTGCCATCTTTTCTGTGTTGAGCCATCCCTCCCACATGGCCAAATCCAAATCTGCACCAACCTGATGTAATCGACCTGTTCCACCCTGGTGACATCCTGAGACCCAAACTCACCCCATTTGAATACAACCTGTGGCTCTCAATGGCTGAATTTTATAGGGAGATGGCAGGGAATACCACATTAGGGGTGTCCTTGTCCTTTTGTTGAGCTGCATAGGCAGATTCTGAGGGAAACCTGTCTTGGTTCTCAGGATAACTTTTCCCTGTGTCTTTACAACCATCATAGATAGTGTGGTACCCTGGGTAATTCTGTAGCTCCTACCAGGTAAGCCCTGTGTTGGTCATAGTAGCAAGTGACCTTGGCCAACATGGAAGTGCTATTCAAAGGGCCTCATAACCCACAAACCCAAAGGGTGGATTCAGATCACCACAGACCACCACTTGATTAGCCCTGCAAGTGGCATGCCCAAAGGGTTGTCTGAATAGGCATCAACCCTTCTGTGGCAGATCTTACTTGGCAGGGTTATTCCCATACAGTACTTTGTCTGCTGTTGGTAGGCAAGTCCACTCCTCAACACAAGTCTGTCTGAGGATAAGTTTTATTCACTGATGTGCCAACAGAAGCAAGTGCTCACCTGCAATATGAGTGTACACACAACCCACAGAAGATTACCTCCAGGAGCACTTTACTCATGTGAGGATGGAGAAAGAGCCACTGGACCCTGCTGGAGGTCTACTACATAAAGTTATTCTGCCAATGTGGGGAGACATAGTGTCCCTCCATGATACATAGAATCAAACTCAGGGAGTCAGCCAAAATGGAGAGACAGAGACAGATGATCCAAATGAAAAAATAGAACAAATCTACTGTGAAAGAACTAAATTAAATGGAGATAAGGAATCTAACAAATGCAGACTTCAATTCACTCTAAATAATGAACTTAAGAAATGAGTAAGTGATCTCAGAGAAGACTTCCACAGAGTGACAGTAAACCTAAGAAAGGACAGAGAACCCATAAAAAAAGAATCATTCAGAATGAAGAATACAATAACTGAAATGAAAAACACACTGGAAGACGTAAACGGCAGAGTAGATAAAACAGAGGATAACGTCAAAATTTGGAAGATAAGGTAGCAGGAAACACCCAGTTGAAAGAGCAAGGAAGAAAAACAATCTTAAAATGAGGATAGTGGAAGGGTCCCTCTGGGACAACATCAAGCATACCATCATTCATGTCAAAAGGCTAGTAGAGGAAAAGTGAGTGCAGAGAATTAAAAACTTATTTACAGAAATGATGACTGAAAACTTACCTAACCCAGTGAAAGAAATAAACACACAAATCTCTTCTTGTTTTATACCTCAGTTTAAAAGGAGCTTTCATTGCACATTCTCTTGTCTCTATTTTAAGGGTGGAGCTGATAAAAAAATGTTTTTCTCTTGGTTATTCCACACTATGATATGCATGAAGACAGCCAGAATAATGGTCCCCAAACAGTGTAAAAATTCTTAGCTTTTTTGCTGAAATCATTTTTTGATTTTACAGAAGACTGGCCTAATGGCCAAATGTTATCATCTTAAAATAAAATAGAGATGGTTTCCTCTTTTTCAATTGGTGAGTTATTGGAATTAGAAACACTGCTCGCATCAATGGCCATCCTGTTGTAATATTTCATGTTGAATCACTCAGATCAGGGCTTCACAGCCAACCATAAACAACTTTCCATCAGCAGTCTTCAGGTTAGGCCGGTTAAACTGATCCCTTCAGACCAGGGTGTCCTAATGTGTCTCCTAATGGGAGGGGTCTGCCTAATCAAGCTGGCATGGTCTGGAGGGGAGCTGGACTAAGGCACGATGGTGGCTGCCTTAATCAGCCCTTTTTATGCCTCAAGTTGATGGAAGTTTTTACAGAATGTATCCCAGTTGCACCTCAGGTCCATTGCTGATATCACAGTAAGTGTTGACATGTCAGAAAACCTTTGTGCAGCTCCTTCAAAAGGACATCGAAGGACTCAGTTGCCTTCTGTCTCAACAAGATGGCTGGAAACCCTTTCAGTTTTTACAGTAAGAGTTACTGAAATCTCCTCTTCCCTGGGCTGAGACCCTGCACTCGGGAGACACCACATGAGACCAGGAGCCCCTCTCCTTCATAAAAGCCTTTGTAGCCTCGCTCTCACTCCCAGTGATAATCTACCACCCATGAGTTCAGGTCAAGCCTGATTAAGGGCTTTACCCTTCTGACAGGCTTTGATGCACCTACTTTGTATTATATCAGATGTAGCTCTTACAATCACCTGGACTTCAGGGGATTCTTCACATTGATCATTTTATAATTTGGTTATAATTTTAATGCAGTCCTGATACAAGACAAAACCTGCTTTTATCTAATCTGCCATATTTCTTGTTTCTTGGTACATAATTAGATAGATAGGTAAAGAGATAAAAGATGGATAGATAATTGACAGATAAAAAAAGAAAGGAATATTTTATAAAAACACAAACATACTAACATTAAATACATATAAATATAGAAAATGGAGTTATGTATAGAGTTCTATAGATTGATAAACTAGTAGATAAAAGACACATAAGTTAATAAACTGATGAATACAAAGTGACATAAATAATTTGGAAAGATTATGATAATTCATACATAAATATATGCATAGTTAGATAAATTTTATAGATATATGTGATTAATAAACCAATGAATTGACAGATAGAAATAGATAAATAGAATCATAAGGAGAAACATTCTAATAAAATGACAAACAGTCTAGGATATCAGAGACACACAGACACTCACGAGATTAGATAGATGATAGATAAATAGTAAGACATATATGATGGAAAGACAGACAGAGATAGATAGATAAATGAGAGATGATGATGATAGATAGATAGATGATAGATAGATAGATGATAGATATCTACATATGTAAGTACTTAGATACATAGATATGCAGATCAATAGGTGATAAAGAATTAGAAAGAGAGAAAGATTAATATAATATTAGATAGAGAGAAAGATTGATGATGACAAATAGGTAAATTGATAAAACAATCGATGATAGATGAAAACGAAGATGATGAAATGTAAATATGTAGATCGAAGATAGGGAGATAGATGCTGAATAGATAGATAGATGATAGAAAGTAGATTGATAAATAATAGATATGTACATTTATATATACAGAAATTAATATAAAGATATGAAATACATGATAGAGAGAAAATAGGTACTGAAATACATTAAAAAATATAATCAATGGTAGACATGCATAGAAAGAATGAATAAAATAAAGGGAGATTGAGTAGAGACAAACTGATAAAGAAATGTGAAAAAGAGTTCAATGAGACACTAATTAGCTGTATAGAAAATGATGAATAAATAACAGAGAAATATAAAATGGAGAGAAACATAAAGAGCCAGATAAATCAATTAATAGATTGATAGATGGATATACAGGTGGTACAGACCTACCTACCTACCTACCTACCTACCTACCTACATACATACATACATACATATATGCATACTTACTAAAATATAATATATATATAAATTGAAATTATATATATATATATATATATATATGTACATATATATATTTATATAGATATCGAGATAGATATATGTCATGATGGATAGTTGTATAAATATTGATAAATATGTTGATAGATAGACATATAGATAAATAGTTAAATGATGATAGATAATCAAATAGATATATAGATCTATAAAAACTAAATAATAAACAATATAATAAATTGAAGGATACCTATTTAGCTAGCCAGCTGGCCAGCTAAATAGGTAGATATAAGAGAGACAGAAAGATAGATGAAAAGATAAAAAATTGTGTTAGATACATAAATAATTTGATAGATGATAGGTGAAACGATAGTTACAATATATAGATACAAGAAAGAAAGTAGAAGAAAGATATATAGCTTCATAGGTTGAAATGCATACACAAAAATTTCAAAAGATTTATACATACAGAAGGTAGACAGTTGGAGAGAGACAGATAGTTATTTTTGATGAATACAAAAGGTGTGGATAAATAGATACATAGATAGATAAATGGTTAGATGACAAACAAAAAAGTAGATATAGATATCTAATAGATGAATAAATAGGTAGAGAGACCAATTGTGCACATAGCATGGTGGTTAATGAAAAGACAGATTAATAGACGAAGAAAGATCAACCATTAAGTAAATAGATTAATAGTATGTTGATCAAGTCATAGATAGATTGAAAGATAGACAGGGAGATACATATACAATCATTTCAAAATTTTATGTACATGTATCCGGTCAGAGAGACAAAAATATAAAAGCTATTTTGATGTGATGGATACCTGAGAGATAGACAGTTAGACAAATACATTAGTAAAGAAAAAAAAAAGAATGTAAGGGACAGATGATAGAGAGTAGATGATAGATAGATAGAAGATAGATGATAGATAGATGAAAGATAGATAGATAGATGATAGATAGATGATAGATAGATAGATAGATAGATAGATAGATAGATAGATAGATAGATAGATGATAGATAGATAGATAGATAGATAACTGATAAATAGAATAGGAATAGAGGGATAGTTTAATAGATAGAAAGTAAGAGATATAAATAACAGCTGTATGAATATAAAGAGAGGTAGAGATAGAGGTAATAGGTGTATAAATAAAAAGATAGTTAAGGAACTAAATAGAAGGACGAATAAATGAATACATGAATGAATTAGGTAAATAGATTAAAAATTGATTTATGGTTTGATTAGTAGATGATAATTCATAAAAAATAGATAAATAGATACATAGATATATAGATAAAAAGAGAGAGAGAGAGAGAGAAAGAGAGAGAGAGAGAGAGGGAGAGAGAGAGAGTTAATGAGAATAAGTGAAAATAGTCTTGGAAATGAATAGATACATAGTAGCTTAGAAAGATGTTACAATAATCCATAGAAAGAGTGAGAGACAGATGACAGATAAATAGATGAAAGAAGAGACTTAAATTGAAAAGAGAAAAAATGCAAAAGATATAGAAAATAATATAAATATATAAATGTTAAATAATCTGATTATAGAAATTTAAATAAAGTAGACACTTGAAAATAATAGACATAAAAAGATGATAAATGGTAGCTGATAGATGATAGATAAAAAGATAGATAATGGCATTGATATAAGATTGATAAATAGTTAAAAATTTGACAAATAGAAAGGTAGTATTAAGAATAACTAACATTCTTTAAACAAATATATCAATACTTGTGTCAATTTTTAAAAATTGATTATAGAGAATTACATTGTAAAATAGATAGTTATAGAAAGATGAATTGATATAGATAGCTCAATTGATGTATACAGAGACATACATAGATAAATATATACATAAGAAGATGGATAGGAAAACATTAGATTATAGATAGCCTGAAAAATAGACATATACAGGAGACAACAGAAAATTAAATGTTTTCTAGAGAGATATATTTATCATTAGGTAAAGTGAAAAATAGTCTTGGGTATAAATAGTAGGTAATAAATCGTAGGATAAAATGTTGTCCGATAGAGACATAGATAATAGCTAGATTCATACATATGTATGTGGGTAGCAACCCAAATAATAAATGAGTAAACTGATGGATACATAGACAGATAAATCAATGGACAGTAAATAGAAAATAGATGATATATAAATAAAAAATAGATGGTAGTTATATATAGATAAATGTGTAAAAAATTACTATAGTAATATTTTAGAGAAATGGTAAATAGAGAGTTTGACAAGTAAAAAAAAATATATTGATCATTTGGCAAGTTCTAGATTGATATTAAAATGATCGCTGGAAGGATAAATAGTAAATGAGTAAAATTGATTACTGACTGATAAATGAATAGATACGCACTTTAATAATAGATATACTTAAATAAATAGTTCTATAGATGATATATACAGAAATACAAATTAGATAGATAGATATACAGATAGTTACATACATAGACAATTATAAAGATCACTATAAAAAATAACCTCTCACATTCTGTTCATAGATGTATCAGTCTTAAGGTAAATTAACAAACATTGTGTTATAGAGAGGATAATTTTAAAAGAAATATGTAGATTGTTAGAGATAAATAGAATGATCTAAAAGATAAAAAATAAGTAGATAGACAGCAAATAGGTAGATCAATTGATAAACTATTGATAAATTTATATATGTAAAGATAGATAACATCTGTAACTACGATATTAAACTCTATAAATTTTACCATATTTCTCTTTAATGATTTATCTTTCTGCCTAACAATAGATATATCTCTATTTATTTAACATTACATCATTTTAAAACCATATTTTCATTAAATAATCAATAAACCATGTAAAAATGCTAAAATGATTTAATAATTATCTAATTGTCTATGTATCTACATATCTATCCAATAAGCAATGTATCGATCTCTTTCATATCTATCGCCTATATGTCTGTTTTATCTATAATCTATCTATCTATTTATCTATCTATCATCTATCTATCTATCATCTATCTATCTATCTATCTATCTATCTATCTATCTATCTATCATCTATCTATCTATCTATCTATCTATCTATCTATCTATCTATCTATCTATCTATCTAATCATCTATCATTTATCATCTATCCATCTATCTATCAATCTATCTATCTATCATCTATCTATCTATCTATCTATCATCTATCATCTATCCCTTTATCATCGCTCTATCTGACACATATTTATCCTACCATATATTTATTTATAACCAAGGCAATTTTTAATTTTTCCTAACAATTAGTCTATCCATATATCTTTTGATTTTCTATTTCTGTTTTGTATATCTATCAATATCTATTTTAATCTATCTTCTATCTATCATTTACTACTATATCTTATGTATGTTATTTATCTATCATCTATCATCTGTTATTATATTTCTCATTTGCAGATGTTCTATGTATTTTCAATCTATTTATCAAACCATGTAACTACTATGTATCTATGTATAAATTTTACCTATTTCTATTTATTTAACAATCCCACTGGCTCTTTTTTACTTATAACTTTTTACCTAACGATAGACATATCTCTCTTTTTGCCTGTCATCTAATTTTCTATAAAAAATATATAAATCTTTCTAGGTATTAATCTGTGTATATTTTTATTTATCTATCTCTCTTTTTCAGTGTCTCTTTCTCTCCTTAATATAAGTCAAAATGTCCAACTATTTTCTGCAATCCATCATTATATCAATCTATCTATCTATCTATCTATCTATCTATCTATCTATCATCTATCTATCATCTATCTATCTATCTATATCTATCTATATCTCTACCTATCTATGTATCTATCAATCATCTATCTGTCTATTATCTATTTATCTTTCTATTTATTGCTGTACATAAGTACTTATTTATCTGTGTATCAATCTACCTATATTTCATCTAATTATCTATGTCAAATCTACTTACTTTTACATCTATATCAATTTATGTATCGACTCCAATCTGATTCAACAATGTTTCTCTGTAAATAATATTTTAACTTACCTACGAGTTGATAAATCATTCAAAAAACTTATCTTTTATTTAATAAAATCTAAATATCTAATGACTGATTGATATATCTATCAATTTATTATCTGTCTACCATTCTATCTTCTCGTTAACCCTACTTATAATACTCTGTATTTACTGATAACAAATAATTTTTTTCAATTTATCTAAAGGTAAATCTATCTATACATCGGTACATTTTCCTTTTGTGTTTTTGTATGCCTATGTATCTATCAATATCTATTTCTTCTATCTATCTATCTATGTATCTATCTATCTGTCATCATCTATCTATCATCTATTTTCTACATCATCATCATCTTCACCACCATCATCTTCATCTACAATCTATCAAGTAACCTTTCCTTTATGTGTGTATGTATGTATGAATGTATGTATGTTTTTAACTAACAGTCTATCATATTTTCAGTATCTTCTTAGCAATCTATCATCTATTCATCTATGTATTTATGTATCTATTCATCTGTCGATATCAATCTATCGACATCTAAATTTATCTAACTTAACTATTTACATATATTTTCTAAAATGTGTTTTTCTATAACACAATCTTTTTTATTTATTTTTGGATATGTTTATGTAAAGTATATTAATTTGTTAAACTACCTGTCTAATTATCTACATATCTGTCTCACTATCAGTTTTCTATTTATCATCAATCTATCATTTATCTATCTATCTATCCATCCATCCATCGTTCTTCTATGTATCTATTGATCTTACATTTATATTTCTACTTATATATCTATATTACTATTTAATATATATATATATATATATATTTGATTCATCTATTAATCATTTTATCTATATATTTTCTATCTACATATGTATCTCTTATCTATCTATATCTATCAATCTATTATCTATCTTTTCAACTATGGCTTATCTATTTTTTAATCTATGAATCTCTTATATTCATTGTTTCTAAATATCTTTTTGATTCAATCATCTATCTATCCAGTTTATCTGTAACTACCTATATATCTATTTTATAATGGATCAGTTTACAAAGCAATCTTTTATTATTTACCTAAAGGATGATATTCAATTAATATATTATGATTGTTTAATTTCCTATTGTTCGATAATCTATCATCATCTATCTATCCATTTTAATATCCCTTCATCTGACATTCTAAACAGACATCTATTTGTTCATCTGTCTACCTAATATCTGTCTATTCTCTTCTCTATATATGTTTAACAAACTGTACTTTTTAAATTGAGTAAAAATAGACTTTTTATTTATATAACAATTTATTTTTTCTAGGTCATTTTGTATCTACATATATGTATGTCACTTTAAATATCTATTTATTCATATATGTCTACCTATATTTATATCTATCTGTGGATCTATACATCGAACTGTCTATTTAAATGTATATCTATTTATGTTTCTATCATCAGTATATCTATATTTCTTTTTATACAACTATCATCTGTCTTTGTCACTTTCATCTATCAGTTGATACATACACATTTCATCTATCTGTCTATGAAGTTATCTATGTATCTATTATGTATTTAAGTATGTATGAAACCTTTCACTTTCTATTTAACTGTCAACTCTTTGTTTATTATGTTTTTGCCTAATTATAGACATATCTTCATTTTTTCTTATAGAATATTTATTACTCAACATATGTTTATATTAAGTATATATTTATCTGCCTGCCTGTGTGTCATCTGTTTGTACTTGTTGTGATTTATGTCAATTTGTACCTCTGTCTTTGTGTTTGTCCATTTGTCCTCTATTCATTTTTCTGTCAATGTATTTATATGTCTATCTATGTATTTATGTGTCTATTCATTTACCTATCTATATCAATTTGTCTAATTGAATATATTGATATTTATCAATATTTGTAACTCTTAATATATCTTCTTTAGAGTGTATTTTTCTCTTACAAAGTGATTTTTCATTTACCTGGCAATTAATAAGTTTATGTAAAGAATTTTAATTTTTTAAACTATTTGCCTCCTTTTCTAACTACATTTTTTCTCTCTATCATCTTTTTTATCAATCTATCTGTCTATCTATCTACCTATTTATTTATAATCTATCTATATATCTTTCATCTATCCATCTACCTATCATATATCTATCATCTATATTAGCAGCTTCTATCTATTTTTATTTATCTTTTTTTCTTTACAAAATAAGGGTCTAAATATGTCTCTTCATATCTATAAATCTATTTATTTTTCCCTCTAGCAATCTGCTTTTTATTTATGTATGTGTGAATCTAAGCGTCTATCTATCTATTAATTATAAAAAATTTATTCATCAGTTATTCAGCTACTTCTCTATCTATCTATCTTTCTGTCTTTCTACAATTTTCTATCTACCTATCTATCTATCTATCTATCTATCTATCTATCTATCTATCTATCTATCTATCTAATCATCTATGTATCTATCATCTATCTATCTATAATCTATCTATCATCTATTATCTATATCATCTATCATCTACCTGTCTATATACCTACCTATCTTCTATCTATCATCTATCTATCATCTATCTATCTATCTATATATCTATCTATCTATCATCTATCTATCATCTATCATCTATCTATATCTATCTATCTATCATCTATCTAATCTATCTATCTATCTATCTATCTAATCTATCATCTATCTATCTATCTATCTATCATCATCTATCATTTACCTATCTATGTACCTATTTATCATCTATCTATTTATCTATCTATACCTCTATCTATCATCTACCTATTGTCATCTATCTATCCATTTCTATCATTTATGTTTTTATGTGTATGATTTATCTATCATATATCATCTATCTGTCTATCTATCTATCATCTACCTATCATCATCTATCTATCATCAGTCTAACTTCTACCTATCTGATTCTCTCTTATTTAGTTGTATATCTTCTGTCTTTTTACCTATCTATAGCCATTCATCTGTGTATAACAAACAATCTTTCTATTGTTCAATGTATTTCTCTGCAACTTCAGCTTTTTTATATTACTTTTCTATTGATATATCTATTCACAAAATATTTTCTTATACAATGTTTCAAATTACTTTTATTTTTACATGTCTGTCTTTCTATTTATCTAACTATTCATGAAAACATCTAACTATAATTCTCTCTATATAATCTTAATTTTTAACTCTGAATTGATATATTAATGCAGATGTTGGTTTTCTAATAATCTTGCTATTTGTCTTTCTTCATATTAATCTAGCAATATATATATATATATATGTGTGTGTGTGTGTGTGTGTGTGTGTGTGTGTGTGTGTGTCTATCTTTGCATCTATCATCTATCTATCGTCTGTCTACCAATCTATCATCTATCTGTTTCTATCTATATATCAATCTACCTTTTTATTTAATATCAATATATCTACTGTGATCTATCTATAAACAAACTATTAGTCAATATAACTTACCACAGATATTTTATCTATATAGTTTGATTTTCTCATCTTCTGTTATTTACTATTTATCTTTTATATCTCTAACAGTATTTATAAATACTATATATATAGGCAATGATCAGCCTTTTAATTTATCTATTTTTGATCTACGTATCTGTTTCTTTAACTATCTATCTATATATTTATCTATGTATTTATCTATCTATCAGTTTATCATCTCAATAATTATTTATTTTTCTATTATTTGCAATATTTATCTATTTAATTTTTTAATAATTATCTGTCACCATATTATGTAATCTATACATAAATTCATGATGGTTTATTTGAATTTTAATAACTCTAGTATATATATATATATTTATAAGATATACATTTTTTACTTACGTACTTATTGTTACGGAGTTCACCCAGAGACACCACAGAGCCAAAGTTCCAGATTAATTAAAAAGCTTTATTACAGATTCGAATCTGGGCCTCCCAGCACACTGGCACAGCAGTGTCAAAGCAAAGACCCGACTCAGAGGAGTTTCTCCTTATATACCCCTCCTTAAGTTCAATCACATAATTGTAGACATAGAGCCTTTTTTCTTGCAAACTGCAGCTGCCTAAGGGGGTTTCTATTCCAGGATGCGGGTAGCCTTTGGTGGTATCTCTGGTATGTCTGGTTCCTGTTTTTCTACTCTTAGCGGGCTGAGGTGACAGAAAAATTTTCCACATAGCATGACAAACCCTTAAGCAATACCAACTTCTATACAGCCTTATATTATTCTTAATATGTGGGGATGAAACATTACATTCCCTACTGGTCTTTGTGGGGAATCAAATCATAGATTCCTCGGTTTCTAAGATTTCCTGTTCTTTAAGGGGTAAATTCTGATATTGGTTGTGAATGAGGAGAATTTTAAGACTATTAACTCTGTTTTGAATTAAGTTTACTAAGGACCGAAAGACACAAGAGCCGACGGTGAGAGCGAGGAGAAGTAGTATGAGGGGGCCAGCTACTGTTCTTAGAAGAGTAGTTAACCAAGGAGACCAGGAGTACAGTGATTGGAACCAATTCCCCTGTTGGGAGCAGTCTCGTTCTCTATCCTTTAAACGGCATCTGAGTTGACTGAGACTTTCTCTAATAACACCAGAGTGGTTAGTATAAAAACAGCAAGTTTCTCCTAGCGCAAGGCAGAGACCATCCTGTTTGAGAAATAGCAAGTCTAAGCCTTGGTGATTCTGTAAAACTATTTCATCGAGAGAGTTAAGTGAGGTTTCTAGCTGTTCACAGAGAACTCGAGAGTCCTGAGGTCCTAAACTATCTTTTTGCTGAGATCCTTTAAGTCAATATCCTGTTTCACTAGTGAGGTTGAGCTGACCGCCATAGAGCCCTCTATACCTAAACCGAGGAGGAGAGGAATGAAGATGGGGGCTCGCTTAGATCAAGAGTGAGGGTCTGGCTGGATTCCAAGATGTTCACAGCTACCTTCCCCAGAATAATAAAACACCTGGGGGAGAACAATTGTGAGGATGCACAGGGATCATGTGTTGCCTTGATCGTCGAGGAGGGTGGGCAGGATGCAAGGGGTAAGGCCCATCATGCAGGCCCACCTATCATTTGGAGCTACTTCTGGAGCTACTAAAAGAAAGGGGAGTTAAGAAGAAGCTTAAGACAACAGTGAAAGGTCCATCCCAGAGGGGCTCGAGAGGCTGAACTTGGATCTTGTTGATGAGGACAAGTTCACCAGGGCAGACGAGAGGGGTTCTTGTAGGCTGAGTGTACTCTGGTGTGAGGTGTTGGTCTCTTATAACCCCATGGATGTGTTCCCTTGTAAGCTGTAGAGCCTGCAAAGACTTGAGGAGATTAAGGTAATGGATTTCTCCCAGTTGTTCAATACCTAGCCTTGGGAGTAAGGGAGGGGGTCTGCTGAAAATGATTTCGAATGGGGTGAATCCCTTGATGTAGGGGGTACACCGGGTACGGAGGAGAGCAAAGGGGAGGAGACTTACCAAATCACTGCCAGTCTCTATTTTGAGTTTTGTAATAAACTCTTTCAGGGTTCTATTCATCCTTTCTACCTGTCCTGAGCTCTGGGGCCTGTAGGCACAATGGAGTTTCTATTGAATCTTAAGTAGGGATGCAAGAATTTGGGTTATCTTAGCAATGAATGCTGGGCCATTGTCGGTCCCTATAAAGAGGGGTAGGCCAAATCTGGGTGGACTTCAGTGAGTATAAACTTAGCAACTATCCATGCTATTTTTTGCTTTGTGGCATAGGCTTCAGTCCATCCAGAAAATGTGTCTATGAAAACTAGCAGGAACCGGTACCTGCCTTTTGCCATTGGCATCTTGGTGAAATCTATTTCCCAATGTTCTCCTGGAGTTGTCCCACGCTGTCTGGTGCCTGGTTCTGTAATCTTAATTGGGTTAGTATTTACCGTGGCGCAGGTGGTACAGCATCTGGCAATGTCCTTAGTTATGGTATACAAGTCCTTAATATAATAGGGGGCTCGTAAAAGCTCCACCAATTTAATCCCCCCTAGATGCATGTTCCTGTGAGTTTGCTCTGCTACTTTCCTGCTAATTGCTTGAGGTAAGAGGAACCTCCCATCTCTGAAGTGGTCCCAGCCCGACCCTTCTTCCTTTCCTGCGTGCTTCTGGGCAATTTCCTTTTCCTTCTTCGAGTAATGGGGTTTTTCAGGGAAGATGTGGTCTGGGTCAGCAAGAAATAGGACCTTCACTGGCCCTACTGGTCTTTTGGCAATGTCTTTGGCAGTCTGGTCAGCAAAGCGATTTCCCCAGGAGGTCTTAGAGTCATCTCTCTGGTGGCTTTTGCAATGCATGATAGAAACTTTTTCTGGCCCCCAGACTGTGGCCAGAAGTCCTAGAATCTTGGGGGCATTTTAATTTCCTTTCCTCCTGCAGTCAGAAAGCCTCTCTCTTTGTAGATAGCCCCATGCACATGACCAGTAGTGAAGGCATACCTACTGTCAGTGTAGATATTGAGTCTTTTGCCCTTCCCCCACCGGAGAGCCTGTGTGAAGGCTATGAGTTCAGCCCTCTAGGAGGAGGTCCCGTGGCCCAGTGCTTGGGCCCATATTACTTCAGTCAAGGTGACCACAGCTGCCCCAGCATATCTCGCACCATTGTCTATGAAACTGCTTCCATCTGGGCAGAGTGTAAACTGTGCGTCTTCAAGTGGAACATCTGTAAGGTTGGGTCTCAGAGAGGTTAGGTGAGTAACAATCTCCTGGCAATTATGAATCACCGGTTCAGCGGAGGGCTCATGGAGCAATGTGGCAGGGTTCAGGGCGGTGTTCTGGTAGAAAGTGACCCGAGGAGGTTCTAACAACAGTACCTGATATTGCGTAATTCTTGCATTGGACAGCCACCTTTCAGGGGGTGATTGCAGAAGGCTTTCAATATTGTGGGGAGCGGTCACTGCAAGTCTTGCCCAAATGTCAATTTGGTGGCTTCCTTCACTAAGGTGGCAGTGGCTGCGATGGCTTGCAGGCAGCGGGGCCAACCAGCAGCAACAGGGTCCAGCCGGTTTGAGAGGTAGGCTACCGATCTTTTCCATGGGCCCAAGGCATGGGTTAGTACCCTTTTAGCCACCCCCAGAGCTTCATCTACAAACAGTTGGAATGGTTTGTCCAGGTTAGGGAGTGCCAAAGCGGGATGCTGACCAGGGCCGATTTCAGTTTTTGAAAGGCAGTTTCTTCTGCCTCCATCCAGGTCAGATGCTCAGACTTTCCCCCAGTGGCTGAATATAGGGGTTTTGCCATCTTGGCAAACCCTAAAAACCGCAGTCTGTAATAGCCAATGACCCCTAAGAATTCCCTGACCTGGCGTTTGGTGGTCGGGATGGGGATCTGAAAGATAGCTTGTATGCAGCTCTGAGACAGGGTGCATTTCCCCTCCTGAATTTGATACCTGAGGTAGGTTACCTGCTTTTGACAGACTTGGGCCTTCTTGGCAGACACTCAATACCCCAGTTGGCTCAGGGTCTGCAGCAAATTTTCAGTTGCCTGGAGGCATTCTCTCAGGGTCTCAGCCACCAGGAGGAGGTCATCTACGTACTGTAGTAAGGTCACCGAGGTGTGGCTTGCCCAGTACTCCCTAAGATCCTCATTCAGGGCTTCATCAAACAGCATGGGTGCATTTTTGAAATCTTGGGGAAGCCTAGTCTAGGTTAACTGTCCTGATTCACCCTTTTCTGGGTCGACCCACTCAAAAGCAAAAGTGGGGTGACTTTGTGCTGCCAGGGGCAGAGAGAAAAAGGCGTCCTTTAAGTCTAGGATGGTGTAGAACTGGTGGGTAGGGTTTAATAGACTTAGCAGGGTATAAGGGTTAGGCACGGTGGTGTGAACAGTCTCTATTCTTTTGTTAACTTCCCTCAGGTCCTGTACTGGCTGGTAATTATCCATACCGGGCTTCTGGACTGGCAACATGGAGTTTTCCAAGGTGATTGGCATGGAACGAGGATTCTAGCTTCCTTTAACCTTTAGATGTGTTTTGCTATCCCCAGTCGGGCCTTAAGACTGATGGGATGTTGGCAGATTCGGACAGGCAGGGCCGAACTCATCAACTGGATGACAATAGGGGCCCTATGTTGAGCATGTCCTGGCGTGTTCCTTTCTGCCCAAACTGTGCGGAACTTTTCCATTAGCTTACTTAGGAGGTCTGAGGCCTCCTGATCTGGATTGGAATCCTCTAGGAGGTGATATTCCTCCTCCTTGGAGAAGGATAGAGTTAGAATCTTCTCTTCCCGTGTGGCAACTTTGGGCCCCTGGTCCGAGAAGGTGATGGTAGCCTTTAGTTTATGTAGTAAGTCTCGACCCAGAAGCGGGTCCAGGCACTCAGGAATTAGAGGAACGAGTGGGTAACAATCTTATCCCCGAGGTTAGAGGTCCAAGCCTGAGACGAGGGGTATGCCTTAGGTTTGCCGGTGGCTCCGAGAATGGTAGTCTTTTCCTTAGAGAGAGGACCCTGGTGCGCCTTAAGGACCGAATGAGTGGCCCCAGTATCTACGAAGAAGTCAATTGGCTTTCCCCCAAGGTGAGAGTTACCCTGGGTTCCTGGAGGGTCTCGGGAACCCTGACCCCCTCAATCTTCAACCTCTACCAGAATGGGGGCTGGCTGCCTTTCCTTCTTGGGTCTCTCGGGATATTCGTTCTTCCAGTGCCCTTTCTTTTTGCAATATGCACATTGGTCCTTTTCTAGGCCTGTGAGGGCCTCTCTCCTCTTTCCTTCTTGCCTCGACTGGGGCTTTCTACTTGGATTCCTGGTCTGTTTCTGTTACATGGCGAGAAGGACCTTGGCCATTTTATGGTTTAAGGCCTGGGATGAGTCCTCCTGGTTGTCAAAAACTTTTTGAGCCACGGCCACAAGCTCATAAAGTGACTTTCCCTCAAAACCACCTAGCTTTTGAATTTTTCTCCTAATATTAGGGGCTGACTGGGCTACAAATTGCACTGCAAGGGCTGCCTGGTTGGCCAGCACATCAGGATCTATCGGGGTGTATATTCGATAGGATTCCGGCAGGCGTTCAAGGAACATGGCCAGGCTCTCATTTGGCCCTTGTTTGGTTTCAGTAACCTTAGACAAGTTGTTGGGTTTCTGTGCGGTGGCACAGACTCCCCTCAATAAGACCTGGTGGTAATGGTCAAGTGCCTCCCTCCCAGCGGCAGTATTTGGGTCCCTGTCAGGGCCTGCTAAGGGAAAGACTGTATCAATAAATCCCTGATCAGTGGAGGGCTCCCCATGAGGGCCCAGAACCTGCTTCTTACTTTCATTTTTTATCCTTTCCCATTCTTCCCCAGTAAACAGAATGTTTAACAATTGCTGACAGTCGTCCCAAGTGGGCTGATGGGTGTAAAAAACTGAATCAAGCAGGGTGCTCAGAGCCTGGGGATCAACTGAGAAAGGCAGATTCTGATTTTTACAGTTGTACAAATCAGAGGTGGAAAAGGGCACTTAGGTGTGGAGGGGCTGGTCCCCCGCCCCCCTTTCTCCAGTTCCCGTAAGGGCAGAATAGGTGCCGAGGCCGGGGCCGGCGGTGCCAGCATTGGTGCCGGTTCCGGAGATCCATGACGTTCTTCAGGTCATGCAAACTGGAGACCTGACCTGGTGTTAGTGGGGCTAAAAGGGTTAGAGGGGTTATTTAGCCTTAACAATTTATCTCCGGTGGTCGAGTCTGGTGATTGCATGTACCGGAGCTATGGATAGAGACCGGGAGATTTAGGGGCCGAGGCGTACAGGGGAGGACGGAGAGGGAAGTCCTCCTCCGGCCCTGGCAGGTCAGAAGGTTTTTCTTCGGGGCGCCAGGGGCTGTCCTCCCTACGGCTCCTCCCAGGAGCCTTTGCCACAAGGAGGGTACCTTGGGCAGAGCCCTTAAATTTCTTGCTTTCTTTTAGGCAAGGTCTAATGTTTTTAGGATTGTCGTGGCCAGTGTCAATCCAAATATCAATGTAAGGAATTTGGTCCGGGTGGCTAGGTTTACTATAGATAACCCGGCTAACCCGAGAAGTTACATTCGGGTCAAAAGTCCCTTTGGGTGGCCAGCCCACTCCAAATGTTGGCCAGTCCTGTTCACAAAATCTGGTAAGGAAGAAGCCATCCATGGACACCCCATAGTTGGCTGCTTGCCTCTGGAAATCAGAAAAAAATTATTCAAAATACATTTTAGAGGAGTCAAAGGAGCTGACTGTTCGGCACCCATCCTCCTAAACCCACACGTGAGAATCGACACACAAATCAACACTCCAATCGCAACCCAAGACAAGAACAGACACTGACAGACAATAGTCCAAGAACAGACCTGAGACCAGAGAGATGGTCGCCCGTGTGGAGGACCATCTCTTACCAGGGCTAGGTCAGTCATCACTGACCTAGTCATGGGCTGGAAATTGTGCGGCGTTCCGCCTTCCAAGACCCAACAGAGGGGGCCACCAACAGAACAGGTAGAAGTCGACTTACCACAGGGAGGCTTTCGGAGGGCGCTGCAGGATCTCAGGAATCAGGAAGACAAATTGACTTCATTGGGGAGAGTCCTGGAGCCTTCCCTCCTGAGTGGGAGCTCAACGGGACGTCACCTGTGATCTCGCGGAGGCCTCCAAATGTTACGGAGTTCGCCCAGAGACACCACAGAGCCAAAGTTCCAGATTAATTAAAAAGCTTTATTACAGATTCGAATCTGGGCCTCCCAGCACACTGGCACAGCAGTGTCAAAGGGAAGCCCCGACTCAGAGGAGTTTTCTTCCTAAAGTTCAGTCACATAATTGTAGACAAAGAGCCTTTGTTCTTGCAAACTGCAGCTGCCGAAGAGGGTTTCTATTCCAGGATGCGAGTAGCGGTTGGTGGTATTTCTGGTATGTTTGGTTCCTGTTTATCTACCTTTAGCGGGCTGAGGTGACAGAAAATTTTTCCACAAAGCATGACAAACCCTTAAGCAATACCAACTGCTATACAGCCTTATATTATTCTTAATATGTGGGGATCAAACGTTCCATCTATCAAATGTTATATATAGAAATTTAGCTCATTTTTAACGTTCTCTCTATCTATATATAGACATATTCATCTATCTATCTATCATCTGTGTATTGATCTATCTATCAATCAATCATCTATCAAATATCCATCCTTGCTTCTATGTATCTATCTATAAGTGAGAACATTTTTCAGTCTAATTAACGATATATTATTCTATGTAATACTTAAGTTTCTGTTTTTCATAGATACCTTTTTATTTTACTATTGATTTTAGTATCAATTTAGTCAATCATTATATTAAACAAATGATCTGTTGTTTATCTATTCTGTATCTATTAATAACTGCCAATTTTTTTCAGTCTATTTGTAAGAGAATGTTTAATAAATTTCTTAGTGATTGATATCTCTATAAAAAATATAGTTTTTCACTATAACCACTTGTATAATTGTCTATGTCTCTATTCATTTAGATACCTGTCTATTTATTATCTATCTGACATTCTATTTATGATCAAATATTCTTTATAATTTTCTATGTATATATTTACATTTATGTTATTTACCTATTTATTTAGTAGCTGTTGGCATTATGACTACTGAATCACTTATTTCATTATTTCTTTCATTCCAATATACACTGTATAGTACTTTTTTTCATGTATTTTTATTTCACTATGTATCTATCCACATATTTAAATTTCTGTCATTCAATCATCTATTTTCCTTTCTATCAATAACTGCTACATTATACTATTCATTAAATATCAACATTATTTTCTTCTATCTATTTCTTTTTTGGCTTAATGATCGGTCAATGCCACTATTGCACTTACTACATTCTGTTATCATTCTATTTATCTAAATATGTATTGATCAATCAATCTATCATCTATTTATCTATCATCTATCTATTTATCTATCTATCTATGTATTTATCATATATACATCATTGTCTATCCTTCAAAAATATTTTAATTTGTCTATTTTGTAGCTATTTATCTATTTATCTATCATCTATTAATCTGTCTATGTATCCCATATATATATGTATGTGTCCATCCATTTTATTTTTCTATTTATCTCTCTATTTGTTTATCTTATTATGTATGTAAACTATTTATTTTTTTACCAATTTCATTACCTTTTATTTATATCAATCAACCTATTTGTATATTTTCAATACTGTTATTTATCTTTTAATAAAAATACATTTTTATAATTCAAGTAAAGACATATATCTATGAACTGTTGATTAATTTATTTCTATAATGTTATGTGATCCGGCTATTTCTCTATTCTTCTATTTAGGTATTTATCTATTGAACATCTTTTATCTTTTTAATATTGATTTATATAATAGGTTTTGTTTGTTTTTCTGTATCTGTTTCTACCAATCTTTATATATATATATATATATATATATATATATATATATATATATATATATATATGAATCTATCTATATATTAATATCTGTGTTTTTATAATGCATTCCTCTTTCACACAATATTTTAATTTTTTAAAAAATTGATACATCTAAGTCTAAAATATTATAGTATTACTATCATTTTTACTAAGTATTTATATATCTATCTAACTTTGATCTTTCTCTTTATCTACTTTATATATCTTTATTAATCTATCTGTATATGATTGATTATTTATCTAAATCTTTCTATCTCAAGCTCTATCTATACTTCATCTTTCATTTTTTCTCAATTCATATTTATCTATTTATGTATAAAACATATATTTATTATTATTTACCTTTATTTTAATTTTCTCTTTATCTCTAATGTATTTTATGTTTTCCAAAATTTTTTTGATTTTTATATAGGTGTATGTTACTATTTTACTATGTATCTATTTATTTAACTACCTATCAATTTATCTGTTTATGTAATTATTTATTTATTTATGTATTTATATCTAATTATCATGCTGTATATCCAATGTGTAAAAACATATTTTTTAATTTACCTCAAGTTTAATCAATCTATGTACAGAGGTTTAGTTGTTTTTTTAACGGTATTTGTAACCATCTATTTATAAATTTATCTATCTATTTATTAACTGATCTTTCATTCTGTCACATATCATTTACAAGGCTTTCTATTTGTCTTTTATTTTTTCATATTTCTCTATCTTTAATCTATCTATGTATATATTTATCTATCTATATAAATCTAGGTACCTATAACTCTCTAATTCACAATTTATGTCTTTATAGTACAATCTTTTAAAATTATATGAATGATTGAATGATTTATTTATACAGATGATTATTTTTTATTATATATCTCTGAATATTTATTTAAATATCTATTTACTTTTTTGTTTACCTATATTTGTATTTATTTTATAAATTTCTGCTTATTTCTCTATTTCTGTATATGTATGTCATTATTTATCTGTGTAAATTTATCCCTCTCTCTATATATATCATCTTTTTTTTAATTTTATTATATTATTTATATAATTTTTATTTTTTATGTTTTGTAATATATACATATATACATGTATTTTCAGTTTAACCATCCAAATGTCTTATCTTTTTTATTTTGAAAAGTCTCTGACTTTATGTATGTTTACCTCACTATGAATTAATCGATGGGTTTACCTATCTCATTATTTTTATACCTATCTATGCACCTATCTTTCATTGATATATTATATTACCTAATATAATGTTTCACAATTTTGCCATATATTGATGTTTGACAAGTTCTTGTTATTTATTATATTTATGGCAAAATGATCAATGTATCTATTTTAGACTGACACATATGAATTGATATATTTAACTATTTATGTACAGGTCCATCAATCCATATACTTATTTATTGGTTTATCTTTATATCTATATCTATATGTGTACATATATATGTATTTATATATATATATATATATATATATATATATATATATATTTCTTTATTTTTGTAATTACTTTTTTAAATATGTGTCTCCATGTCTTTTTATTAATCTACCTATCCATTTATGTATGGATCTGTTGATCTAGTATTTATCTGATTATCTATCATAAAATTATTTCATAAACCTCTGATCAATATATGTTTCAAAGAACAATTCTGTTTTTCTATCTTGTTATTTAAGTATAATTCCATTTCACTATAAAACTATATACCTACTATCTATCTCTTTATGCATCTATCTATTCATTTATACATCAATCTATATTTATCTATTTCATATCTATTTATTTATCTATTGGTAGACATATGCAGAAATAAGTAGATTAATTGTTAGAAATATAGATGTATAGATGTTAGAGAAAAAATAAAAAGTAGACAATAGTTAGATACACAGATAAAATAATAAATTATAAATAGATAGATGATAGAAAGATATAGTTAGAGACATACATAAATAGATACATACTAACATACATAGATACATATATACATAAATACATACAAACACACATATAGTTTAATGGATTGATTGATTATGATATGATCAATAATGGATAGTTTAATGGATAGAGAAATGACAAACTCATAAATAGAAAGACAGAGATTAACATAGAAGAATAGAATGGTGGTAATATAAATGAGACATGGATGGATAGATGACAGACAGATAGAAAAATAATTGATGGATGAGTGGAGGAATGAATAGATAGAGAAATAGACAGAAAGATATGTAGATATATACAATAATAGAAAGATAAGTAGCTGATAAATAGTAAGTTAGATAAATAGATTGATTCATATTTAAACAGAAGATAGAGAGAAAAATAATGAACAGTTTATAAATAAATACATAAATAGAATGATAGGTAGACAGATAGGTGGATTAGAGAAAGAAATAAAAATACATGTAAAACAAGATACATGACAGATAGATACACTAAGTATGGATGAATAGATATATAGATGACAAATATATAAATATATACCTATAGAGAGAGCTATATATAAAGACATAATATATATATACATATACATATGTATATGTGTGTGGCTATATACAAAGTCATATTAATGTAGATAGAATCATAGATATACAAGCAGTTGTTAGATTGATGTATGAATATTTAACAGAGATGATAAAGAATAGATAAATTGATGATTAATAGATGAATGACAAAAAGATCTATAATTAGATAGATAGATATAATAGATAATATATATATATATATATATATATATACACACACACACACACACACACACATATATAAGTGAATAAACTCACAAAGTTATAGTTTGTTAAATAGAAAGAACAATAATATTTTGACAGATAAAGAGAAAGATAGAACACAAATAAATTGTAAGAAGCACAGATAAAAGATGATTAGTGATTCAGAAATATACAATGATAAAAGGTATAATAAGAGATAGATAAATGAAGATACGTACAAAAGTAAATAGATAAATATATAGAAAGATGCATAGTTAGTTGCATATGGTTAAATAGATTGATGGATGCATGAAAATGTATATGTATAAAATGGTAGAAAGATAAAATAGAGAGATAGAGAGATACATAGATAGATGATAAAACCTAGATAGATATAGATATATAGATAGGTAGATAGAGAGATCAAAGTTTTATACATGACAATAAGATAGAATGACAAAAAGATTAATGCATCTTTTAATAAATAGATGCTTAGATATTTATTAGGGAAATTCACATTTTAAAAAATTTATAAAACATTAGGTAAGTTAAATACTGTTTTCAAAAGATATATTGTTGAATATACAGATAGATCACTACTAATAGATACATTGATAGCCGATAAAGAGATAGATGATAAACAAATAGGTAAAAAAAAGATTGATAGACGGGTAGTTATATAATATTATAGCTACATAGTTACATCACAGATAAATGTGGATGGATATAAGCGTGAATGGATAAATAGTATGATAGATACATTAAGTAGATAATAGATTGATAGAAAAAGAGATAAAAATATATAAATAGGATAGATGGATAGGACATCAGATGGATAAACAGAGAGATGATACATAAATACAAAAATAGATAGATATTCATCTGAATATGTAGAATATAAATATTAAGAGGAAACATCGATACATAGATAGATGATAGATATATACATATATAGATAGAAAGATAACAAGATAGATAAAAAATAGAAATCAAATTATCTATACCTAGACATATTAATTATGAGGTAAATGTCAAAAAAATTGTGCTATAAAAAGTTTCATTGTTGAATACATTTATAGATAGTATAAGATAATTTTATATAAATATATAATACATAGACACATAGTTACATACATGTATAGATACATCGATACATAAAAAGATACAAAGATACATCCATAGACAGAAAAATAGACGTTCAAAAAAGAAATGAGTCAAATTTTATATAGAGAGATATAGCTATGGTTATATAAATTGAAATTTTGAGTTGGTTATAAATAGATACGTAGTACTATAAATATATTATATATATATATGTATGTATAGATCTCTATTAGACATATTGAAAAATTTTTACATAGGTCAATAAATATATGATAGGTAGATAGTTTGATTGATTGATAGATAATAGATAAATGGATGGTTATGATCGCTGTATGAATGGTCAACAATTTACAGATGGTTAGACAAAACTAAAAGAAGAAGAAGAGTCAGACAGACACAGAATCACAGACAGTCAGACAAATGGAAAGAGAGACAGAAAAATACAGACATGAACAATTACATCGATTTACAAAAATTTGCATGATGGTTTCAGTAAAAGAAATTATTGGTGGGCAGAAAGGTAAATAAAAAAAAGAATTCATTCAATAAGTAAATAAAAATTGGTACATTTAATAGATAGTTAATAACAAAGAATTCATTCAATAAGTAAATAAAAATTGGTACATTTAATAGATAGTTAATAACAAAATACATACATAATTAAATACTTGATAGCAAGATGAGTAGATCAATAAAGAGATAAACATTACATAAATTATTAGATACATAGATACATAAATACATAAATAGATAACTAAATAGATAAATAGAAAGTTAAATAATTGATAGACAAATGATAGATAGATAGATGATAGTAGATGATAGATAGACGGATAGATAGATGATAGATAGATAGATAGATTGACAGACAGACAAACAGATAGGAGTTAGGAGAAAATACACAGGTAAATAAAAGATACGTTGTAAATAGATAAATACAAGGTAGATTGACTGATCAATAGATATTTAAATACATAAACAGTAGACAGATACTGATTTAATCAAACAAATATTTACATGATGTATTAATTATTAGCTTAAAATATATTTTTAAGTAGATACAATGAGAAATCAATATATATATATCTTTATAGAGAGATTAATTTACATAGATACACAAAATAGTGAGGTACATAGAAAAATAGATAAATAGATACTCTAGTAAATAATGGATGAATGGATGAGAAAATATATATAGAGAAAGAGTAATTAATAAATAATTAGAAATATGTTGATAAAGAGATAGATAATTGATAAGTACATAGACAGAAAAACAGTCTAATAGATATCTAGAACTCAAAAAAGAAAAAGATACAGAGAAGAGAACACTCTGTTATGAATATGTAAATGTAAATAAATATGTAATGATAATATTATATATTAAGAGAAAGATTAAAAGATACATTAAATTTAGATGGGTAGATTAATAAATAAATATTACTAAATCAGATATCTTAGTATGTAGATCAATATGCAGATACAAAAAATATTACACAGATATTTATATCACATATATATATATATATATATATATATATATATATATATAAAGATAAATGAGAGGTAGAGAGAATAAAAGAACACAAATAAATAGTAAGATACTTAAACACAAGTACACTCTGTGATTTAGAAAATCATAATGATAATTTGATATAAGATAAAAAATTAAAGATAAATCAAGAATTTAGATAGAGTCATATATTGATTGATGATTGTAGAACAGATAGATGGATGAATGATGTATGGATAGAGTGATTGAAAGTTGCATTAGATAATAGATAAATAGATATGAGATAGACTGATAGATTAACTTTCACGTTATCAGTCATTAGGTAAGATAAAATATCAATTACTAGAATATATTGTAGAAGCAAATGATACATTGTTATAGATATATAAACTGAAATAGATGAATAAATAATTAGATACATTGTAGATAGATCAATAACTAGACATATAGATCAAAATAGAAATAGACATATTTCTGCATATTATCTGCATATATAAACAGATAAAAAATAGAAACAAATCGATAGATGATAGATGATAGAAAGGTAGATTAAAAAATAGAGGGAAATGAGATAAAGGCATATACACAAATACATAGATACTTAGATGAACATAAATATAGAAAATATAGAACCAGTAAGATACATAGTTAGAATGATCAGTTTTTTAAGAAAACACAACGATAATTTGACATATTAAGAGATAGATAAAAAAAGATAGATAGAAAAGTTAGATAAATAGATAAATATGTTGATAGATAGATAATGGTTGGATGAATGGACAGATGATTGGAAGGCTAAACGGACAGAATGTTGAATTTATAAATTATATAGAGAGATGATTGAAAACAAAGTAGATAAATAGTTTTGAAAAATATGAAAAGATAGAATGTAGATAGTTATATATTTAAATACATAGTCGATAAGACATATTTATTAATAAAATTGATATTTAAATTGTATATTAATTATTATATTAGCAAAAATATTATTGAGAGAGTAGCTTTGTGGAGATGATAGATTGCATTAGATGAATCAATCTTTAAAATGATAAATAATTAGATAGATGATAGAAATATTGGTAGATTAATAGTTATATAGAGACAGATGAATAGTTGTTAAATTCAGAAATAAAAAAGAGAAAGTCTGATAGATAGTTGATAGATAAATAGATAGATGATAAAGACAGAAAGATATATGATAGATGATAAAGGTATAGAAATATTATAGATAGATGAGGATAAATAGATGATAGACAGACAGACGGACAGACAGACAGACAGCTAGAGATAAAAAAATAAATAGTTGGGTGGAAGATGGATGGATGCATACATGACTAGAAAGATGAATTATAAATGAATGGATAAAAATGAATAGATAAATGCATGGATAGATAAATGACAGATATGTAGAAAGAAAAAATAGATATATAAATGACAGAAATAGAAAACTCAAAAGATAGATAAATAGATGATAAAAAGGAAGATTGATAAATATTCATATACATAGGGACATCAATAGGAAGATATATTGATAGATAAAAATATAGACAAATGCATATATAGATAAACCTATATAAATTGATAAAATGATAACCACTTAATACACAATTAATAACTTGCTAATTAAATAGAACCAACATATTGTGCATGAGTTATTACTTATTGGGTCAGCTTAAATATTGTTTTAGAGAGAGAAATTGTTGAATTGATAGATTTCTATAGATACATAAATTAATAGTTAGATAAAAACTAGAATAGAATGATAGAATGATAGATTGAATGAAACAGTTCAAATAAATAGTAGCATACATAAAAAATGAAGTTATTTGGTACTACATTATGATAATTTTATATATTAAAATTAATAAATATATATGTAAGTAAGGTAAATAGATGACTGAAAGATAGATACTTAAGGAGTATACCAAAAAAGTGGAATGGATGGAAAAATTTAAATAGATATGCATATTGATATTTATATAGTTAAGTACAAAGCACATCGTTAGATAAAGAAATAGGCAAATAAATAGAACTTAAAAAGATTATAAATAAAAAATAGATAAATTGATAGAACATAGATAGATGATAGATACATAGAAAGATAAAAAATAAATTTTGAGAGATAACAGTAGACTTAAATAAGTAGATACATAAATAGAAAAAAGGAACCCAAATAAATAGTAAGATACATACAGAAAGAATGTTCCGTGATTTAGAAATATATGATGAGAAGTATATATTAAAATGATAGATAAAGAAAGATAAAGTAGTTACATAGGTAGATACATATATAGATAGGTGTTGTTTGGATATATGAATGAATGGATAGAATAATAAATAGAATACATACATAGATAATAGATAAAGAAGATAGAGAAAATGTAGATAGCTAATAGATGACAATAAATATGTAGAAAGAACAAAAATAAATAGACACATAAAAAAAATCCAGGATTAGAAATTCATAATTATTATTTAATATATTATGAGATAGATTAAGTCACATACTTTCAGCATTTAGATAGATATGTACATATATAAATAGATGACGCTTGGAAGGAATGATGGATGAATGGATGCATAGAATGATAAGTAGATACATTGCATAAATAGAAAGTATGAATAAATAGAAAGATCAATAAACAGTGATGACACAGATTTAAAAATATGTAAATAGACATTTAGATACAAGACAATCAAACATATTTATTAGGCAAAACTAACATATATTACATGATTTAAAAATGACTAGTTATTTTAAATCTATTATTTTAAAGCAATACATTGTGGAATAGATAGATTCTAATATGTAGAAAAATAGATATGGTTAGATAACTAAACGAACAGATAAATAAAACATAAATAGATTATAAATAAATAGATAGATACACTGATAAATGGAAGGATAGATATCAAAGAATCCATGAACATTAATATAAAAACATACAGAGTCAGTTTGAAAAACAGACACACATGGAGTCACATACATAAAGATATGTGTATGTTGATTGAAATAAATAGAGATGTATGGCCAAATAGAAATATAATTATGTTAGAGAAAAAGAAAAACACCTTATAAACGGAAAATATTGAGATTGATAGTTAAATAAATTAAATGGTAAAAAAGGTGGATACTTAAATACAAAATAGTTACATAGTTAAATTCATACATAGATGATAGATGATATATAGGTAAATAGATATAGATGATAGATAGGTGAAACATAAAATAATAGATTATACATAGATACATATAAATATAGATGACAGCTCGATAGAGGGATGATGATAATAGCTAGATTGCTAGATAGCTAGAAAGATAGGGAGAAATGATAGAAAGATAGATGATAGATAGATAGATAGATGATAGATAGATAGATAGATAGATAGATAGATAGATAGATAGATAGAGATAAATAATAGCTGGCTAGCTAGATAAAAGACAGGTGGATAGAAACCTGGATGTTTGCATGGATGGATAATAGATGGACGAATGGATGGAGGAATGCATGTTCTGATGAATAGAAGGATGAATAAAAATAATATATAGATAGATAAATATGACAAAGTGATATATAAAAGATAACTTGAATAAGAGATAAAGAGATAAATAGAAGTTAGACAGAAAAGTAGATAATTAATCTGATAGATATATTGGTAGATAGAGGATAGATAGATAAATAGATCAATAGGTAGAAGAAAAGATGGTAAGGATGGATTTAAGAAATTGAATGAACAGCAAGACTTATACAAAAACACATACAGTCTTAATGCAATGCAAACAAACACATGAAAAGATGCATCTCTTGATTGATAGAAAGATGGACAAACTAGATATATCTAAATTGTTAAGGGAAATAATATATAAATAGAAAATATCAACCTATACGTTAAATAGAAAATAGCAATATTTAGAGATGGTCATTCATAATTGTTACATTAATAAATAAATAGATGAATATATAGAACATAAAAAGATTATCAATAAAAAGTATGAAGATGATAGAGAGATAGATATGTAGATAGATAAATGATGGATACGTGGATGAAGAAAAGAAAGCTAAAGAGAAAGAGAGATAGATAAATGATAGATAGGTGATAGATAAATCAAGATGGCTATACAAATACATATAGATATAGATATAATCAAACCATTTTATAGATAAATAAAAAGATAAAACATAGTAAATAGGAAGATTCGCAGAGAGAAAAACAGTTATTTAGAAATGTATAATGATAATTTAATATGTTAAGAGATTAATTTAAAAAGAAACATACAGAAGTTAAAGAAATAGATATATGGAAAGATAGACATATATGGTGGATGGGTGGGTAAATAATTAAATAAATGAATGGAAAGAAAGTTAAATATAAAGATTGCATAGATAGATGATAGAGAGATGTATAGTAGTGACATAGATTAACACATAAAGTGTAAAATATTTAGTTGTATAAACAATAAAACAGATGTTATTAATAAAATTAATATTTTAAACAGAATATAAATTATTAGTAGTAAAATTATGTAGAGAGATGCCTTGTCAGATAAAATAGATTATAATAAATAAATGAATACTATAGAAAGATAAATTGGTAGATAATACATAAATTGTTAGATAAATGGGTAGAAAGATAGATGAATAATTGTAAGGTACTTAGATAAATAGCTGATAGATACATACACAGAAGGATAGAGAGATAGATGAAATCCTAGATAAATAGATAGACGATAGATATATCATATATATATAAATAGATAGACGATAGATATATCATATATAGGTAGAAGAATAGAAATATAGATTGACACAAAAAACAAATAGAAGGCTGATTTAAACAAAGATGGATGCATGATGGATAGATGAAGGGATGAAGGATAAATGAAAGGATCGATGAACAGATGCATAAATGGTAAGACAGATGGATATCAGATAGACAGTAGAAAAATATAGGTGATAAATAAAAAAATCAATAAATATTAAGATAGATAAAAACTAGATATTTAAATAGATAAAAATGATATGGATATGAAGAAATGCATATAGATTGATAAATAATAAATATATATAAGACAAAGATGTATTAATTAAAAGTAACATCTTTTACATAATTTATAAATTAACAGGTAAGTAAAAATATTGATTTAGAGAGTTACATTTTGTATGATAGATCAGTATGGATTGAGAAATTATATGGTTAGATTAATATATTGATAACTACATTATAGAGATATAAATAAATAGATAATACAAACAAATAGTAGGATACATAACAAAGTGAATTACAGTGGTTTTGTTCTTCGTGATAATTTTTATATTAAAAGATATGTTAATAAAGATATGTTCAACAAGTAGAAGTCTAGATAGATGTATCATAGTGTATAGATAAATAGATACATACATACATACATACATACATACATACATACATACATAATGAATGGATGAATGGCTGGACGAGAGAATGATAGATTAGATAAATAGTTTTGTGTGTGATAGATTGATAGATATATTAATACATAATTATATATTATACGAAAGGACAGATATTTATGAAATAAAATGTATAACTATTTTGTTATTTATTATTAGCTTAATTAAAATGTTATTTTTTGACTGGTTTTCTATTCTATAACTAGATTGTATTGAATATATAAATTGATATGCATAGAAAAATAAATAATAGAAAGATATTAAAAGTTACATACCTAAAAAGATAGTTAAATGGATAGAAAGATAAATAGTGTTAGATATAAAAACAGATACACATGTAAAAAAGTAAAAACATAAATATATAGAAAGATAGATGAGAGTTAGACAAATAGATGTAAAGATGGAGTGATAGATAGATAGTAGATTAGAATAGTTAGATATGTAAAATGAATAAACTAATTACACGATACGTAGAATATGAATAGATACAAAGATAAACAGATCACAGATATATAAATAGATATAGATGATAGATACAGAGATAGACAGATTAGATAGATAGATGATAGATAGATGATAGATAGATAGATAGATAGATATTAGATAGATAAGCAAATAGGTGTATAGATGATAGATAGATGATAGATAGATAGATAGATAGATAGATAGATAGATAGATAGATGATAGATAGATAGATAGATAGATAGATAGATAGATAGATAGTAGATTGATGAAGGGTGCATAAAAAAGTGACTTATGGATGGATAACAGGTATTGAGAAAGATAAATTAGAGGCACCTTGATTCATAGAATAATAGATTGTTAGATATTTAGATACTCAGAAAATTATACAAATGTTCATCTAAAACCAATATATTTCACTTGATTTATCAATCATTATGTGAGTTAAAATATATTGTAATACAAAAATACTTTCTTTATCTGATACATAGTTATAAATGTTTAAATTGAAATAGATGAATAGATAAATTACATTTACTTTCATAGATAGATGAATAATGGGCCAAAATATGAATAGATAGAATGAATATTGATTGATGGATATATTAGTAAATAAACAGAGAAATAAAAGAGTCAGATTGATAAACATATTACGAGCTAGTTAGATTTTTAGATACATAGAAAAATAGAGATACTTATTAAATGAAACTTACATTTCTTTCACAATTGATCAATTAAAAGGTATGTTAAAATATTTTAGAGAGACACATTATTGATTCAATACGATGAGATTCATAGATAAATTAATTAAGACACATAAATAATTAGATGGATTACAAATAGAAAGATAGATAAATAATAAGAAACATCAATGGCTAGAAAATTAATGACTAGATGTTATTAAGAGAAATAAATGGATATAAAGACAAAAAGTATATATATATATAAATAGAATAATAAATGATAGATATATAGACAAATGGTTGTATAGATGAGTAAAAATTTACATACATAAATAGAAAGATAAACAGATAGATACACAATTTGATTATATATATAGAGAGAAGAATTATGCATAATTGACTGGATGGATGCATAGACAGATGGATAAATGCATGTATAAATGGTGGATGGATGAATGCATAGAATGAAAGATAGATTAGATACATATATGATAGAGGATTGGTAGATAAATAGAAAAATAGATACATGATAGATTCAAAGATAAATAGTTAAATAGATAGATAGATGATAAATAAGTGATAATTAGATAGACAAAAAATAGAGTACTTAGTAAATATACAAAAAAACAAATATTTAAGAAATAGATAAATGAATAAATAAATGGATTGAGTGTGAAATAGAGATAAGCATAATTAAATAAATATTCCCTTAGATAGATAGATATATGAGTAGGGGTTGTATAAATGAATTAAAATATAGAATTATAAAAAGATAGATTCTAAAAGTTATATGAATAAATAGAAACATAGATGAATACATGTTTGAGATATAATTTTAAATAGATAGATAAAAAACATTAGACTAATATATAAATAGAATATATAGATTTGTATAGAGATAAAGAAATACATAAATATGTAAACAAATATTGATACAAAAAGATAAATGAATAGATTATAGATAGAAAGATAAGAAATAAATAATTGATAAGGATATAAAGGTATAATAAAAGATATAAATAGATATTAAAAAGACATGTAAGAAATAGATGTTAAAAACATATATAGTTAGATAAATGAGACAAGAATCAGTATGCTAGAACATAATGATAATTAGATATATTAAAATATAGGTAAAGATACACAGAGAATAGACAAAAATATAGATGATTGATCAATAGAAATAGAGAGATACATAAAAAGAGTAAAAGACAGATTGATGATAGGTAAATAGATGATAGAAAAATGATAGAATAGTATGGAGATGCATTGATAGACAATGATACAAACATAGATAGGTGATAGATAGATGGGTAGGTTGACAGATCATAGATAGATAGAAATGGAGGTAGATAAATAGATTAATATATAAATATGAGATAGACTGGTAGAATAATAGTTAGATATATAGATACATAGACAATTAGACAGATCCTATTAAATAAACTAAAATGTTTTACATGTTGTATCAAGCATTAGGTAAGTTAAAAATATTGCTTTAGAGATACATATATAGAACTTTGAAATATTATAAATGAATTAACATAAATAGTTTAATGAATACATAGATTGTAGATAGATGCGTAGGTGGATAAATATATAAATGGAAAAAAGGATATTTACAGATGTAAATAGATGACAATAGATAGATAGATAGATAGATAGATAGATAGATAGATAGATAGATAAATAGATAATAGGAGGTAGACATACAGATTTACAAATATATAGATAGTAGATACATACAGACATAGACAAATAGAATTATAAATGTCAAATAGTTAAATAGATATATCAGTAAATAGACAGATAGATGTTGGATTGTTTAATAAAATATATATATAGATAAAGAAATACATAGATATAGACATGGATACATAGAGAGATACATAGAGAAATACATACATATATATATATATATATATATATATATATATATATATATATATATATAATATGTGGATAGACAGATAAATGGATAGATAGATAAATTGATAGATGATAGATGTTAGATATATAGACAGATAAATAGGTAGATAGATAATAGATATATGATAGATAGATGATAGTTTAGATAGATAAATAGATGATAGATAGATAGATGATAGATAGATAGATAGATAGATGATAGATGAAAGGTAGATAGACAGATAGATATGATTAATAGTTAAATAGTTACATAAATGAATAAAAATTTGGTTTGTACCAAATGTTGGTTTGAACCATAAGACTTATAAAGGACAGACATAAAGTCAGATGGGCACACAAACTGACAGTAACAGGGAAAGATGCAGAAATTCATTTATAGAAAGATATATGACAGCCAAAATGAAAGATATATCTATTGTTATGTAGAAATAAATCATCAAAAAGTGAGGTCAAATGTTAAATGAATAATATAATAATAAAATATAAATATAGTTATAAATGTAAAGTTATTAGTTAGATAACAATAAGAGAAAAATATAGAAAAATACATGATATACAGATGATAAAATACTTGAAAAATATATATATAGAAAAAAAGAATGATAGATATATAGATTAAAATATATATGGATAGATATAAAAAAGAAAAAATCTAACAATATACAGATACTTATATAGTAAGAATTAAGAAAAATAGTCTCAATTATTAAAAATACATGGTAGGATAAATAGGGAACAGAGAGATGATAGATAGATGATAGATACAAAGATGGATGATACACTAATAGAGAAAAAAGATAATGATAGATAGGTAGATAGACAGATAGAATATAGAAAGATACATAAATACATTAATTATTAGATTAATAGATAGATGGAATGATCGATAGATTAATATAAATTATGTATATAAAGAGATTGAGAGACAAATAGAGAGATAAAGGCATTAATAAAGAAACCGAAAGATGAATAAATAGATAGAAAGAAATATAGTGGTATGAATAAATGGCTAGTGATATAAACAAATAAAAAGATAGAAAGAAGAAGAATAGATGATACATTATACATTGATAGATAGATAGATGATAGATAGGTACGTAGATAAATAGATAGGTACGTAGATAGATGATAGAAAAGTGTTTGAAAAATGAATAAATTGATGAAATCTTGATAAATAAATCAATGATAGATACATAGATGATAGATTGACAAAAAGATAGAGAGATAATACGTAGAGAAATATATAAACAGATAAATACAGTGATAAATACAGAAAGACACAGATGATAAATATATAAACAAATAGATTAATAAATAAATACACAGCATAATGAATAAAGGGATGAAGATAGAGCTGAATAGATGATAAATCGATAAATAGATCAATAGATAGATAGATAGATAAATAGAAGAATAAATATATGTGTTGAAATATATTTTGATAATTAGACATAAAAGCAATAACAAATCAAACAATATATAAATATATTTATCATATGTAAATTTAAAAAGACTTGTTTATAAATAAGTACATAATAGGTTAAATATGTGCTAATCACATAAAAAATAGTTATATACATAAATAGGTAGATATATGATAGATAGCTAGATAAATAAATAGAGAGATGATTAAAATTAGAAAAATAGAATACCTATATTTACATAATACAAAGACAGAAGAATGATCAGCCTTTTAGAAATATAAATGACAATTTAAAATATTAAGAGAGACATTAACAACGAAGCATACAAAAGTTAGATAAATCAATTGATACTTAAATGGTGGTTGAGAATGAATGGATGGTAGAATGGGTCAATTAATAAAATACAAGATATATCTGTTACATAGAAATATAAATAGATAAAGAGATTAATGGATAGAAAGATAGATGAATAAATGTTAAATAAATAAATAAATAATTGCAAAGAGATAGACTTAAAAATAGGTAAATATATAAATAATAGAAAGTTAGATAGATGACAGATAAATAAATAGAAAAAATATAGATAAATAGATAATATATTAGATTAATTAGATAATTAAGTAGATAGATAGATGATAGATAGATAGATAGATGATAGATGATAGATTGATAGATAGATGATAGATAGATAGATAGATAGATAGATAGATAGATAGATAGATATAGATAGATGATAGATGGATACATAGACAGACAGACAGACAGACAGACAGATAGACAGATAGATAGATGGAAATATGGATGGAAGCATGAATAGATAGGTACTGTGATAGATAATATTAGGTTGAATGATACATAAATAGATTGTTAGATATTTAGATACATAGACAATTATACAGATATCAATAAAAAAATTAAAATTATTTATGAGTTTCATTATGTAAGTTAAAATGTTTTGTTTTATAAAAATTTATTTTGTATCCATATGGAAATTGTTATTGGTAAATTAATTGAAATAGATATATAAATATATATAAATGTAAGTATAGTAAGATCAGTAATTTAAAAGTATAATGATAATTTGATATATTATGAAACAAATTAATAAAGATACTTATGGAATGTAGATAAATATGTACATATTTGTATATATGATGGTGAAAGTAGTAATGGATGAATGTCGTGCTCAAAAAATAGAATAGATGATGCAAAGTTAGATTTTTTGATAGATAATATGAGATAAATTGACAGTTAAATTAATAACTAGATCTTCAGATACACAAACAGTTAGACAGGTATTTATTAAATAAAACACATTGTTTGCTTTATTTATCTATCATTAAGTAAGTTTATTATACTGTTTTGAGGAATACTTTTTTGAAACGATATACTTAAAAATTAATACATTGATATAGATAAATAAATACATGTATGATAGCTAGAGAGCTAAAGATAGATGAATACATATTAGATAGATAAAGAGATAGAGAAAAAATAGACAAACATTCAGATATATATTTAGATAGAAAAATAAAATTCTAGATCATAGGTAGAGAAATAGATGGATAGATACTTAGATGTATAAATAAGTAGATAGCTGAAGAGAAAAATAGAATGTAAATAAATACTAAATTACACATAGAGAAAAATCAGTGATTTAGAAATCTATTGATAATTTTCTATATATTAATAAAAGATTAATAAACATACAAATAGATGTCAGATAGGTAGATGGATTAATAAAAAGTCGACAGAAAGTAAATATAAATCAAAATGAATAGAGATATAGAGATAAGTAGATGATAGATAAATAGATCGATAGAGAGACACAATGACAAAAAGAATGATCAGTGATTTAGAAATATATAAAATTTATATATTAAAAAATATTAATAAATATACAGAATAAAGTTGGATGGAGAAACTAATAGAGAAATTGATAAATAGTAGGTAATTTGATAAGTTAACAAGTAGTTGCATATTTATATACATAAACAATTAGACAAATGTTTATTAAATAAAACTAATATTTTACATGATTCATCAATCATTAGGCAAGTTAAAATATTGTTTTAGAGTGACACTTTGATGAATTGATAGAAAGACTTAATATATAGATATAGATAGATGATAAATTAGATGAGAGATAAATAGATAGCAAGCTAGCTGGCTAGCATCTTCGTTTGTGATGGACCCACTTATTTACTTATTTCTCTTTTACTTCCCTTGCCTTTGAGATCAGATTAAGAAAACTCTCTTTAAATGCAAACATCCAAATGTTGAGTACCTCTGTTTTTTTCTATGCAATTTATTATTTTAGGTATTATATTCAGGTCCTTCATCTATTTTGTTTAATTTTGGTGTCTGATGATAGACAACAGTCTAGTTTCATTCTTTTGCAGGTGGCTTTCCAGTTTTCCCAGCACCACTTACTGAAGATGCTTTCAGTTCTCCACTGCATGTTTTTGGCTTTTATGTTGAAAATTCTTTGCTCATACAAACATGGGTTTACTTCTGACTCTTGATTCTGTTCTACTGGCTTGTGTGTCTGCAAATACCATGCCATTTTGATTACCATCACTTTACAATCTTACAATCTAATTGGAAATCTGGAAGACTGATGTATCCAGCATTATTCTTTATCTCAGGATGGTGTTGGCAACTTCGAATCTTCTAAGCTTCCCTACAAATCTGATGGGTTTTTTTTTCTATTTCTTTAAAAAATATCAATGTAATTTTGATGGGGATTGCATTAAATCTGTAGGTATCTGATGCTATATATGTTGATATGTAGACCGAGAAGACTAAGAGTGGTTGGTTCTTTTCCACTTCAGTGGGGAGCTTGGAGGACATATGCTGAAAATGGCAATGACAAAAGTTAGAAGAATCTTGAATTCCTGATTAACTGCATGGGCCAGTCCCAAATGTCTCTTCTCCTCCTTTTCTGCTCCTCAAAATATATTTCAGTTACTCTTCCAAGCTTGTTTCTCAGCTTTCTCTGGATATCATCAATCCCTTTTCATTAAATTTTATTTTTGCCATAGTTAGTCATTTCACTATCTCTTTACAGCTCTCCTCACAGGGACATAACTCTTCTCCTCTGCCTACCGTTGTCTTTATATTTGGATTTATATCAGTTTTATGTTTTTTTTATATCATATTATAAATACCCCTCCAAAATACAAACTGAAAAATTATAATGTAACTATATAATGAAATTTTAATGTGACAACAGAGACATTGTTTTAAGATGCATCAATATTTGCTTTGAAAATAGTACCCCTGCATTTGCTCTTTCTGACTTTAAAATATATGGAAATGTTAGTTCAGTATATTTCAATTGTCTACATGATTTTGTGAAGCTCCCTCTACCACGTTTCTAGAATTACATAGAGAAATTACAATGAAATTTTTAACCTTTTGACTTCTATACCACTTCTCAACAACTGTGGCACTATGTTTAGAAGTTTACATAAATGAATTAGCTTGTCTTTTTATGCTAAACTTGTGCATAAATTCTTTGCAGTAACAATGTCCAAACAATCACCTTATGTCATGATTTAAGTTTTTTTTTTTTTTAAGTAGGAAAATGTGGTTGTTGATTCTGTTTAATTATGTGTATGATTATTTGTTTTTGCTGGATAATATGGTTTTTCTTCTTTTCTGTATGGAAATATTTTAACTCTGAAAATTCTTAACATAACTCTCTATTGTGAAAAAATGTGTCTGCTTTACTAGGCGTCACAACTGCATGTAAAATAGCATACGTTTCTGAAGTTAAAAACTCAGAGAAATATATTGATCAAACAGCAAGCCAAAAAAATGATAGATTTCTTTCCTGTTTCTTTTTTTTCTTCAAATTCAAGAACAGCTTTGTTTGTTAATAAATCCTGAGCAAATTCTTTGAGGGTCAAAAGATATTCTTTTTTCAGATTCTGAGACAGAAAATAGTCCAAGATTGCTTCCAGATAGAATATCCTCAGATATAGTGTTGGTCCCTATGAAAACAATGAAATTTTTGGGCTTTAGGAGAAAAGAAATAGAGAAAATGATTCACATATTTATCTTTTAAAATTCCTAGTCTCACTCTTCAAGTATTTTATACTGAGACTCTTTGGAGAATTAAACCACTATTTGTATTTTTTTTAGCGTGAAGTAATTTAGCCATACAACATCTACATACTAGAAGCTGTATCTATTGAATAACTGGTAGTTATAAAAACCAAAAAACAGTGTTTTAGCGATATCTATTGAAGATTAGACCAAATATGTCAAATAAGTTCACAGAATTATTGGAGAAAATAAAATGGCTGTTTTAAGACTTTAAAATTTGGGGTGGTTTTCTACACAGCAAATGTTAAATGACACAGGGGGTTTCCAATACTGTAGAAGAAAGTGAAGTGGACTGCCTGTCTATTAAATGACCAAGGAAATTAGTAACCATAGTTGTGGCTTAGAATAAAGAAAATAGAGGGGAGAGCTTACAATAAAAGACAGTGTCCCAGTCATCTGGGCTAAAGGAAGTGTTGCTGTACCAAAAATGAAGTAGGGAGGCCTCAGAATCATGTTGTGCATGGATAGGAAACTGACTTGAGTTAAATCACATATTTCATGATTCTCTAATTTTTGAAGCAGAGATTTCAAGTTACCTACTCAATATTCACACACACCTTTTCCTCAATAAAATAACCATAGATAAAATATTTTTAGGATTCGATAGCAATGCACTCAATTAAAAGACTGCATTTCACAATATTTCTTAGAATAGGGAGGCTGATGATACATTGGTGAGGCATCTTGGACAAATATAATAGTGGTTATATTTTTAGAAACAGAGATCCTCACTAATCAAAGGCTGTGGTATGCTTAGTATGTGCTTGAGGTTATTACAGCATGGAAAGAAACAGACAGGAACACGATTTCTATTTATATCTGTCACTACACACAGGCCAGTTCTATAAATCCCCTCAATTGTTGGTGAGTCATTGACTCTACCAATCTAGCTGAGCATTCTTATATATCAGGAGTCAGCTTCCTCTGGCTTGGGATAGCTAAACCCAAGATTTTTGACCAAAGGCCTTCTTGAGAAAAATTTTACATCACCTCTCTGTTGGAAATGTCAAGTCAGAGCTGTATTTTTTGTCAGAGGTCCCCTCCCAGGGCCCAGCATAGAGGATGTGATTCAATATGTGCATTGAAGAATTGTTTTTCTTTCACCATTGGACCTTTCTCAAATATATAGTCTAAGGGAGTGTGTAGAGAAAGGGAAAGCAGTCCAGAAATATTTCTGTTTAGTCTTAGAATCAGTATGCTCCCATACAAAAGCATCGTTCCTGGAATTGAACACTTATGAATACATAGAAAAACGCATTCTCTGAATGCAGATCTGTGAACCAACAAACACCCAAAGACACAGTGGTGAGCAGTGTGTGCGGATTTGGGGTCATTAGAGGAATGCCCTCAGCTCCTGTTTAATTACTCTGCAGTTCTAAACAAATCTATTTTTTCTTGTACCAGCTGTGTGCTGAGGTGAAATGTTAGTATTTTCAGTTGAGAATCAGAATCAAAAAGTTGGCATTTCAAAAAAGTCTCTATCTTGACAGAGTTCCTCTATTTGCCTGATTTCTGAGTAAGTACTGTATTGGGTTAGCGAATTTTGCTTTTATTTTCCTGGGATATTCATCTAATAACAGAGGGCTCTATTGACAGTCATTTCAGCCATTATTCCCCTATAGCTAAGGAACCATTTCTCTCCAGCTTCTTCGAAGATGTTTTCTCTCTAATTTTGTTTTCTGCAATTTCATTGTGGTATATTTAGATGTGGGTTTCATGTTTTCTCTCTGTTTGTTCTTTATTCTGTGCATATGTCTTTTTGCCAGACTTAGAATTTATTTAATCCTTATTTCTTCAAAAAAAATTTCAGCATGCTGAATTTGAAGATCTCTGGGGGGTTCTAGTCGTTCTTACATTCTTTGTCATTTCTAAAATTTGAAGAGTTTTTTTTTTTTATATCTCCTGCTTCTTTGATAAAATTTTTAATCTCTTCAGTTATCACAAGAATGTTCATGACTCTTTGTTGAAGGCCTTGGATAACAGCTGCTCTAAATACTTTGTCAGGTATTTACATGTGTTATCTCTTCAGATAACATCTATTGTATTTCATTTTCCACAGGATGCAATTTTTCATGATTTCTTCTAAGCTAATTTGGGTTCTATCTTGGGCTTTTTGTGATTAACACTCTGGGCCTTAAGTAAAGTCTTTGAAGAATATTGACATGTTTGTCTGAACATCAAACTCATCTCATCTAGGTTAAGTCACCCGCTTGTTCTAGGCAGGCTTGTGGACCTGTGGTTTCAGGGACAGGTTGGTTTCAAAGCATTTCCTCTGGTCTTCAGGTCTTCCTCATGAATGTGCCATGCAGTGGTTCCTCAAGAAGTAAATCGGAGTCAATCGTTAATTTCTCAGCAATTTGGTATATATAGGCAGCACAGGGGTGAGGACACTTAGCACACAACCATATAGGTTTATCTTTCCCCAGGGTCTTCCTTTCTACAACCACACTGATGTTTTGTAGGCTCTGGGTGCTTTCCTGTTGGGTCTTCAGGCAGAAAGGTGGAGCTAGTTACCCAGAACTGCTAAGTACTTGTAATAATTGCACCCACATCCAAGTGAAGGGAGACAGAAGAGAAAATACTGGCTATTCATCAAAAATTTAAATATTGTAATTTTTTTGTAACATTAAGAAAATTTCTCTCATTCAGAATTGTATTTGATCAGGTATTTATGGGTTTCCATTGTTGGCTCACCATCACTTGAGATTGCTTCCAAGTTGGGATAAGATAGAAAACAAAGAAGAAAAGCATGAGTGGTATTTTTTGTTTTTCCTAAACATTCAGAATAGATATTCTACACTTGAGGCAGACCTAAAAAAGCTTTTTTTGAAGAAGAAGAAGAAGTGGTTTATTTTTATGTTACTCATGAGCAGAAGCCCCATCTGTTGATGAAAGTTGCTCACTCTGATATCTTTATCTCTTCTTCTATTGTTCTGGATGGCAAGGATGATAACGTCCCATCTATATTACTACCAGGACATTTATTAAATAAGTGTCTTTTGTTTGATTGTTTGTTTCTTTGTTTGTATTGGTGTTGGTGGTGATTAACATTAGAAATGTTATACCATTCCCATATTGAAGAGCAGAATTGCCTTTCCTTAGTTATAAAACAAGGTTTGCTCTGATTGAGAATTCTCCTGTGAATGAATCCACTGTAGGTGAATGCACCAAAGACATGGGGGAAGAACTCAGTTCATGGGGTATTTGTTTTTATAATCCTAGCCCATCTTAAGCTTTTGTCAGGAGTGTAGCTGTTTTGTCATGAAAAATTAGAGCTGACAATTCAGACATTCCTTTTTTGGGCATGACTTATGAAAACAAACATCAGCAGAAGACTGACCTTTCTGGATAATATTGAAGATGCCTGCCATAAAGCCAACCGTCTGATAGAACAGCTAGCATCGAGCTGCTGATGCAGCCTACCTGTACTCCAGATTGTGACTTTTTTGACATTGCAGCCATCATCAGTGTACAGGAACACAATCTTAAACACTCTATGTGGTTCAAAGAAGTTAACATTGAATGGCAGACTTGTGACTCCCAAGGTCACGTTGCTTCATTTGACCATTATACGAGATGCTGCTCCTGCTTATCCTGACCAATTTTCTTCCACTCAAAACAATCTAATGTGACCTTTTTTTCGTGCCACAACATTGCTCTTCCCAGAAGATTAAGTCGATTCTAGTTACACAGTAGTAGTACAACACCTCCCATCTCTCTGCATTTAGATTTCCAGATTTTTCCATTCTAATAACATTGCACCTTTTGTGGTAAAGAAATCTCAGAGCATCAAATTATTTCATAGATTTTCTGTATTCTTTAAAATATGCATAGATTTGATATTGTTGTACATTGGGTGTATTCCTAACTCTCCAACCCTCACCTGTCCTCAGTCCACATATTTTAGTATGATAATCTGACTACAAAATGAAATTGAGGGGCTATAGCTTTTTGGATGTTTCTAGGTTTAGATTGGAAAGTGAATTGGTTGTGTGACTTAGAGACCTATTTGAAAAAAATTATCATCCATTCTGAACTTTCTGTTTGAAGTCTGAGTCTAAGCAGTGGATTAATTTATAGATATAGAGATGAGAATCATTAATGGGGGAGGGGGCAACAGAGGGGACGTGAAGACATATCTACTCCAGCATGAGGGAAGAGAATGTTGTTGACCTCTAAATATGATTTAAGAAAGAATAATGAACATGTTCTATCTCCTAGCCTTAGCACCATTAACCGACTCAAGAGGCCACCATAGCCGTGAATCCATTCCATAGCCTGAGAACTGAAGATTTGTGTAGAAGAGTGACAACAGATAATAACTTGAAGACTGTGGAAGTTTATTTTTTTAAGTAAGATTTAATTAATTTAAGTCAATACTCATTTATTGCTTATTTAATAAATACGAAAATACATTATCTGTTAGGCAACATGCTAAATCTGTGCTGATGTCCAAGGTAGACAAACATAATGAGGCAGGAACTATTTAAAAAAAAGTTATATCTTTGGGTTAAGCAGTGATACAAATAAAGCAAAGAGAGGGCCTGCCTTTAAATGCTATGAAAGAGGGCAAAGTTGTGCAGTTAGAAGTTTACATGACTAAAAAGAATTTGAGTTTCACTCTCAACAGATAGTGGAAAAGAAAGAAATGGAACTGGGAAGATATATAGATCAGTTCCTCTGGGGAGTTATTAGTGATGCTGAGGTTCAGAGCTCAGAATGTAAAAGAAATTTAAAGCCAGAATAAGGAATCAAGTCTCTCTTTGGATGAAACACAAAGCAAGATGAAAACATGCATTAGAAAACGTAAAGTTGACTCACAAAAGGAGCAAATAAAAAAACACAACTAAGCTTGACTACTTTGAGGACAGGAGAATAAGAAGAGACATCTGAAATATTTGTAAAATTCCACCATGTGCTAACAGTATTTAAGCATCTAATACAAGAGCATGTGACCTTTACTATTTCTGTGAGGGCTCACAGTGTTCCTGACACTTAGCTAGTGAGAGTAGGCTACACTTTCAAGTATAAATGTATTCTTCATGAGACAGCTTCTGCCAACTCAAAGCCAAGGGCTTATATTTTAAAATCACAGCAAAAATTTAATCGAGGGAATGCTAAAGTAAATACTGCATGTGTGCCTTTTCTAGATTGGATTTCTATCTATTCCTCTCATATCATCCCAAATGAGACCTTCATTTGATTCATCCAGGAGTGCTTCAGATATCTCTGAATTCCAGTTTCTTCATTTCACTATTCTGCCTTGATTTCTATCCCCTTTAAATAGTGCATTAAATATAATTTCCTTAGTCTGGTATATATATATTCAAAGTAAAAAAAATGTCCAAATGTTTAACATCAGTCAATAGCATGACAGGAAAAAGGACCAATTTACTCTTAACTCTTTTAAAAAACAGGGACAATCAACCCATCAAGTGGACGTTTGAGTTTATTGTTCAAATAAGCAGATGGCATGCATTTTGCTGATGTTTGCCAACATAACTTAAATATTGTTATTTTGCAAAGTCCTCTAGTCCATTAAGGCATGACTTGCATTTAGGATGATGTTTGCCTAATGAAGTTGGTTGAGGAGCTGACCTGGAAAGAGTGGCAGTAGATGTATCAGCTGTCATTGGCATGGGAAGCCATGGGTTGCCTGCTGGTTGCAAGTTGAAAAAGGGACCGTCATTGGCTGATAAATCAGGATACCTAGTTGGAAAATTAGAAGGCTCCATCATTCCAAAATAACTTCTCTGTAAGGCAGATGTAATATACTGAGAAGCAGAAGTTATGTTTGAAATGGTACGATGTAGTGATTTGCTTGATTGCAGCTGCCATGTGAGCTCATATGGAAAGGGGTCAACTGATTCAAGAGAGTAGTTTGGTTCATCACAGTTTGTTCTGATGGGCTACTTAGAGTTGATAATGAAGGAGCCACTTCACTTCTGATTGGGGGAGTTGTATGAGCGATTGTCTGGCTTGTAGCAGGCTTGTTGATTGGTGGTATATTTAAATTTGTGGAAGTGGAAAGTATGCTTTCTGCATGTGTGTTAGCAAGGAAACCAGAATTATGATTGCCTGCAAGATTCCCTGTCCCAGAGTGCTTCTTTTTGAAATTTTGAGCTTTTGAAGCCACTGGAGAAGCTTGTTTGATCCCAACTCTTCTTTTCATTCTGAGTAAAAGTTGGGGAAGGCCTCATTAAAAATTTGGATTTTGATAAAGTGTAACTAAAACCAGAGGAGAAAGTAATTGGTTGACACAAGATGATAAGAAACCTAACCTCTACAGTATATATCAAGTTTCTTATTCAAAGTTAATGTCATTAACACATGGACACTGTTAACTATTGCCAAAAATTACTTATTGGGAATAAAAAATTAAAAGCATGGCCTCAATTAAAAATGGTGGATGAATTTCAAGTAACATTGAATGCCATTTTTAAAGGAGTTTCAATAACTTTACTTAGGAATTCACTTAGCACAAAATTTTTAGAATCCAGAATGCCCAAACTGTTCTCAATTTTATGAAAAAATAAATTTAACCTTACTAGGTTCATACATTTATGAAATATATATTTTATTGTACACACACAGACAGAACAGACACACATACACACACATATACAAACACATACATATACATACACTTATATAGTACCTTATTATAAGTTATAACTAAATTTTGTACTACCTTGCTTAAAACAGAGTCTTCTTTTTCTTCTTCCAGAAAGTCAGCTAGTGAAGCAGATCTTTGAGAAGTCTTTTGCACTTTACTAAATCCGAAAAGGTTAATCTGTCGAATTAAACTTTTCATACTTGCAGTTTCAAATATTCTGAAAGGGGTCTTTCTTTCCAAAACTTCTTTCTTGAAGAGTTTTTCATGAATCACTACCGAAGTTTCATTCTCATCCCACCAAATAGACTTAAATTGATTCTTTTCAATTATTTTCCAGAGTTTTCTGGGAAAGGTCAAAGATCGAAACTCATTATCTCCATCTGGTTCAGAGACACAAAATGTGTCATGTGGCTTGCTCATAAAGTACCGCACAGACAAATACTGGAAAACACTTTCTTTGATCACAGACCTTAAGTCTGAGTATCTGGGCAATGTGTGATCACACAAAAGTGACCGAATGAAGGTTGCTGAACCAGTTGATTCATCTTTAGGAGAATCATCTCTAATTTCTGAGGAAACACGTGCCATCTCACATACATCTTTCTTCAGCTGCTTTCCTCAACTAACTAGTTTTGAACACCACAGCCCCAAACACTGCCTTGACAGGCCTAGACTGATGACCTCATCAGGTCACCAATGTTTCTCAACCTGAGTAGCTGTGACATCACAATATGATGTCTCATAGCAACTAAAAGTCTCATGCATCCAGTGTTTCCTTCTGCCTCTCTACATGTTATTCAGTTAATATAAAATATAAGTTGATTATTTATGTAGTGCAATCTGCAAAATCCTATTGCCCAGAACTTTCTAAATAAATACATTTTGAAGGTCCCATGAGTTAAAGAAATTTTCTGCATTTACATACACACGCATCATCTGATTGATGACTAAAGTATAATGCCTGGAAAATGGACAATGTGCAAAGTACACAAAACTAACAATTTTTTAAACTGTTTTTAATTTGAAACTCAAATCTGTATAAAACCTGTGGGGAGGGGGAAGGACTTGAAATCTTTTGTCATTAAAATACAACATCTTTGGATTTGAAAAATAATTCCTTATATGAGTTTTACATGAATAGCTCTGTAACAATCACATATTTCATACATTTTTCAGTTATAAATGAGTGTAATAAGTGTATTTTCTTTAGTGTCTCTTTAAATACCTACATATTCAAAGCAAAATATTTTAAAAGGAAACAGATCTACCTAAGAAGATCTCAAAGAGTGGGAAATAAAACATGTATGATAAAATGTTATAGGTAAAATTAATGTGGTTTAAGGATTTCTCATACACCATATAAAAGAGCAAATGTCTTCATTACATCTTTTTCAACCTTTTTTTTTCCTTCTCTCTTCTACTCTTTGGCTTGTCAGTTCCGAGAAGAAATAACTGCTAGTTTTGTTTGTTTGATTGTATTATCATCCAGACAAAGTTCTTGTTAATGCATTCAACTTTTTTATATGGTCATCACCAATTCCCAGCCAGAGGTTTGGAAAAAGAGAGCCTTTATTCAGTTGCAAAGTTTGAAACCAGAGAAACACAACCTGTGATGGAAAGCAAAAGCACTTTTCCTGGGTCCAATGGAGATGGCCTTTCGTAGTGAAAACTAACAACGGTTCCTGATTGATTCTATTTTATGCAGATGAATACTACAAATCAAAAATTCTATTTTTTCTAAAGTTAACTGTTTTGATTGATCAGAAACTTGTGATCTTACTTCTTGTTATGAATTAGATATGATCTGTTTAGATGCAAATGAGGATTGACTTGTGCAGCTCTGATTGGATGAGGCATATATGTCTCAGTGCATTGCTGAATAGATAAAACAAAAAACTTCTTTATAGTGATTGACTGAGGCAGAGAAAGTACATTGTAGGAAGTTGAAAACTCAGTCTAATGCATTTCCCCAAAATGCACAGTTAGGAACCTCTGTCAGCATCAAGATGTGTTTTTGAATTTGGGATTTCTTAAACACAACATGTGTCCTCCTTGAAAGTGATATTTTTTCATGTAGTTCACAATAATTTAAAAGGCAGGTTTTTTCTCAATAGGTGCCACTGTTAATATGTTGTGTTGTTGAACAATTATTTTAAAATTTAGTATTTTGTGCATTAACAATAAACAATCAGATATATTCTGTTTTAGTAAAATTCAGTAAATTTAATCTTATCTAAAGTGAAATCCTTTAATTAAAAATAAGTTGCATTTAAAACAACCTATATTCAAACAATAAAATATTGTATATATTTGAATAAATTTCTTCTCAACCTAATGCACCTTTCTGTTTCAGTGAATATATATTTTATCTACAATTAAAGATAAGCAAACTGAATTCACAGCACTTTCCTACAATCATATTTCATAATCAAGTGGAATCTATTTCCAGAAAATGGGATGGTTCAACATCAGCAAAAAAAAAAAACATGTGATACCTCAAATTAACAAAATGTAGAATAAAAGAATAATTTCAATATCCGCAAAAAAAAAAAACAATTTGAGGAAATTCATCTAAGTTTTATGATTAAAACAAAAAATTCACGATACATGAAGTTAACAGCTTAATGAAGGTTATGTGTGAAAAGTCCACAGTCAAAATTATATTCAATGCAGAAAGATAAGAAACTTTGCCAGGACATTGGAAGACAAAGATTCTCACCCTTGATATATTTTTTCAATAAGAAAAGAAAATTTCTAGTCAGAGAAAGTAGGCCAAAAACAACAACAACAAATCAAGTCAGAAAAAGAGGAGTGAAATCAAACATTGTCTTTTCAGAGGACAGAAACCTATGTATATAAAACCCCAAATACTATAGTATAAACTGTTAGAACCAGCAAAACAATTAAGTAAAGATGAAGAACCCAAAATCAATAGGTATATTGTAGTGGATTTTTACACATTAATGACAAACTAATGGACAAAAAGTTAAGAGATTAATTTCAATTGCATGAATCTCAATAGAAGACAGAACAATAAATGCAAGAAATTGAAATATGTATGCGTGAGAAGTTGTACACGTTCATGCAAGAAATTTAAAAAGACAAAAATAAATGAAAACATATTAGTGTTGGTAGAGCTTCAATGTCATCTCGAACCAACTTTCAATGGCCTTTTTCACAGAAATAGAAAACACAATCCTACAACTTACATGAGCCACAAGAATCATCAAATAGCTAGCTAAAGCAATTGTGAGAAAACCAGGGCAAATCTGGAAGAGTCACACTCTCTGACATCAAACTATATGTGTCATTTAAACAGGATAGCACTGGCATAAAAACAGACACATAGATCAATAAAACAGAAAACACAGCCCAGAAAAAAATCTGCATTCATGGTTAAATTACTTTTGTCAAATGTGTCAAAAAATTATTTAGTTTTGTTAGGAAAATAATCATCTCCTTAACAGTTTTCAGAATCTCGACTAACCACATGCAAACAATGAAATTAGATTTCTACCTTACCACACACAAGAATCAACTTAAAATATATATATTAAATATTTAAATGTAAGTCCTAAAACCTAGAAGAAAACATTAGGGTACCCTCCTTGATGTTACTCTTGCCAATAATTTTGAAGTTGACATCAAAAGCAGGGGCAACAAAAGCAACAATGAACAAGTGGGTCACAATCTAAAAAGCTCTTGGATAACTGGAAAAAAAAGGTGGCATAGATGATAGAGGCTTTGTTCATCCCTCTTGAGTTCAAATCAAAGTTGTGACAAAAACAGAGAGCAAACAGCAAAAAAGAAAAAAAGTCACCTGGGATTTAAATGAACAAGTCCTACCACTAGGCAGAGAAGTATATGACTTTGTAACAGGAGGAGGTAAGATGGGTGAGGACAGGAGGCTGCCAGTTCCTTGCAACTGAGTAGAACAAAGGCTGCAGCAGCTGTAGATGCCTCTTCAAGGGGCAAAGTTCAAGAGCAGACTGCCCCGCTGAGAACCAGGGCCAGGTTGGCTGCACAGGGGCCCACCAAGGACTTATAGAGGAACACTGAGTTGTTAGTGTAAGGGTCAGAGGAGACGATCTCTCCCGGACAGAACTGCCAGTGGTATCTAGTGCTCCTCTGTTACTGTCTACCAGAGACTCACATCAGATTAAAAGGGAAACACAAACTAAAAAGAAGGGGGTGGAAAATATATTGCCTTGATGGACATAGAAGTTTTGTCCTGAATAAAATGGGTGGGATAGAGAAAGATAAATATTGCATTATTTCACATCTATGTTGAATCTAAAGCACAAAAAAAAATTACAAAATGGCAGCAACAAACTGATAGATACAGAGAATATTTTGAGGGTTCTAGATGGGACGGAGATTGTGGGATGCAAGAAAAGGCAAATGGGTTAAGAGCCACAGAGTAGATACAGAGATGTAGACTGTAGCATGAGAAAGATGGTTAATAATGTTGTAATAAATATGTAAGAGGGATACAGACTAATCGATAAAAACAAATTGTCAGTATCATCTCTTGCATCTCAGTAAAGAATGGTGCTGAGGATCAATTCTGTTTCAATGATGCTACTCAAATAGGTTTTTAAAAATGGGTAGGGGTGGCGAGTCAATCAATCACTCAATCAAGAGAGCACCCACATGAAAAAAAAAAAAAAAACACTTGGTATGGGAACAGGTTCACCAACGATTTCCTTCAGGAAAATAACCTTTTAGGTAAAGAAAACTAATAAATAAATAAATTAATGCATAAAGTGAGAAAAACTTTTGACTGAATATTGAATTTTGACTGAATACTGAATATTGAAACGTATTTCCTCCACTAAATAAAACATGGAGTTCTCTGCACAGAACCTCTATTTAAAAAGTTTCCTAAAAAGGACATGAATTTTGGTTGTTAATTTTGGGGAGGGCACAGAGGTCAATTTGTGAGGAAACTAGCATTTATTCTTTTTCTACAAGTGTTAGGCAGTGGTCTTACTAACATGATCACAAAGGACTATGGCTATCCAGCAATGTCACTATTTATTGAGAACTCGGAGGCTCCAGAAATGTTACATAATTTTACCAAAGGTCATGTTATTCATGAACAGTGGAATCTGAGATTTCACCAAGAACTTCATGATTCCAAGCCATTTCCTATACTGCAACATACTGTTTCTTGGGGAGTGAGGTCCTGAACTCACTGTCCAAAAACAGCCTTGTGCAAAGATTCATTCTGACACCAGTTCTGGCAGATATGTAGGCCTGCATAAACCAAACTTATTGACAAAGTGCACTGAGAAAAATTCTGGAGCCCAGAGGTAAGAAATATCCCGGGGATCTGGTCTGAACCCCCTTTAGATTTAGACTGACATGTCTGAAAAATGATCACATTCACCTAACTTTACTAACAGGACTTATCTTGGGCTCTTCCACTGTAAAACAGCCCTTGTCATAGACCACTAAGAAATGTTCACCTGTCTTATTCATGCTGATGACGTGTGGTCATCAGTATGTACAGAAGACATCAATAATGCAAAGATGTTTTTCCTATGTGGCAGGAGCACAGAGTCTGCTTCACTGAATATGAGAATGCTTTACTAGGCTGTCAGCCAACATTAATCAATGAGTGTGCTTGAATGAAAAAAATAAATTCCTAGATCTGTTCCAGCCAATGACATAAACAGAACTGACTATATTTAGGATTGCTCTACCACTTCTTATGTTCTTGTATAATGGCCATTTGAGACTGGCATGTGTTAATGCCCTCAGGATCCTGAAAAGATAGACACATGCTCAACAGGCCTCTGTGGGTACATGTGTGTGCACGTGCACACACACACACACACACACACACACACACACACAAATGAATGAGTACCCTTTCATATAAGCAGGCAAGGCTTGTTGGGCTTCCCACACAACAGGTAATCTCATTTATTCCTTCTATGCCCTAATTCATCCAGACTCCAGCCTCCAGGCGTGCGGTTCTGAGATGAAAACAGCCAGGATGCAGTAAGAACAAAGAAAAGAAATGTGTTTTCTAAACACGTGTCTGAATACTGGAGGAACTTCTGGTGCAGGACCTCCTCTGGTGTTGAACCTCCAAACTCCTGACAAAGAAAGAACTCCCAGCTTTCTGGATACTACAAAGTTAATAAGATGTTAGAAAGTTCTGAAGCCATCACTCTGGGAAGAAAATGCAAATAGAGCAACAAAGCAGAATTCCTAAATGCCCTTCTTGACTTCTGGCAGTCAAGTTCGCCCTGCAGCTAGTCCAGTACTCTCATAGTATCTGTATCAAGTAGCTCTTTGGCACTTGCTTTCAGTATCCATAAAATCCACAACTTCTTCTCCCTAGTTTTCATGTAGCACCTCAAACTTAAAAACATCTGGAAGGGTCATTGAAAGAGGTGCACCGCCTCTCACAAGAGCTATACCTCAGTAATCTCTTAAGTTCAGGCTCCTACAAGTGTCCTTTTAAACAAAGACTATTCTTAAACCTCTTTGACACAGTACCACTCTAACGGTTTTTTTTTCCTTTTAAAATACCTGATTTTCAACTGCTACATTGTAGAGAAAAGTCCAGGCATGAGCTTCTCAGTACAGTTTAAGTTTTCTTCAAAACCCAGTACCACTCATTCACACTTCACCAGTAAGGAACAAGCAGCCAGGCCAGAGAAGTCAGATATTGTGTGGCAGTTGCAGACAGAGGTAGCACTTGAACCGAAACTGACTGGCAAAGGTGACAAATTCAGAATTTCAGACTTCTTCAAGATATCTGAAAATCCCAGAACAAGCAAGAAACAAACATCTATTACTGATTAATTCAAATAGTGCCAAAAGAGAGGCCAAGCAATTCACCAGATTTAACCAACTGCCTCCTCAGGACTGGATCTTGTCCCCTACAAATGCCGTGAATGATTCCTGTTTAAAACTAGGGGTATTTTGAGCACTTTGGTTCTAACAAAGTTTTTTCCTCTGTCCACTGGCTCACTCTCTATTTTAAGAACACCAAGCCTTTCTTTTTGGTCCTCCACTACTCTCACCATACTATCAGAAATAAAGTCTACTGGAAAAGCATTGCCTTTTCAGACCCTTGACGCCCTGAGAAACTTCTAACCCAATTACATGAGTAGGATTCCCACAGTACCATGCTCTGGGAATACTGTGCTCATCTGCAAATCCTGCCCCATTAAAGATGTAGTTTAAGTGTGTCAACATCCTACCTCAGAAAGATTCATACAACCTAGGTGCTTCCCATTTTGACAGGGTCCTGTAGCCTTTACTATTCTATCAGTAACTTGCAAGCTTTCATATTTAAATAAAATATAGCCTCAGCCTTCACACTGTGCCACAGCATAATTCAGTTTTCCTATTGCTAATTTTGAGGACAAATCTGAATCTCTTTTGCACGTTTCACTCCATTTTACTAACTTCAGTTTTAGTCCTAGACAGCTCTCTTTGGCCACTACCTGAAGAGGGCTTGAAGCAGATATTTCACATACAATTTCCTACTCTTTCTCCCTCCCCTCATCTTTCTTCTGTCTTAGAGTTCTCACAAATAAAATGGTATTTCTTCTCGTTGAACAGTACCAAGTATTGATTTCTGACTGCATGAGTTTTTGAAAACTGGTAGCCAAATACACATGTGGACATGGGGGAATCTGAAAGGCTAAAAAGAGCTTGTGAAAACAAGTTTGAAAGGACAATTGGATAAAATTCTCTCTATTGGGGTTTAAATCAGACTCTATTTTGAAACTTTTCACATCTCTAAACAGAAAGGGATTACAACCATTTGCCCACTGTTTGACAGAGTTTCAAACATGAGAAAATTTTGAACTGTTGGGAATAAGTTAAATACATGCATGTAATTTTTTGGGCATCCCTTTCTGATGAGTAATGCAACATGAATGAATTATGCCAAATTTTTAGGAAATATTTGACTTCAAAATTAGGAACATGTGAGGAAACTAGCAAAGAGCTTGGAAAAATAAACTTCTCAATCAGGGACTGGCTCTTATTCCTGATAGACCTTCTTTTTGAATAGAAAGTGCTCTTGTCATGTGGCAAGCATGGGTGTTTACATTTCAAGTCATTTCATAAACCTGGGGAAGACCTATGTCAAGTGAACTGAGGGTGTTGTAACACAAACTCCTGCCACCAATGCTCACTACCAGGTATCTCTGGAAAACTGACAGCCAGTCTATAATACCTAGGAAGTCTGAGGTTGATAAATGAGGACTTGGGACATGTTTGAATATAATGGATCACATAAATACCTAGTGATACACAAGTAAAAGCTCTGGAAATTGATAAGAAGCTACTGACCCGGGTGAGAGAGTTCTCGACACATAGCCAGCAGGAGTTAACATCATCATCTTATTTGAATAAACCTAGACCAGAGGTGAGGAGCTAGGCTGATTTCTTGCATCTTCTGGTGAGCTGTAGGGCCTGAAAAGCTGCACACTGCTTTTTATGTTGGAGGCTGTGGTGAGAGTGTCTGCCTTGTTTCCACAATGCACTTAGTTTCTTCTTTGTCACTTCAATATGAAAACCCAGTACTCTGCCACGTTAGCTGTTCATTTTCTACCTATGTTCACATGTGCCAAGTCCAGTAAGTGTTTACGAACTTAGTGGTTTTGCAATTTTCCCAAAATAGCTCTGACAAATAGAAATTATCACCTCCTCACTCTGTTAAACCAATCTGAAAATGAGGTTCCGAGAACTTAAAATATCAATTAGTCCAAGCTGCCACAAGAATCTAAGTGAGGACTAATGCCAGAGTCTAGATCTCCTGTATACCCAAGTCCAAAACCTTGCTTAATACAATAACGCGTTTGAAACAGACAGAACCCATGGTAATTCCTTTGAACATCGAATGCCAAAAAGCATGTCTTAAGTGCTTGCAGAAATAATTTAGAAGCATTATGCACTGAGTTGAAAGTTCTAGAAACCAACAAGGTTGGTTTAAATATTCGCAAAACCGAGAAAACTTAAAAGAACAAGGTTGACAGGTTTGATTATTTAATATTATACCCACCTGAAAAACACAAGCTCTGTTAGATAAACATACACACATGCTGCAGGCTCACCTAAGCCAAGTCACACTTCTCATATTTCTCCACCCTTGAAGGCTTTTTAGAAGTGACCCCTCCACCTCTCAAAAAAGAATAAAAGTAATGTTTTCATCATCATTCTTTAATTTCCTACTTTGTATGTTTTAGTTTTCTGAAAATTGTAGTTCTCGTAGCATTATTTCCTTTACTTGACAATATATCTAAAACAGATTCAAACTTAACAGTCTTCTGTGTTAAATAACCCTGTGATACTCACGGGCGAGTTTTAAGATTTCTCATTCTTAGGATTGCAACTTTCAAGCATTTTCACCTCTTCATCCCCTTTCACTCTATACGGTCAGACGCTGGAGGAATCTGAAGAGCTTTTGTTTAGAAGAGTATTATTCATTGAAATTTAACACCTTGGCAATGAACACTGAGACAATTTAGTTACTCATTTTACATAATAATAAGTTTGTTATTCACTTAGCGCTTATAAATGAAAAGCAAATACTTTGCTTTCCAAACTATATTGGCAAGAGGACAGGCATGGTTTCACATTTCTGACAACCTCTTTAATGCCTGGTTTCAGAGAATACTGATGGACTCTTACATATATTTTGGCATCAGTTCATGGGCTGCACTTCACTGCTTCTGTTGAAGCACATGAACGAAAGATAGCTTTGGATAAATAAGTAGTGTACTTGGGAAAGAGAGCACTTTAACAGCCATTCCAGTTAACTGTGAATTTTTGGATCCACTTAGATCTGTTCAAGCTGTGGCATTAGGTAGTCTCAGATAGTGAAAACAAAGGGATTAAAAAAGATGCCTAGACTAAGATAATATTTAGAAGTTGACTAAGATAAAAAAATTATTATAAGAGTTTGGAGGATCAGCTATGTCAAAAGTTTTGGATGAGGCAGCAGCCCCTGACTGTGCCCTTCGAGTAGCATTCCACTTTATAGTTGGTCTGAAGGAATACCTCAGCTTGGACCACGTACAAACTGAAAGATCTGAGACATTCCAGGCTGGGTCCCTCTTCTGCCATGCTCTAGATTTCATTTTAAAAAGCCACATAGTGCTGGCAGGTTCCAGTCTCCAGCCCTGCCCAGGTGCTCAGTCCACTGTCCCTGGATCTGTGCAATTCGATATTAAAAAGATCATGTGTTTCAAAAAGAAAAAAAGAAAAGATGTTTAGGAGGTGTTGCAGCAACAATTTGGAAGAAGATTTGGAGTTGTCCGAAAATGTTTGACTTACCTTGGATAAAGGGGAGGAGGATTGGCAATGTCAGTGTCCAAACCCCTGTCTCCATGGCCTTTTACTGAGTTTCAAGGATCAGCTATGTCAAAAGTGTAGGAAGAGGCAGCAGCCTAGCTCCTGACTGTGCTCTTCAAGAAGCATTTCACTTTGTAGTTGGTCTGGAGAAATGCCTCAGCTCGGACCACATACAGAATGAGGGATCTGAGACCTTCGAGGCTGGGCCCCTCCACCTCCATGCTCCCGATTTCATTTTAAAAAGCCACATGGTGCTGGCAGGTTACGGTCACCAGCCCTGCCTAGGTGCTCGGTCCACTGGACCTGACTCTGGACAACCTGATATTAAAAGTCCATTTGTTTCAAAAAGAATAAAAGGAAAGAAGTTTAGAAGGTGTTGCGGCGACAGTTTGGAAGAAGAGTTGGAGTCTTCCGGAAATATTTAACTTACGTGGATAAAGGAGAGGAAGATTGCAATGCCAGTGTCCAAACCCCTGTCTCCATGGCCTTTTACTGAGTTTCACTGCAAGGCTAGCTTTGTTATTCTTCAATAGTCCCTATCAATTTACTAGATACAGGCTACAGACAATTTCCAGATTCGGCCTCCAAGCCACAACCATGTTCTCAGCTAATACCTCTCAAGTATCTTATTCTGATCCTTTTATGTACCTTTTTCTAGTCTCTAGAGCAAAAAGTCTCAGAACTGGTCAGGTGTCAGGAATATGCACCCTCCCTGCAATGTATCCTTGTGCTCACATCCACATCTACTTCCATTGCTCTTATTGCTCCAAGCACCAGACATTCTGCTAGGAACACTGTACCACAGGCATCTCTTACAATAAGAAAACTGAACATTGGGTGATGAACAACAAAGAGACACACCAAAAATACTATGGAGAATTCAAAATGAATGCCAACAAAATATTTAAGTAACTTAGGGAGGGGAAAGAAAGAGAATAACCAAAAATAAAAATCAGGCCCTGAAAGAGTAAACAGGAAGAAGTAACATCAGCAAGACTGCAGACTAGATTATCTTAAAAAAAACAAACCCTGAAGACTCCCCCACAAAATTGTTAAAACTAAGGTGAAGAATTCAGTAGAGTAGAGGGATTCAAAATTAATCTACAACACACAAAAATGAGTGGCGTTTTTGTACACTAACAACAAACTATCTATAAAATTATGTAAACAGTTCTCTACATAACATAAAAACATAAAATCTTCAGTAACAAATTTATCCAAAAAGACTAGAATTCTTACTCTAAAAACTAAAAAACTTTAATATAATAATTTAATACAAACATAAGTGGAAAAATATCTGTGTTCATGTACTGGAAGATTTAATATTGATCAGTCAGTTATCTATATTGACCAAAAGGAACTAAAGTTACAATGCAATTCTCTTCAAATTTCAATGGCATTTTTCACAAAAAAAGAAAAAAATTAAAATTTGTATAGAACCAGAAAAGATCCTAAGTGGCAAAAAAAAAAAAAAAAAAAAAAAAAAAAAAAAAAACCGAAAATGAAAAAGAAAAAAAAAACTTTAAAAAGGACAAAACTGTAATATCAAACATATTGATTTCAAAATGTGCTACAATGCTGCAATAATCAAAGTAGACTGACAGCAGCAGACAAAGAGATTAAAAGACCAGTGGAACAAATCAAGGAGTTCAGATAGTAGACCATACATCAACTAAAATTTGTCAAGATTGTCAAGAATATACAACTGAGAGAGAATACTCTTTATACAGGTGGTAAAAACTAAACCATAGAAATAAATGCAAATGGATGGATGGATGGATGGATGGATGATGAATGATGGATGGATAGACAGACAAAATTAAAAGTAAATAAAGAAAGTAGAACTATAAATAGCACCATACAAAAAATTAATTAAAATGAATTTGATACGTAAACACAGGACCTGAAACATTAACAGTTCAAAAAAATATAGGCACAAATTTTTTTAATGATGTTTTGGCAGTAACTTTTTTGATTGAGTCATAAAAGTACAGATAACAATAGTAGAAATAGTAAGTTTGACAACATTAAATTGAAAGGTTTCTTACACAGGTAAAAAAATAAATCAACAGAATGGAAAGGCATTCATGGATGTCAGGCTTATGCTGGCCTATGCTATTATTATTTTACTCTCCCTCATAACAAAAATTTAGCCTCTATCATGGAAAAGAAAGTGCTCTTCGAAGCTGCAGGACTGGACAGGAGTACTACATATTTATATGTTATGCGGGAATCTATATGTTAGTCCTCACTGTGTATCCTGTTGCATTCTGTGAACTGACAAAAGTCTTATAACAGGATATTAAAAAGAGGCCATGTAGAGACAGGTAGGAGAAATGACTGAGAATCAAGAGGGATATCTCAAGCTGCAGTGGTCCCCACTGAGGAGCAAGGAGTCCAGTGCCACATTGGGATCTCCAGCCCAGTGTCTCTTTCAGTGTCAGGAAGAGAAGTCCTCATAAACTCTAGATTTTAAAATCAGTGGAGAACGTGGCCAAGTGAGATGGGTGAGTGAGGGTGGCTGGAGTCTCAGGCTTTCCACTTCATTGGCCCAACAATTTACTTACCTGCAGATGGACACACTCACTCTGAGCTCCAGCCCTGGGACTAGAGGTTGAGTGGGAGAAGGAGGGGGAAGAAGAATGAAGGTAGACACCAGCAACATACTGGAGAAATTGGTTGTGTGGCTCCAGGGCAAGGGATGGACCGGCAGATTTCTGCCAAAGCCGTTGTCCCTTGGTTGAGCCCAGCCCACTCCAGGCATGCAGGCTGCACGATATCTGAGTCTCCGTTACCTTGGCTAACACCATTTGACCAATCCTGATGATGCCCCGAGACCTTGCACCATCCAAACTGAGAGCACACCCAAGCCCATTCCAGTGACTGTTCCACACAATTGGCCTGTCTTGGCTCATGCATGAGACTTTCTTAAATTCTCTCAGAGGTTCACAAACTCCAAACACCTTTGCCTCAATGTGCCCCATACCTGTTGCTAAGCAGCTCCTAATATAGAGAGAGCAGCACCCAGCCTTGGTTCACTGATTAGCCTCTCCCATGCACCTCCAAGTCCTCTATTTTTGGTAGACACCTGCATATTCCTTGGTGGCTCGTGCTAGTTGGGCAGGAAAAAGGCAGCAGCTAAACTTGGCCTGCAGCAGAAGTCCCCTAGGAAGCCTGGTACAGTATGCCCAGTGGCTTGTTTAGACCTAGACAAAGCAACATCTATCTACCTCTACAGACACATCCAAACGCTGAATGGGTCCGACACCAGAACCCTAATAAAGTGAATCCTGTTCTGTAGGGTCAGACCATGGACAAAAACTCCTCCACTGTAGTCAGGGTCAATTCTCAAAACCAGTCAATCCCTCCTATGATGTGCCAAAAGAAAAAAAAAATGGCTCAAATACAAATGAAAGGACACACAACTCACAAGGGGCACTCCTGGAATACACAGGGAGATGTCTACAAAGACTGCACACTGGATCCCACAGGAAACATGCTACTTAAGGCCAGTCTAAGAAGACAGGAAGACAGAGGAGCCCTACCTGATACAAAAAAAAAAAAAAAAAAAAAAAAAACAAAGAGAAGGAGGCAGCCAAAAAAAGTGACAAACAAACAGTACAAACCTCCAGGTGGAAAGAAAGAAAGAAAGAAAAGGAAAGGAGAGGAGAGGAGAGGAGAGGAGGGGAGGGGAGAGGAGAGGAGAGGAGAGGAGGAGAGGAGAGGAGAGGAGAGGAGAGGAGAGGAGGAGAGGAGAGGAGAGGAGAGGAGGAGGAGGAAAGAAATAAAGAAAGAAAGAAAGAAAGAAAGAAATTAGAGAGAGAGAGAGAAAGATAGAAAGAGAGAAAGAAATAAAGAAAGAAAGAAAGAAAGAAAGAAAGAAAGAAAGAAAGAAAGAAAGAAAGAAAGAAAGAAAGAAAGAAAGAAAGAAAGAGAAAAAAAGGAAGAAAGGGAGAGAGAGAGAGAGAGAGAGAGAGAGAGAGAGAGAGAGAGAGAGAGAGAGAGAGAGAGAGAGAGGGAGGGAGGGAGGGAGGGAGGGAGGGAGGGAAGAAAGAAAGAAAGAAAGAAAGAAAGAAAGAAAGAAAGAAAGAAAGAAAGAAAGAAAGACACAAGCAATCTACGAGATGCAGAGTTCAAAACTGTTTATAAGGATGCTCAATGGTTGCAGTAAGAACTTCAACAAACACATAGGAGACATACAATGGAGAGAGAAAACATTCAAAAGATTCAATGAGAACTGAAGAATACAATCACAGGAATAAAAAAAAATACATTACAGAGAATTAAAAGTGGATTAGATGAAGTGGAGAATTAAAAAAAAATTGATCTGGAAGATAAGGCAGTAGAAAACACATAATCTAAAGAGCAGAAAGAACAAAAAATAATTTATAGTTTAAAGAACTTCTGGGATAATATCAAGCATGCCAAATTTCAAATCTAAAGAAATCTCAAGCAATATTTTGAGGAGACATTCACATCCATGTTCATTATGGCAGTATTTACAGTAGCCAATATATAGAGGCAACCTGGTTGTCCATTAGTGAGAGAATGGATAAGGAAGAGTGCAACATATGAACAATGGAATAAAAATAAATAAGATCTTACCATTTGTGACAACATGGATGAACATGAAGATTTTTATGCTAAGTGAAATAAGTCAAAGGAAGACAAATATCAGATGAATACATTTATAAGTAGAATCTAAAGAATAAAACAAACAAAACACAAACAAACTCATATAAACAGAGAACATTTTGATGGCTGCCAGATGAGAGGGGGTTTCAAAGGTGGGGTGAAACAGGAAAGGGATTAAGAAGTACAAATTGGCAGTTATAAAATAGTCACAAAGATAGAAATACAGCATATGGAATATAATCCATAATATTGTAATACTTATGGTGCCGGTTGGGTATTAGATTTATCAGTGTGGTCACTTCATTGTTATATACAGGTCTAAACACTATGTCGTATACAATAAACTAATTATAATATTGTATGGAACTTTAAGTGAAAAAATTATTTAAAAATATTTTTAGCTATAGGACACACACACAATAAAAGATTCAAAGTCCTAAAATCAGAAATAAAAGTGGAAACATTGTGAATTCTACACAAGCAAGATTATGAGAGCTATGAAAAAATTAGATAATCTAGATGAAATGGACAAGTTCCTAGGAACACAGAACCATCCAGGAATAAATCACACTTAGAAAAACAGATAATCTGAATACTTATAACTAGTAAGATGACAGATTCAGTAATCAAAAATAATTTAAAAAAGGTAATCTATCAAGACAGAAAATCACAGGACCTAAAGGCTTTACTAAGATTTCTACCAAACATTTAAAGATAAATTAAAACCAATTATTCTCAAACTTTTCTAAAAATTGTGTAGTACAAAATACTAACTAACACATGTTTTAAAGATAACACTACACTGATGCCTGAGCCAAAGACACAAGAAAACTACAGAACACTACCCCATATAAACATTAATGTCAAAATCCTAATGAATGTATAGCCAACCAAGATCTTATTAAAAGGATCACGGATCCTGACCAAGTGCAATTTAGGAACAGATTGCAAGGATCCGTCAGCTTATAAAAATCAGTGTAATACCATGCATTAACAACATGAAGAAGAAAAATCTCGATTATCTCAAGTGATGAAAGAAAAACATCTGAGAACCTGTAACATTCTTCCATAAAACACACACACACACACACACACACACACACACACACACACACACACACACACACACACAGAAGGGCTATATGAAAAACCCACAGGAAACATACTCAATGGTGAAAAACTATAAATCTTCTAAGATTAGTAACAAAGCAAAACTGACTGCGTATCACCACTTTTATTCAACGATCTACTGAAAGCTTTACCCTGAAGAATTTAAGTAACACAAGAGAAGTAAAAGACATCAAACTAGAAAGAAGGATGTGTTTGCAGATGATATAATACTATATGCAGCAAACCTTAGAGATTTCACTCTCTCTCATGAAAACACAATGAATGAATTTGGCAAAGTAGCAGGATACAAAGTCAAGGTAGAAAAATCAGTTGCACTCCTGCAGGCAAATAATGAACAATCTAAAAAAAAAAAAAAATTATACAACGCCATTGACAATATCCTCAAAAATAACAATATAATTAGAAATTAACTTAAAGAAATGAAAGAATGCCCAATAAAAACTATAAATGCTAAAGAAATTAAGGTAAGACAAAAGTAAATAAAACATCAGAAGTTCATGGATTAGAGACTAAATTTTTTAAATGTAATAATTGCCCCAACTCATCCACAGGTTCAAAGCAATCGCTACTAAGACCCAAATAAATTGTTTACAGACAGGAAAAACCCATCCTACAACTCATATGAACACTCGAAGGATGCTGGAAATCAAAACGATGTTGAAAAACAACAGAACTGGAAGACTCACATTTCCTGATTTCAAAACTTACACATAGTTACTATCCTCAAACAGTATGGTCTGAATGAAGGTAGACAAACAGACCAAAACAAAACAAGACAAAACAAAACCAAGAAACAATAAAAGAACAGAAAGCCCTGATGTAAACCCTCAAATATATGGTCAAATGATTTTCAACAAGGATTTCAAGACCACTCAATGCAGAACAGTTTTGAAACAAATACTGATGAAAAAAGATGCATCCACATTTGAAGAATAAAGTGGGACCCTTACCTTAAACAATACACAACAACTTAATCAAATTGAAGCAAGGACTTAAGTATAAGACCTAAAGCAGAAACCAGACCACAAAAGCTCCTGCAGACCTGGCAATAACATTTTGGATACAACACCAAAGCCATAGGTTACAAGCAAAACAGAGGGACTAAACACAAATATCTTAAAATTTTGTGCTTTGAAAAACATCACTTTGTGAAAAAGCAATCCACAGAATGGGTGATAACTGTAAATTGTACATCTGAAGAGAGATTAACAGTACATACAGACAATTCCTAACATTGAAAACACAATGGGTGCATGTGAACAGACATTTTGCCGAAGAATAAGGGGCCAATAAACACCTGAAAAGATGCTCAATATCACTAATCATCAAGGAAATGCATAACAAAACAAGATAACCACCTCACACTAAGAAAAATGGCTAATATACATACTAAAGGTCTCTGCCTTTGGATGATTAAACTCAGCAATTTTGAACTTTACAATGGTGAAAAGCCATACACATTTCAATGGAAACCATACTTTCAAATTTTGTTATTTTCTCAAGCTAGCAACAGTTAATATACCTTCCTGGGGCTCCCGGTAGTGGCAGAGGCACACTTTCCAGTAAGCCACATGACAACAAGGGTAAACAAAATATTCTATAATATACCGTGTTGCTCGTATTTTTATTTTTTTATTTTTATTTTTTAGTTTGTCTCCACATCCCACCACATGTACAAGACACCATTCTGTGTCTACCTCCCTGGATAAAAACACGGTTGAGTGAAACTCAAGATAACTGCCAAAACTCTTCGCGAATGTTAAGTGTTCTGAGCACCTTTATAAATAGGTGAAGCTATGTTATTTAGTAGTTAGGTATATATTAAATGCATTTTCACATGATATTTTCAGCTTAAAATCGATTTATCATGTCAAACACTATCGCAAGCAGAAGATTTTCTATATATATTTTTTAAAGTTTGGGAAAGTTAAGGGAAAATCAAGACACTTGGGCACTCTTGCTGAGAATCAAATGCCATAGTCATTGTGAAAAACAGCATGGTGTTTTCTCGAAGTTTTGAAATAATTTTAGGTTGTGGTTCAGTTTTACAACAAAGAAAGAATTAGGAGCATAGGTAGTGGTAACGATTGCTTAAATACTAAATTTACTCAATACCACTGAACTTTACATTTATAGTTAACTTTGCTGTGTTTTACCACAATAAAAAAAAAAACCTTTCATTTTGTTCCATGTCAAACAAAATCAAAGCTGTGATTTAAATCTGTATAAACACACAAAAATATCAACAATAAATGTTTCATTCAAAATATGTGTGTATGTCTAATTGTGAATACTCACAGCACATAGGTAAATAAAAACTATTTACTTAAAATGAGAATTATCACAAATTTTGTAAAGAGGTATATTTTTAGCCAAGATCTCAGAGATATAACAAGAATAAACCAAATGTATGTTCCTTAATATAAGACTGTCTGTAAAATACAGTTTATAGGGCCAATAAAGGGGAGGTGCCTTAAAGGCTGGACATTTAAGAATGAGTTAATGGTCCATTAATTAAATGTTACCAGTCCCTTTACATAAATACTTATCGTTTTCTTTAGTCACCTTTAATGCCATTCATAAAAATGCAACCCTACCGAATTCATTGTACAGCCTCTTAGCAAATTAATCAGTATCAAATCACTGTTTTCTCAGCCTTCAAACATCTTTTTTACTTTATTAGACACAACTTATTATATTTTGAAAAATCAGAGTGGGGCAGAAATTTTTTTCATCTTTTATTTGAAATATAATTAAATTAATGTGTCTATACATTTTCTACATATATATTTTTTTTTCAAAATAAATCTTGCAGGCTGTGTTGCGTATGAGCTACATCTATCCAACTAATATTTAATTGTGCTTTTCTATTTCCAGGATTCAACATGCTGGAGTGTTACTAAAGTAACATGAATAGAAATGTATCAGCAGTGTCCCAGCCCATTCAGTCTGTTATAATGAAATACTTACTATACTGGGTGATTTAGAAAGAGAAATTTTTTACAGATCCATACAATGGTTGTCTAGGATCACAATGCCAGCTACAACTAGGGTTCTGATGAAAACCCTTTTCTGTGTTCCCTGTGTCCTTGCAGGGTGGAAGCCCCCTCTCTTTTATAACAACACTAATCTCAATCATAGGAGGTTCATCCTGATAATCTAATCAGCTCCCAAAGGCCACACGTCCAAAAAAAAAAAAAAACACCTTTTTCAGGTGGTAGCATTTCAACATGAATTTAGGGTGCACACAAAGGCCACAACTATGGAATGCAAATGAGAACATACATTCACGTCTTAAAAAAAAAAATCTTAAACAATCCATACTTGGTAGAGGAAGTCAATGGGAAAAAAGTGTTTTAAGTGGCTCTGCCTTACTATGTACTGTATCATGTATGCAGTTTCTGACACCCTTAGCAAAATATAGAAGGATGATATATGAACTCAGTATACTTTTCTCTTCAAAAGGCTAAACATCTCAGCAAGTTCTTAGTGATTGCCCATAAACAATCACTAAGCCAATTCCTCAAAGTCAGGTTTTTTGAGGGAGCATTAAAACCTCAGTCATTGGTCTCACACTGGTCTCACATGTATTCCACCTATTTAGGGTAAGAACCATGAATCACATTAGTCCACTCAGATTGGCCTCCTTTTTGACTCTGTACTTTTCACACTAGGACATTAAATTACAGCAGAGTGAGAAAAACCTTTCCTCTCCTGGGTATTTGTAATATTTATGTTATTAAAAACAGATAAAGGCATATTCCCTTTATCATTCTCACTGCTGAAAAATCCTCTGAAGAAAAAAATGTAACGTTTTGAAAATTACTTAATGAACATTATCTGCTAAATTCATGTAAAAATTTAACTGTGCCTAGAGTTTACCTAGTCCTGTCCTTAACCTTATCTAAAAATATGCAAAGAAAAGTTGGTACACAAAATACACCAAAAACAGAAAGTAATGCCACAATACACTCCATGTGACATTTTATTGTATTATTTAGCTTTTGGCTCCTTCCTTTTCCTTAGGCCAGTTCCTTAATGACAATAACTTAGAAAAGGCTTAGTTTTTAGAATTTATTATGAAATTCATTTTTTAATTACACAATGAATTTAATTAAATTTCTCATAAAGTCCAAAACTATTAGGTTACAGATGACTTGTGACAAATAATGACATATTTTAACATAACCTATTTTTAAAGTAAACATTATTCCACTAAAAGTTGGCATTGAAAGTTGTCTTACTTAAGAAATTTTCCACATATTAAGTGAAAAACACTGTCAACTAATATATAAATATTTCCAATATTAAGACTTTTGGGCATTAATTAGCACTGAATTTTGGCCACTAACAAATCTTAAAATTCAAATTGGTTACACAAACTCATATTTTAAGGCTTATTTTGAAATGCTTGTTGTGATGATGACAGCATAAAATGATGAAAAGAACCTTATCAAGCAGCATAAAAATATATAGAGCTATGTATATATGAAAATAGCACCTTTTCTTGGCTTCATACGTAGATTTCTGCCTTCCTTAAATTTTAACTAAAATCTGAAGAGAACATCTAGGTAAGTGGAAAAAACAGAAAGAGTTTCTATACACACAACTTGGAACTAGGGTTTAACACAATGTATGACAAAGCAATTTATTCAAAATATCTATTATAACATTCTTTTATTAATATACTTTCCCCTACTGTTTTAAATAAAAAATACTGTGGTCTACCACTAAGTTCTACATCAAAAGAATAAACTGTTAACATTTTGCTTAAGATAATTCAGTTTACCATTTTTAAAAAAAATATAATAAATACTTTAAAACCAAAAAAATAAAGCCATGTGTCCTCACAAATTGCATTCATGTTTAATAAAGTGTTGGTCCTCTTAACAGGCAATGGCAAAAATCCAAATTGTAGAGCAATAGTCTGTAACTCTGAGTTCAATTAAGAAAAAAAAAAAAAACATCAGATCCATTGGGAAACAAAAATTATCATAATACAGCAGTCTATGGAATATAAAGATCCCTTACAGTATCTACAAAATAAACCCTTTGAACAGAAAAAGTTTCCCAATTCCCACATTACCAGAAAATCTTAACGATGTCTTGGAAATTGCTGTATCTTATGCAGACTATTCTTAATGGAATTTAGCATCTCCTACTTTTGTGTTAGTAGTAACAGACCTTATGTGTTGGGAGAACTAAAATTCTGTTAAGTGTGGTACTAAACCAAATTCTCCTGAGTTAATTTAGGCATCGGGGTGAAATTAGAACGCCTATAAATAATCTGCAGGAATGACTCTGGAAGAAGGATTCTTAGATAATGAAAACCTTCTGAGTCCGTAGTGTATTCCCAATCAAGTAACTCAGGCAAAATTCCAAAGAAACGGTTGGTATCAATTCAGAAAGTAGTTTTTTTTTTTTTTGAATGATGCCTTGACCCTCTCATGGCTTCCTTTGCATTCTTGCATTCTACGTAGGTTTCTAGCCTTCAATCCTAGCTCAGATGTCAAAATGTTCAGATCTGCCCTTAGTACACAACACAACAGCTACATTTTAGGGGTTCTTGTCATAGACGAAAATTGCTAGTTTTACTGTCAAAGTCATACAGAATCTTTTGGTTCAGGGTACTGGAAGGGCAGTACATAAAAAAAAAATTAGAACAATCTTTATTAGTCATTGTTTTCCATTTCCTATTTCTCGATATTCTCTCAAACACACATTAATAGTAGTGTAATACATGAATTTAAAAATTCATAAATGAGTGCTTAAAAATGGGTAAAAATCATCAAAGATAACACTCAATTTTTCTTTCATGTTTTGAGTAAATTAAATAATTTAGAAATGCATCAAAATATAATATAAATTGACAGATGAATAGAAGAGTTGTCACAGATCAAGTATAGACAATGAAATCGCCCATGACACCTGATGAAATAATAGAAGCCCAATGCATACCTTGGTAACAGGCCTCCATTTCAGTTTGGTTTTTGGAGTATATTACAGTTTAAACCTTAGCATGCTGGTTCAAACAAGATTCTTCTAACGTAGTCACATTTCATTTAAGAGAAGGCACACTCTCAAAACTGTCAGCTACATTTCTTAATAGCTATCTCTATAAACACTCTTACTTATCCAAGGGATCATTTTCCACAGATTAGAAGGGTTTCACAAAAAAGTATGAAAAGTCTGAAAGCTTGTTTCTTAATCATTCATATGGAGGACAAACACATACCCATATGGTTCATACATACTTACATCATCAATGTCTTCATCATCATCTCCAATATCTCAAACTGAATTTCATCCTCATCTCCATGACACAATGAATCTGTTTCATTGATTTTAGCTAAAGACACAATAATTAGTATTCTCATATGTATAATCAAGATTTTCTCTGATGAACCATATAGTTAAAGAAATGTGTTTCATACAAAATACTGAACTATAAAAGTCTTTTACAAGTGATACCTACAGTCAAATATTTAAAAAAATTTATCCTAACTACTAAGACATCACCACACAGTAAATTCACACAAGCAAGAAACAACCTCACATCACAAAGTAATTAAAATGAAGATTATAGGTACTGTATTTTTATTTTGTTCAAAAAGAGTATTTTAAGGCTGGCAGTTATAATTACACGAACTTAGGAGGTCTTACCCTTCCCATGTATGCTCCTATGAACACATGCTATCAACTCATCCTCAACAAACAAACGGTTTTTCTAAATAAAAAGAATACATTTACCAAGTATTAGACTTAGCAAATCAAAAGATCTGGTCAAATCATGCTTATCTCATTTTCAGATATTTAAGCACTTCTACAAAAATACCAATAATTTCACCAGATTTTCATTATAAATGACAAGACCTTATACTATTGTTATAAAAACCAATGAAATATAACAAATAACATAGCTGGCAAGTGAAATTATGGGCTTAGGAAACAGTATATTTCCTCTTTCATGTTATGAGAAATTTATTTGAAACATTTTAAGTATACTTCAGTGAGAATGCAATGCTTGGCCACCAAGAAAATAAACAGCTGTAAAAAAACACACACACACACACACAAAATTGAAATTGCTGAGGTAACTGAACTGAACACTGAATTCTATATAAATATCAGTATCATGAGTGATTCCTGGTGTATCTAAAATCTAAAAAAACTTGTGAGAATTGCAAGAAAACAAGGTATTCCCTCAACATATACTATACACAAGTCATAAAAAGGTATTCTCTTAACATATACTCTACACAAGTCGAAAGCTTATAAACTATTAAACTCCCCACCAGACAAACATTTATTAGAAATAGACTTGTATTTATTATTAAAGTTTTCACATTATGAAGTAAAACAGGCATAACCAAAACTAACTTTGTTAAGCAAATACAGAAACAACAGATTATATCAAAATTGCTTCACCTAAACACCAACAAATAATTCCATATGTCAGGAACACATAAGTTTAACATTACCATGTTCTGGAAGCTTGCCATACGTCTTCAGATTTCTGGCTTCATGTGCATTTTAGAATTACATCTGCTTGGTTATTCTTAGAGGTAAACAGGTAACTTTAAAAACTGACTATGCCAAAATATCATCAGTTTTTTTCATAAATTAATTTCAAGTTAAATACATTGAGAAAAAACTCACTTACTTGTTTATTACAAACTGTTTTTCTTTCTCTACCCTCTACATTCTTAAAAAATATCCTTGGCTTTAAAGAGGTAGGAAGATGACTAAGTGACTGACAAATAATAATTAATAATTTTGAAAAATTACTTATAAAACTCATTTTAAAAGAAGAGGAAAAATAGGAGAAAAAGTGTTCAAGGTGGTTGCTTCCCCATCAGAACTGCTTGAGGCTTTATAAACATACCTAGATCTCTTGATCTTTGAAAAACCACAAAATCTTTGAGGTGAAATTTAAAAACCTGTACTTTCATTTTTCTGTCTGCCTGTACCTCCCATCAATTCATCCATCCATCCATCCATCCATCCATCCATCCATCCATCCATTTTTTGGTAATATTGGTTAACAAAATCCAGTAAGTCTGCACTGTATGACAAAACTAAATATATATACCCATAGACAGATTTCTTCTGTCACCACTTATCTGACCCCTTTTACCTCATTTACTTACCTCCTCCCCTCTGACAACCACTTGTCCATTGTCTATGTCCATGAGTCTTGATTTGTTGGTACTGCACATTTGTTGCTTTTAGGTTTATGTCCCACATATAAGTCATATCATATGGTTTTCATTGTTTTCTGTCTGGCCCATTTCACTTCTCATGAGTATCTCGAGGTCCATTCAGTTCGTCACAAATGGCAGTATTTCATCTCTTCTTATGGCTGAGGCATATCCCATTGTGTAAATGTACCACAGCTTCTTTATCCAACCATCTATCGTAGGACACTTTGGTTGTTTCCATGTCCTGGCCATCGTAATTAATGCTATGGACGTCAGTATGCAAATATCTTGTTGGATGTGGGTTTTCAAGTCTAATAAGTAAGTACCCAGTAGACAGATTGCTAGATCATGTGGTAGATCAAAGCTTACATTTCTGATGAACTTTCATACTTTTTTCCACAGTGGCAGTACCAATTTCCAGCCCCAGCAGTACTGTGTTGTCCCGGCCCGCGGGACGATAAACCGAGGCCCTAGAAACCAAGAAAAGAAGGGGGACAAGAGACGCAAAGAATGGAGACAAGACAGGCTTTCTGATCAAGTCTCGTTTATTGGGGGCTCAAGCAGTTACTTATATAGGGTCGGACGTGGGGGAAGGAGTTTTTTTCTGCGAATTCAGAGTTGCTATGGTGACCTAGCTGTAAATTGACTCTTCTTCTTATCTATACTTTCCTAAAAGCAGCTGCAAAGGCTCTTCTCCTTAGCTATACTTTCCTGACAGCAGCTATAAAGACTCTTGTCCTTATCTATACTTTCCGGACAGCAGCTGTGAAGATTCTTGCTGGACAGCAACTTCAAAGGTTAGAGGTGTGAAGGTTAGAAGCAGGGCCAGGGCTGAGCTCTGGGAAATAACTCGCATCCTTGCTCTCATGCCATTTGTTATTCTTCTGTCCGTAAGCTTTTTCTTACGAATGGCTCCCCACAGTGTATGAGGGTATCTTTCTTTCCATATCCTCTCCAGTACTTTTATAACTTATTCTGTTGCTTAGAGCTAGGTGTGAGATGGCATCACCTTGTGGTTGTGATTTGCATTTCCCTACTAGGTAGCAAAGATGACCATCTTTTCATTTGTTTGTTGGCCATTTGTATGTCTTCTATGGAAAAGTGTTCAGGTCCTCTACACATTTTTGGATTAAATTATTTTATTCTTGTTGTTGTTCAGTTGTTAGAGTTCTTTGTATACTTTAGATATTAGGCACTTATCGGAGATATTGCTTGCACATAAACCTATATTTAAAAATTTGTATTTCTTTTGGCTCTTTATGATACAAATGCCCCTGAGAACTACTGTCCTAAAATATTCACATTGCTTATTTTAAATAATCTGAGTCATTTGAGGTTGGGGGGGGTGGGTAGAGTTGATATGCTTACAATCAGTGTAAAAAAAATTCAAAGAACCATAGCTAAGATTATCACAGTCATACAAACATATGAGAAGTCATAAAGAAACATGTCTCCAACTGTAATGTACATACAAAACACTCAAAAATTTTGTTTGATTTAGATTTTTTATCATTCAGTAGGTACAAGATTGGGCTCATAATTTGAATTTCTAATATCCTCCAGAGATGCTAGTGGTGCTATAACCTTTGAGTAGCAAGGGTTAGTCACAAAAGATAAAGAATTAGAGCACCAGTCTGAAATTTCAGTTTAATGTTAAAATATTAATCATTTTAAGAATTGTATTTTCAATGCTACAAAACAAGGAGATAATTATTCTCTCCATTTTGAGAGTTAATATGGAATAAGAACAAGAAAATGGACATAACAATAAAATATTTTTAAGGTTGAATCACTTTTTATTATAGAATTTTTCTTAAAAGAGGAAGAAAAGATCAACATATAAATGAATCAAAGCAGTTACAAATAAAATGAATTCAGTACAGTTGTAGGATATGACAATTCAACAACGAAAACCCAAAAACTGGTTTTCTCTATACAACATAAATGAAATATTGAAATAAAAACAATAATACAAACAAAAGCAAAAAACACCTTAACCAAAACAGCATCAAACCAGAATCCTTAAGTATAAATATAACTAAACAAATGGAAGATCTGTACGTACACCAAAAACTGTAATATGATGATGAAAAGAAAATTGAAAGGACACCCCGTGATCGTGAACTTGAAATTATTAATACTGTTAGTGTTCATACCAACCAAAACAATGTATAAATTTAATATAATTTTTATCAAACTCCAATGGCACATTTCTCAAAAGTACAAAAACAGTAACATTTGTAAGGAATCGCAAAGACTGAAAATAGCTAAAACAATTCTGAAAAGAACAAAGCTGCAGGCATCTTATTTACTAATGCCAAACTATACTACAGTAATCAACACAGGATGATACAGGCATTAAATCAGACATACAGAGTAATGGAGCAGAAACAAGAGCCTACAAGTAAATCTTTGCATATGTGGTCAAGTAACACTTGAAAAGAAAACCAAGAACACTCAACTGAGAAAGCATGATCTCTACTATACATTTTTGGGAAAACTGAAAAAAAGCATGTAGAATACTGAAACTGAACCACACTTGCCAAAAAAAATTATTTGAAGCAGATCAAGTACTTCGGAACACCTGAAACCATAGAATGACTGGAATAAAAGACTTAGACATTAGGCTTGGAAATTATTTTTTGGATAGGACAACAAAAGCACAAGCAACAAAAGCAACAAACAAGAGTTAATCAAACTAATTGGCTTCTGCATAGCAAAGGAAACAGAAAACAAAATGGAAAAGTGACCTACAAAATGGGAGAAAATATTTGCAAACCACATATCTTCTAAACACTTAATATCTACCACAGAGAAGGAACTCATACAACACAATAGCAAAGAAGCACATTATTCAATTCAAAGTGGACAAAAAACCTAGAACCATTTTTCCAAAAGGCCAAAAATGTAAAAACATATTCATCACTAAGCATCAGAGAAATGCCTATCAAAATGGCAATTAAATATCACCTCATATTTTTAGAATGACTACTACCAAAAAGACAAGTGGCAAATGCTAAGTATTAATGGCTGGAATGTATATTGGTGCAATCAGTATGAAAAACAGTGGAAGTGTGTTTCATTAGATTAAAAAGAAAAGAAAAACAGGGTCTCAGAAATAGCTAAACACTAAGTTCAACATAGTCAAGCCATGGAAGTAATCTAAGTGTCCATGACTGAATAAATGAAAAAAGAGGTCTTCTTCACATGCACACATTCACACCCACAGAGATATATTATTTGTCTTTGAGAAAAGAAAGATATCCTGTCATTTGTGACAATATGAATGAATCTGGAGAGTACTATGCTAAACAGTATAAGACAGAGAAGCGAAACACTATATGATCTCACAACTATGACCTAAAAAAGCCAAACTCATAGAAACAGAGAGTAGAGTTGTGGCAGCCAAAGTGGCACAGGATAAAAATGATGTTGGCCAAAGGGTACAAAGATTCAGTTATAGGATGATTAAGTTCAAAGTACAGCATATTCTCTAATGAAAAGCACTGGATTATATAAAGGAGAACAGTCTGTCCACAAATAAAGAAATGGCAATTACATGACAGTATGGAGGGGTTGAACTAATGATGTAGTGGGAAGCATTTTGCTATTTAAAGATATCAAATCATTACACTGTGTGTATCTTTAACGATACATGTCAACTGTACTCAATAGAGCTGCAAAAAAAAAAAAACATTGAAAAAATGTGATATTCATAAAAATTGTAGCTTAAAAACTTTCTACAATTCACTCCTTCAGAAAGTGGCCAAACTTGTCAAAATCAATTTAATCAGAACTCTGGAAAATAAGCAAATGCTTGCAGTCATCTGAGTATTTAAACCAAAAATGTGGTGAAATATCAGTAAGAACAAGAACTGTAGGGTTGTGATAATGGTTGAAGCAAACACAAACGTGCTTTGAAATGAGATGTGCATAGAAGAATTGAACATTCCAACATATTTTTGTCCTAATAACAAGAAACTATGTAGTTTGCCATAAAAGCCAGGAGGAGATTTCTGTTATTAGAAATATTTTAATATTTTATCAACTCATTTTGAGGAAATCAGTTAATTCATGTCTCCATGACTACAAGCCCTAGAAGAATCTATGTGAACCACTTGCCAACAGCTGTACATACACTCAAAAGAGAATGTCATATATCAGAATCTCCCAGCTCTGACTGACCATGAGATTCTCCACACATTAAATGAAGACTAAGGCAGAATTGCAAAGTGACTAGCTGAGTGTGGAAGTTATGCCCCAACATACACAGAAACATGGCAGAGCGAGAAATGCCCCCGAAACTTTCCCCTTAAAACAAAAAGCTGAACATCTAAAATGCAGCAAAAAGGAACACCCCAAAACGAATACCAGCATGTCTGAGCATGAGATCTGCACAAAAGAGCTACCAAAGATCAGTGTGTCGGGCAGTGGACTGGCAGAAACAAAGAAGGTGCCTCTGGCAGCTTGATCTCCCTGCTGGGACGGAGGAGAGGGAGGGGAGGAAAAGTGGCAGTTTCACTGAACAACCCTGCCTGGGAGAACTGTGGGCACCATGGGGCCAGCAGCAAAAATGTGGGGATGGCAGAAAAATGACAGTTATTTTTAATTTCTGGTCCCAGTATCAAAATTCAAATCTGAGTCACAGTCCTTATTCCACAACCCTGAGGGTCCCTGCTTTCATACTAAACACCTGGGAGCCCAGGTGATTCTGAGCAAATGCTACCAGAACTGTTGCTAATACGACCAGAAACTGAGACTGAGCGTAGACAGCAGGATGAATAACTATAAGGAGACAAATGCCATTTTTAAAGCTTGATGTAAAGCAGAGATCCAAGAGGCTTAGCCACCACTTATTGGAACCCAAAACAAAAGTGCCTTCATTGTAGCAGAGTAAAGAGAGACTATTATATAATACATCTTTTTTTCATGATAAAGCTGAATACACTTCCATTAATGCCCAGGTGAAGGAATAAATACCTAAATAAATACCACGATTAACCAAGATGACAGGCAGCTCCGAAAGCGTGATAGAAATCTGCAAAAAAATGAGCTTACAGGCATAGAATTATGCAACTTAAATGACAGAGAATTTAAGATTGTACTTCTAACATAACTCAATGACATCCAAAATCTCAAATCAATAATTTCAGGGAATGAAAAAAAATTCCTAGATGAGCATAATGAATTCTTTAGAGCAAGAAGACTGAAACTCTCAGAAAGAAACAAATAGAACAGCCAGAGATGAAGAACACATGGTAAAAGATGAAAGATAAAATAGCCAGTTTGGGAAACAGCGTCTACCAAATGAGTGAGAGGATCAGTTATATAGAAGATGAAACCTAGAAATATATCAGGAGAAAGAAATGGAAGAATGAAAAATGAGGAAAGATAAATTCAAGAACTAGCTGATACCATCTGGACAAAAAAAAAAAAACATAAAAATAATGACACTCTTGAACTGGAGGTAAAGGATCACAGACTAGAAAGATTTGTCAGACAAAGAGTGAACAAGAATTTTTCCCATCTAAGAAATGACCTGGAGAATGGAATTCAAGAAGACAACAGAATACCCAAATGTTCTCAACCCAAAATGGCATTTTCCAAGACACACTGTATTAAAATTATCAAAAATCAATGACAAAACAGAATTCTCAGGGCAGCTATGTTAAAGAAGGTAACCTACAAAAGAAAACGTTAGTTTTTTGTTGGACTTCACAGCACAAACCTTACAAGCCAGAAACGAGTGGAATCAAATATTCAAACTATTACATGAAAGGAAGTACCAGCCAAGAATAATGTATCCAGCAAAGCTCTCCTTTAGATATGAAGGAGAAATAAAGAGCTTTCCAGACATACAAAATTTAAGAAAAGTCTCCACTATGAGGCCTGCATTACAGAAAATACTGAAAGGGGTCAACACACCTAAAACAAAATGACAATGAACAAACAGACAAACAAACAAAACGTAATTAGGAGTAAGGTGACCAGCCGGCCGATAGAAGCAGAAGAGTGCAACCCATATTAAGAACAGAATATTATTCACAGTGATTAGGATATGGACACAACCAAAGTGTCCTATGAAAGCCGACCTGATAAAGAAGCTGTGGCACATTTATACAATGGAATTTCACTCAACCATAAGACGAGATGAAATACAGCCATTTGTGACAACATTGATGGGCTTCAAGATAATTATGTTAAGTGAAATAAGCCAGACTAAGAAAGTAGAAAATCACGTAATATCACTTATTCGTGGGATATAACCCTAAAAGCAATAATGAACAGGACAAAGAAAGATTCAGAGACATAGATAATAGATTAGTGGTTTCTGGAGGGTAGGGATTTGGGGAAGAGAGGAGAGGTAAATGGGATAAAGGAGGTCAAATATCCGGGTTTTGGGGAATGGTGAAGTGGGTAAAGGGGATCAAATAAATTGTAGCTGAAAGAAACTTGGCCTTGGGTGGTAATCACACAAAAGAATATACAGATGTCAAATTATAATGTACACCTGAAAATTATGATTGTATTAACAAATGTTACCCAATAAACTCAATAACAAAGGGTATAATAAACTTAAACAATAAGAAGAGATACGGTATAGCAAGAAAGTAATGTTCAGCATACATAGGAACAAACTGAGACAAAAATCCCTAGAGAAGAATCCAAAAATCCAAATTTGCAATGAAAAATGGGGATAAGGCACACACAGACGAAATTGAACTAGTGTGTGTGTGTGTGTGTGTGTGTGTGTGTGTGTGTGTGTGTGTGTGTGTGTGTTGGTATCCTCTACATATGGTAACCAAAAACTAAACATTCAGAAATGAAGTACCATAAAATAAGAAGGACCATAGAGAAAACCTAAAACACCCCCTCTGCACTATCAATTAAAGACACACGAGTTCAAGAAAGTAATGGAAACACCAAACTACCAGAATGCAAAACACAAAATGTTTCTAGGAACACCTCATTATCTCAATAATCACCCTAAATGTAAGTGGATCAAGCTCACCAATAAAAAGGCACAGATTGGGCCATAAAAAAAAAAAAAAAAAAAAAAAAAAAAAAAACAACTTGGATTTAATGACATTTATGGAGCTCATCCTCACCCAAACACCTGCCTATACATTCTTCTCTAGTGTACATGAAATATTCTCAAGGATCAATCACATTTTGAAACACAGAGACATCCTAAACAAATAGAAGAGGGTTGCAATCATGCCAACCACATTCTCTGATCATAATGATTTGAAACTAGAGATCAACTGCAAAAAAGAAAGCAGAAAGAAACACAAATACGTGGAAAGAAGTAACATGCTACTGAAAAATGACTAAGTCACATAAAAAATAAAAAGAGAAGATATGAGATACATAGAAACAGATGCATTGATAGTACAATGTATCAAAACTTCTGAGACATGGCAAAAGCGGTCATAAGAGGAAAGTTCCTATCATTACAAGCCTATCTCTGAAATTAAGAATGAGCCCAAATAAACAACCTGACATGTCATCTTAAAAAAAACTAGAAAAGAGAAAAAAAATAAAGACTAAAGTCAGCAGAAGGAAAGCTACAATTTAAATTAGAGCTGAAATAAATGAAATTGAGAACAAAAGTGATAGAAAAAATAAAAGCAAAAAAGAGAATTTTTTTGAGAATTTTAATGAAACTGACAAGCTGCTGGTTATCCTGAATAAAGAAAACAGAGAAAGGGCACAAATAAACAAAATCAAGATGATAGAGGGAAAATAATGACCTACAGCGCAGAAATAAAAAGGATCATGCAAGAATGCTATGAAAAAATATGTAACACTTTATTTAATAACCTAGAAGTAATGGACCAGTACTTAAAAAAATACAACCTTCCAAGACTGAATCAGGAAGAATGGGGTCATGTAGGTAGACTGATCAGCAGTGTGAAAATTGAAACAACCTTCAAAAACGTACCAAAAAGTAAGAGACCAGGTCCATATGTCTTTACCAGTGAATTCTACCAAACATTTAAAGAAGATGTAACACTTATTCTCCTGAAACTCTTTCTAAAAATCTAAGAGGAGGCAACATGCTCAACTCATTTTTATGAGGCCAACATTGCCTTGATATCAAAACCTGGTTAAAAATAACACAGAAAAAGAAAACAACAGATCCATATCTCCCATAAAGACAGATGCAAATTCCTAAATAAACTCCTAGTGAAGAGAATACAGCAGTATATTAAAAAGATGAGATATTTTGATCAAGTAGGTTTCATCCCAACAGCACAGGAATGGTTCAACATATGCAAATCTATTAATATGATACAACACCTAAACAAAATAAAAATAAGAATCATGTAATCATAATAATAGATGAAGAAGAAGCCTTTGACAATATTCATCATTCATTTACGATCAAAGCATTTAACAAAATCAGTATGGAAGGAAAGCACCTTAACTCAATAAAGGCCATCTGCGAAAAATCCTCAGCCAACATTATTCTTAATGGTGAAAAACTAAAAACCTTCCCCCTTAGATCAGGAACAAGGAAAGGATGTCCACTACTGCCACTCTTACTCAATATAACATCAGAGGTCCTAGCAAGTACAATCAAATACAAGAAAGGTATAAAAGGCATCCAAATAGAAAACAAAGAAGGCAGACTGTCACTATTTTCAGAGGACATAAATCTCTACATAGAAAATCCTAAAGAGTCCACAAGAATAATACTAGAAGCAATAAAGTAAAATCGATAACGTCTCTGGATACAAAAGCAATGTTGAGAAACCCATAGCGTTTCTATGCTCTAATAATAAAGTGTCAGAAAAAGAAGTAGAAAAATAATTTCTTTTGCAATAGAAAGAAAGAGAATAAAATAGCTAGAATAAATTTACCAAAACATGAGGAGAGCCTGTATAATGATGATTATGAGACCTTATTAAAAATAAATTGAAGAAGATATAACAAAATGGAAAGATAATCTGTGTTCTTGGATTGGAAGAATCAGCATAGTTAAAATGACCAGATTGCCTAAAGCATTATACAGATTTAATGTAATCCCTGTCAAAATCCCATTGGCATTTTTTAAAGAAATAGAACAAAAAATCATCAGATTTGTACAGAAACATAAAAGCCCCCAAACGGCCAAAGCCATGCTGAGAAAAAAAGAATGAGGCTGGAGGCCTCACTCTGCCTGACTTCAAATTATACTTAAAGCAACAGTAAACAAAATGGCATGGTATTGGCAGCAAAGCAGACTGATTGACCAGGGGAACAGAATCGAGAGTCCAGAAGTAAACCCATATTTACATGGGCACATAATTTTTGATGAAGAAAACAAAAACACACAGTGGAAAAAGGAAAGCCTCTTCAATAAATGGTGCTGGGAAACCAGAAATAAAACTATAGGCTTTTGACTATCACTGCATACCTAACTTCACTCACAGTGGATTTAGAACCAAATAAAAGACCTGAAACAAACAAACAAAATGTGTAGAAGAAACCTAGAAAATAAACTCAAAGACCTTAGACCTAGAAAGGATTTTATAAATTTGACCTCAAATGAATAATAACAATAAATGAATGGGTCTACATTGACTAAAAAGTTTCTGCTCAGCAAACGAAACCGTCAACAATATAGACAACGATCGAATTAACAAAATACATTTGTAAGCAACACCTCAAATAAGGGACTACTATTCAAAATATACAAAGAACACACACACACCTCAATAACACCACCCCCCCACCAACACAACCAACAGAAAACAAACCATACAAAAAGTGAGCTGAGGACCTGAGCAAGTCGTCTTCTCCCTAGATGACTTACAAATAGGCTACAAACATATAAAAAGTTGCTCAATGTAGCTAGTTATTAGGCACATGAAAATCCAAACCACATCTCACACATGTTACAATACTTATTATCAAGAGGACAAATAACAACAAATATTAGAGAGAATGCAGAGAAATAGGAACCCTCATACACTGCTGCTGGGACTTCAAATTTGTATAGCCTCTGTGGATAACAGTATGGAGGTTCCTCAAAATAATACACTTAATACCATATGATCCAGCAATCCCACAACTGGGTATTTACCAGAGTTTGACAACTAATATCTATAAGGATATTTGCACCCTGATGTTCACAGTAGCATTATACACAGTGGCCAGGGCATCAAAACAACCATAGAAGACTGGCTAAAGAAGCTGTGGTACATATACATACATACATACATACATACATACATACATACATACATACATACAAATATATATAATGGAATATGACTCAGCCATAAGAAGGGATGAAATTCCGCCATTTGTGACCTCATGGATGGTCTTCGAGACAATCTTCCTAAGTGAAATAAACCAGACAGAAAATGTTGAAAATCTCCTGAAATCACTTGTCTGTGGGGTATAACATAAAAGAAACAAATGAACAGGACAAACAGATACTTGGGGACATGGACTATACACTAGTGGTTACCAAGGCACAATACAGTAGTGGTTACTAGTGCAGTTGGAGAGTGGGAAGGAGGTAGATGGTTTAAAGGGTTCAAATTCAGAGGGTAGAGGAAGGGTGAACTTGGTAAAGGGGATCAAATATATTGTAGCTGAAGGAAACTGGACATTGGGTGGCAATCACACAATAGATTATACAGATGTCAAATGATAATGTATACCTGAAAATTATATGATTGTATTAACTAAACTTAACCCAATAAACCTCATTAAAAATAATAAGGGTGATGTCTTTTTTGGTGCATAATTCCCTTCATCTCATCAATTTTCACTTAGAACACAATCATTTATATTACACAGCATATGTTATACTGACATAAATGAAAGCATGACTTAGTAAGAAATACCCGTTAAGAGTTGTAAAGGAAGGTTAAATATTTTCTTGTCTTCTAAGAGTTTTGGGGCTTGACTTTTGTGGGTTGAGGAGATGGGGTTTTGCTTAGCATCTTAAGGTCCTTCTGAGAATTAAGGAACCAGTAATTTTGTGAGTCTTTTCATTGTACAAGCCCCAGGTACTTCCATACTTCATCTTCCGGAACGCTGGCGACAAGGTTACAGGCAGGAGACCCACGACTGGCCAGTCAGATACTCTCATTGAAGATCTCAGTCTTGGACAAACAATGCAGAGATTCTGGAACAGTTCAGAGTTCGTTCTGCCCTTGGGAGTGTGGCCTCTAGTATCTAGTGACCACAGACGGTGCTAGTGGCGATGGTGACAGTGGCAGTATTTAGTACCTAGCAGTGACAGCACCTTAATCAGGCCATTCGTATCCTGGATTCCAGTTGTTCTTGCCCACCTGAACTAACTCAATGATTCAGCACTACATCTAAGAGCAACCCAATATTTGAGAAAATTGTTTTTCTGGAGACAGAACTTGAAACATCAACAGTAGTAACACTTGATCAAGTTTACTAAAGATAATGCAGTGCTTCCACGGCGTCAGGTGGACTATGTATGACGGACATACTATGAATTCACATTGAAATTCCACTCTCACTTGGAATAAAAATCTATTTTACAAATTACATTAAGCATCTACCATGCCCACAGTTAACCGAGGCCTTAGTATAGCCTAACTCGATGGGTAAAAGGAAAAAAAAACATGGCCACTGCAGTATAAAGCAGTGATAATAAAGAGGAGAGATAGAATAGAAAAAATTCATCAGGTGAGGTAAGTGTGAAACACGCCTGCCTAGTGATATAATGGAACGCTGTGAGGACTGCTTTATCACAAACCCTATGATTCAGAAGCAGTAATCTTATGCCAGAGGGTATATGTTTGCCAAGACATATGCAGGAGAGGAAAAAGTGATCCAATGTGTAGCTAAGAATTCTGAACTTTTGTTATAGGAATGAAATTTCACTGAACTCATCTTTGCCAACTAACTTAAGAATCAGGGAAAATATATACATATTTCCTTTTTGTCAAAAAATTGTTTGATTTTATCTTACAGATAAGAGTAGAGGTTTTCTGCTTTCACGTTTCTTTTTCTTTGCAGATGGTTAACCAAATATAATTATTGATACAAAGCTTGAGAAAGCTTATTGTGACAGATGTAAATGTTAAAGTACATATGCAAATTTAGTTAAAGCTGCACTTTAAATAAAGTTCAGTAAAGTTCCGTGTTTAGTAAAATGCGATTTACTTCTTGAGCTTAAAAAAATCCATATGAAATGAACAAAACACAAAGGCCACACAGTGTAGGATTGTATTAACAGGAAATGTCCAGGATACGCAAATGTACAGTCAGAAAGTAGATTAGTAGTTGACAGGTTTGGAGAGATGGGAGATGGGGAGCGACTTTTCACAGGGACTTGTTTTCTTTTGGGGGCAATAAACACTTTCTGAAATTAGGTTGACAGTATTGGTTGTTTGTGAATATACTCAAAACCACTGAAGTGTAACACAAACAAACAAATATATGTAAGCTTAAAAAAACTCTGAAGATTTAAACAATGTTTATATAGATGATTTGCAGATGATTCTTTTCAGACCCAATGAGAACCACTGACATATGTCAAGTAAGGTCTGTTATGCATAGATAATTAAATTAATGGCAATAATAAAATCAAACAACTCTTTCAATTATAATCATGATTAAATGCTTGCAGAATTTTTTTGCAAGTAAAACAATTAATGTAAAGAATTTTATTGTTGATATGCTTTTCTTATTTATTTCTACTGAAAATGCTATTTAATATTAAAATGGAAACCAATGCACGAAAAAATGAAAGGTTATAAGACAAGTGGACAATTATTTATATCCGAGAGTTTGAGCATATAGGGCCTAAGACTTTATATTATATCTGATGCTCACTCTGATATACTAACTGGGGAAGAAAATCTCAAAAGCACTGTAGGGGAAAAAAAGCTGTCTCATACATCTCCATTCTTTTCACTTTTAAATTATTCTCTTTTGTGGACAATATTTGCTCTCTCTACACATGTATTAAGCCCTTTATGGAAATGTCAAATATGTAAAGGTCATTATATTTTATAGGAAACATAGTTGAAACTATATTTATATACCTATAGTCCTCAAATTCATAAAAGTGTTAACAAATAAATAGTCCTTTAAAAACTGCATATTTTTATAGCTTAAAATTTAAGTGTTTTAAAAATAATTTCTCAGATTACCAGATGAACTACATGCATGACACAAAAGTTTAGGCAAGTTTCTTTATGTTAAAGACAGATTAATATGGGTTCCCCTGTAGCACCTCATAGCAGGTGTTCCTGGAAGATCTTACCATCACAGAGAAGTGCACAGCACCGGGCCAAGCTAAGGCTAATATACTATACACTTCTGTCACTGAAAACACCAGCCACAATTGTAAAAAGGTTGAAAATTGTGTAGACGTAATAGGAAGCCCGGACTTTTCCAGAAGCAAACTGATATCCAAAAACCAATCAACACATAAAAACAACAGAAATGCAAAACCCCACCTATTTTATTATAAGAGAGTTTTTGTTTTGTTTCTGTGTACCCTTGAGCCAGTAACAGTCTCCCATAGCTTTAGCCCTCACCTTTAAGATGCTGGCAGTGACCTGTCAAGTTTGCAGGAAGAACTTTTTATAAAGTGCCAGGAATCTAGTGAATATGGATGGCCATGCAACATCTTTCCCCCTACCTCTGCCTAGCTCAATTCATCTCAAGACTGACCTGAAGGGATACAGCCCCTGGGAAGCCCTGCGTGATGCCACCAGTTTCCTTAGTGTCTTCAAATATAAAATGACTGTTGCTTACAGGGTATTGTTGTTTGCCCTGCATCTATGGTTCCTGAGGCCTCTGACAGTGTCTTGATCATCTCTCTATCCCAAACACCTGTGAAAGTGTCAACCAGAGTGCAGTTATTACTGCCTTTCAATAACACAGAGCTCTGGAAAATTAAAAAAAAATAATTATTCCTTTTTCACAATATATTTTACACCTATTATACTGAGAGAGGAGTGGAGGCTTCCAAAATAATGCAAAGAAAAGGACCTGAAGAAAAGACCATCTCAACCATTTAAACCTCATTCCTAACTGCTCTCTCTTCTTCTGTCCAGTGCTCTCCAGTTAACATGTTTATCGTGGCTCCCTCCCCCACCTCAAGGACTCTCCCGCTCACATGCTCACATCTTTTAATTCATAGGCTGCTATCCAACTAACGTTATTATCTCTGTAGTTATGTAGCTATCACAAGACTGTAAAATTGCTTGTTATGTTACGATGAGAGCTCAGCCTTTAGATGGGAATCCTCTGAGCAGGTTCTGGCATTAATGAGTGTTGCTTCCTCCTTATAGCCTCAATGTCCTGTCTCTCTTTTCCAGACTTCTTTATCCGTGCTGATAATGCCAAGGTCACAAGACAAACGACCAATAAGACACTTACAGCCTCCTACCTGAAGCTTGCGCCCCATCCTGAGTTGCGAAGCACAAGTGAAACCTCAGAAAAATAAATCATGTGCCCCTTACATGGACACTGAGAGGGTAATAAGCTGTAAGGAATCTAACCAAGAGGAGATCGTGTTTTCAGTCTGTTGATTGCTCCACTGGAAAAAAGTCCTTTTCCTCCAGCAAACTTGTCTCAGCACACAATTTCCTTGATTGGGTGTCACTTCTTGCAACAATACTAAACAGTATTTTAAGAAGTGACATATAAATGCCCTAATAGGATAAAGCCAAGAAAAATATTAATAAAAAACAAAGTATACCATTACACAAGTCTTTTAACATTAATGCACTTTAACTTTTCTAATTTGACAATGCATTCATGAAGCAATGTGTAGACAACCAGCTTTAGCAAGGAAATTAAAGAACAGTTTAATCACACATGATTGAGCTAAACTGTTTATTAGGTAAGAATATTACAAACATCATATCAGTAGCAGCAGTAGAGCTGGACAGTGTCGCACCTTCTCGCAGCTCCGTGGTAAGAACCATCAATAGTATGGTGGAAATTGCGGCCCTTTCCAGGGCCACCTCTCTTGTGGCCTACAGACGTCAGCCCTTGCATCTCCCTGCATTATGGACTGGTTGGTTTGGTAATCCTCTGGGTGTCAGAATTCCATTGGATAGCTTTCTGGAATGGATCAATGAGGATAAACTCAAAGAATGTATATGTGTAATCTTCAATGACCAAGTAAGAATTCAGGACTCTCAGAGCCCCACAGTGGTGTCCGGCTTGCTCGTCAGAAACAGACTGGAAACTTCCAGCCAACTTTTGCTGTTTATCACTGCAATGGACAGGCTTGCTGTAGGTCACATAGTTAGAAACTGGGCTTTTGTGGCCACACATGAATCTGATATATGATGCAATCCTGCTCCACCTTGTATCTCAGCCTGTGGGCTTTGTCAGGGGATGCTGTGAAATTCACAAAGCTGATGATGCAGCCAGCAGCACAGTGTACACACAAACTGCATTATATCAGGCTGCTTATTCCACCATAGCTCTCGGATGTACTTGTAAGCTCCTACCTTGCTGAAACTGATAGCTGCATCCTATTGCAAAGGTTAAAAACTTAATTTTAAATAATAATGCAAATGAGATTTCATGAGGTTTTCTTCACTTATCCCCTCAGATCAGGGGCTCTGATGGAAGCAAGTTACCCTCTTGAATGTTGGTCCTTACAGAAATACCACTGAGACAAAAAAAGATCTGAGTTGAATCTTTTGCATTTACTGGTAAGTTATAAACATCAAAGCAATCTGACCTAAACAGATGAAGGCCCAGCCCTTGCTTGCAAAGGCAGCGAGAGAATGCTGCTTGTCAGCAGCAGGCTTCTGGACTGGTACTTCAAATGGAAACAGGGAATGAAAGGGGCCGCTGATTCCAGAAGGTGCTTGAGTAGGAGGAAGAGTTGCAATTGTACACACTTTTTCTCTAAAAGAAGTTCCATGGACAATGGGCGAGAGCCATGGGAAAATCCATGTAGAAGAACCCTTCTACACTCAGATCTAACAAGTGATTTCTGTGCCAAATGCAGAGCTATTCCCTGTAACCATGGCAACCGAGAGCCATGTGGAATTTCCGTGTTTCTGTTATTCTTCATTATGGGCCACAGATAGGAAACGTGAGGCTGGTGGTATTTTATGAAACATCCATTTGCAATACTATCAATATAGGAAAGGAAAAAAAAATCTTTGTTCTTCAACCTGGCTAGGTTCTCAGTTGCTCTTAACAGAAGACAGATTAAGAAAATGAAAGCATACATTTATTTAATGTAAGTTTTGCAAGACATGGCAGATGTCATAGATAAAAACCCAAAGAAATATTTTTAGGTGAGGTTTGATGAAGAGTGGAAAATTCTGGGAAAATGTGATGGTGTGACAGGACACAACTTGTAAAATTCTTAATTTTTTCAGCAGGAAATGAAATGGGACATCTCTGGCAGAGTTAAGTCTTTCTAGTAAACCTAGTTGTCTTCTCTCTTTTTTTGGGAGAAACAAAGGCCCTCACTCTCAAGTCCTGGTAATTGCCCTGGTGACACAGATCCTGGGCTACTGATAAGGGTCATCAGCCTATCATTAAACAGAAATGACATTAAGCCAGGCAGGCCCTTACAATCTGGGTTTCTGGGGAGGGGACTTTATGCCAACTGTCTCTCTTTTTACTCTTTAAGAAATTAATTGACCAAGCCTGTTTCCCATTACTCACTTAATAGGCAAATCAACAATATAAATTAAGAGATGTATGATTTAAATAACAAATTTATGTATTTTCCTTGCCTAGAGACTGAGGTGGCTCTTCAGCAGAAAACTCAAGACCCCACTCCAAATAAGGCAGAAAGGGAAAGAGCTCCATGGAACCCCTGTAGGCTGGGACTTCGGCCATTCCCAGCAGGATGCAGATACAGAAGAGTCCTCCTGTCCCTCTACATTCAACCTAATAATAAGGGGGTCCGTGGCTTTCAGAAAGAGGTAAGCATGAAAATTACTTAGAGGGTTTCAGGTCTGCCTGCAAAGACACTGAGGTCTTCCTGTCTCAGAAGGGGACTGCCCTATTCCGCCCACAATTAAACAAGCCAAAAGGCATGTTGCTACTTAAACTACAAGGAAGCAAGCCACCTGAAAATTGGGTAGTAGTTTAAGCTGGTCATTATACTTAAGCGATGATATGAATACTCCAATCACTCGACTAACCCGAGCCTCGTATACCATCATCAAAATGTGATGCATATGCCAGTAAGTTCATTAATATTTTTATATCAGACTGAATTCTAGAAACAAACACATGCAGAAAGCAAACAGGTGTAGTCACTGAGTGTTGTCCCTCCCAGTTGCCCATGAAGAAACCACAAGCCTTTAAAAATTGAGTGCCCGCAGCAAATAGTTGTAAAAGCATGGAAGGCTTTGTTCCTGGGCCTTTGAGACAAACTTCACTTACTTTGCCCACTTTCACGACTGGATGTATACTGTCACTTTACCCTCCCTTCCAAAAGAGACATTCCTTTCTGCTCTTCTTCCGTGTCTTGCTCAATTTTCTGTTTGAGACATCGAGAGCTTAGACAATGAGTCAACAGGGAATCCCACTCTGTGGTAACATGTTGGCTTTTCTGGCCTCCTGAGGACTTTTAAATTCATTCTGATAATTCCGTGTAAAATTCTAGAAAAGAAGAATTACAAATGCCATTCTGGTTAATTAACATTCTTTCCAGGCTTATTATTACCTATTTCTGGGCAAATGACTACCTATCTTACAAATGAATGAGTCTTACTTAAACTGGCTATCTCTGATAAACATAGGTATAGCCGGTAAGAAATATATGATTCAATATAAAAACAAATATACTTATATACAGTTTTGATTCTTATGCTATTGTCTTTAGATTCTATTTTCTACTTGTGTTTTGGACTGGGAACTAAATTCTTCCAGTTTTCTAAATATTTCTCTGTGACTCTATGAAGATGATTTCAATTTCTAATTTTTCTGTCATCCTTCAATGTGGCATTATTGAAAACCATACCTGCTTTCTCTAAGCCATGCAAGCTAAAAATGGTCAAATTGATATAAAATTTGAGACTGACCCAATGGCTCATATTTGAACAACCTCAATGACTGGTCCTGTGTGGGCCACATAAAGAGTTTGCCTTGGGGTCTGCAGACATCATCAGCGATATTTCAGGTGATGACAGATGCTTCAATCTGAGAACCTTACTAACTCAGAGTGGCTTTATAATTTGCTCTATTAACCTTTTCCTCTTCTTTTCCTTGACAGTGGCTAATACAACTTGCTAAAACTATAGTAACTCTGTAGATTCAAATACATAGAATCATGCAAAAGGAAATTTGTATGCATACTGAACCAAAAACTAACACTACATTCAGTTGAATAGAGGACAGGGTCATTCCTCATCCATGAACTTTGCCCCTTTTTAAATGAAAGCAACTGGAGTGGTCACTGCGTCTCTTCCCTCAAGACTGACGAATGAGCACGAGACCCGGGGAAGGGGTAGCTGTAACAGCAACTTTAGCCTCATGTGTTGCATGCAGCAAAATTTGGGCAATGCCGTAAACCACCTACCTGTTGGCACCAATTTGGTCCTACCATATGCACTTAAAGTCCTTACCAGGGGCCATTACCCTGATGGGCTTATGTGCAGTTACTGTTAAGGTGTAGTCTTTATTGTTTTTGTCATATATGGATGCAATAACAACTGTTTTAGCCACCCTCGAACTCCCTGTCAGGAAGAATTGATGCAAGAATGTGAAGTGGAGGAGCTATGCCTGGCTAACTCAGAACACAGTTCTTGTACACTCTCAGAAGTCTGCTGGCTGCCCAGCCAGCAACCACGGCAGGCAGTGCACGGGGAAATTTTGGCAGCACCGCCCACAAGTATGTTTCCTGTTTCCTGTACTCCTTGATCCTGTAACCCAGTAGCACATCTCACTCCCATTTGGCTGCAAAGGCTTCCCCATGAGATCCTCCCCATGTCCCTGCCCAGCTCATGGGCATAAAGAACTCTGTCTGCTCTTGGTCAGCAGCTTTATTCCTGCAGCTCTGTCTGGCCACTGTCAATGAACCTTCCTGCCTCCTGAGTAATAAATGGCGTTTCTCACTGTTATGGTCCTCCTGGGGGTTCTTCCTGAGTACCTAAACTCAAGTGCAAACTCCAGGCCTGGTGCTCCTTAGTTACACCCTAACTGCGCTTCAGAGTTCAGAAGAGATTAATCTCGGTTCCTACTCATGAAATGAACACAGAGGTCTGTGACATTCGTACACAGCTACACCAAGAAGAAAAGAGAAAGTGGAATTCAAAACATAGCTGATGAAAATCTCACTTTATGTGCATATTATTCTTGGTATTATTGACAGAATCATGATCTGAGAATTTATGTGATCACTGTTATTTGAGCTGTGGATTATGAAATGGCTAAGAATAAGGTTTGGCTTTTTGGAGGTACCATATGCACTTAAAAAGAAATTCATTCCTGAGTCAAATGTTATAATAATATCAACTAGGGTGACTTTTTAAAAATAAATATATTAAGTCTTCTACATAACTGATTCTTTCCTGTCTCTTTCATCTAGCAATACCTGAAATAAAACTGTTACTCTCTCTAATGAACTTCATGAATTTCTGTCTTTCTTAAATTGCATCTCCTTTGGTGTTATATATGTTCAAGTGACTTTTCAGATGCATACATGTTTCGAATATGAGGCTGTCTTCTGGAGAATGATCCATGGTTTCATTGTGTCCCCACAGAGAAGTTATGTTGCTGTCCTTACCCCCAGTAACTCAGAATGTGACCTTACTTGAAAAGAGATTCATTGAAATTAGATACAATTAGTTAACAGAAAGACATACTAAGGTTGAGTGGGGCCATAATCTCATACGACTAAGTTCCAACAAAATTAAGCAAAAGACTTATGACAAGACACATTCGAACCCAATAGTTGAAAAGTAAGAGGGAATCTTGAAAGGGACAGGGGAGAAAATAAATTCTATTGTTTTCAAATATCTACTGTATTTAAATTTCTATAAACAGATTATTTATTTAACATTTATATTTATATTGTTATTTTCTATTTATCTTTGTATTTTTTCTCTTTTCGATTTCAGTCTCTTCTTTCATCTATTTATCTGTCATTTGTCTCTCACTCTTTCTATCGATTATTGTACCATCTTTCTAAGCTACTATGTATTTATTCATTTCCAAGACTATTTTCACTTACTGTCATAATCTCTCTCTCTCTATTTATACACACACACACACACACACACACACACACACACACACACACACACATATATATATATACACACACATATATATATGTACACATATATACATACACACATACATATATAGATATATGTATGTGTATATGTATATTTCTACGTAATGTTGGATTTTCTTATTGGCTTTTTTAAGTTATATATTTGTCTCTTTAATTATTTCACTATTTTCACTATCTCCATCATCTATTTCTATATCAAATAATCACTCAATCTAATTCTATCTATCAATAACTCTCTATTTCTTCTACAACATATATCTGTATAACATAGCGTTGTCTAAATTCCTAACAATTGACATTTATATGCAAATAATTTATTCTTTAAGACAGTCTCTTCAATCATCTCTGTATGTATTTATCTGACATCTATCTCATATCGATTTACTTCTCAACTCTTGTCTCTAAATTTCTAAGTATCTTTATATATATAATCTATTTATCTGATATCTATCTATATTTCTTAATCCTCTCCCAATATTGTCTGTGTCTCTATGCATCTATGTATCTATGTATCTGTGTGTATGTATCTATCTATATTACTATGTTTCTATTTCTCTTTTTATGTATGTATCTATCTCTTTATTGTCTTTATTTATCTAATCTTTCTGTTATGTTACTTATCTCTTTTCATCTATTATTCTATCTATTCATATATTTATCTATCTTAAAATTATTCTAATTATCCAATGATCATTCTCTTTTTAAAAAAAAGGATGTGACTTTTTCCTATCTCTCTCTATTGAATATCAAACAATTTACCTATTGTCAACCAACATCTATCTATATTCTATGTATCTGACTATTTATCTATCTGTTATATTGTACCATTATTATCTATGTATCTGTTTATATATGTATATTTGTCTAGCATCTGTCATCTATTTATCTATTTATCTATGTATCTATTCTAGGTTATGAGTGTCAATAAAACAATTTTTTCATTTTCTTTATGTCTTTATATATGTCTGTCTATCTATCTTTGTCTATGTATCTATTTATCTATGTGTCCATCCATACAGCATCTATCGACCTAATGTCTTCTATCTATATATCTATCTACCTATTGATCTATTTACTAGTTTTTTGTATCTTTACATCAAAGTACTTATTATCTTTTTATTATCTATATATATTTATTATCTAAAAATTATTTTATCCATCAGTTTATCTACCCATCTACCTATTTACAATTCTCTGTCTATAATTATATCTATATAACTTTTTATCTATCTAAATCTCTGGATATCCAAATACGTATTTATATATTTTTATTTATCAATTTTCTCTATGTTTATTAATATTTTGATATATTGTTTATCACTCTGTCATTTATTGATTTATTTTTAATCTACTTATCCACCTTACTCTTTATGTATTTATTTGACTATATCGCTATCTATTAACCTATTTATTATTTATTATCTATTCATGATTCTATAAATTATTTATTTTTGTACTTCTATTTATTATATTGTGTCTCCATATATTTCTCAAATGTAAAATTATACTATGTATTCTACAATCATTTTATATTTATAACAAAATAGGTTTTTTAATCTATGTAATCATATCTTTATTGTTTGAGTATCTAATTATATACCTAGCTACCATATGTTTACCAATCTATCTATCTATCTATTTATCTATATCTATACATCCATTTATCTATCAATATATATTTTTGTCTATAAGTTGTCTATTTTTATATATCATTTATGTATTAATCTATCTTTACATTCTTTTATTTTGTATCAAGAAAATAGACTATATTTTCAGTTACCGAATGATCAATATATCAATCTTCATAAAGTGAGACATTTCCTTTTGTCTGGTTGCTCGGTATATATCTATGTATTATTTACCTTTCAATTAATTATTAAAATTGCATCTATGTGTTTATATATCTACTTATGTATCCATGTAACACTTGTTATGTTTATCTATAGGTATATCTATGTGTGCATGTATGTACTTATCTACCTATTTATTATGTATTTGTATATACCTATGAATAAAACAAACTAGTTTTAGTTTACCTAACAATCGATATACATATCTTCATAACATTAGATATCTTTCTCCCTTTTGTCTTAGAATCTATATATTTTTGTGTCTATATCCATATTATTTATTTAAGTGCCTATACATTTCTCTATTAATTCATTAATGTATCTATTCACCTACCTGTCAACTCTCTTTTTATCTATATATCTATGTATCTATTTATCTATTGTCTATCAATTATCATCTACTAATTAAATTATAAATCAATTTTACTCTATTTACCTAATTCATTCATGTATTCATTTATTCATTCTTCTATTTAGTTGTTTAACTATCTATCTTTTTATTTATACACCTATTACCTCTATCTCTATCTCTCTTTTAATCCATATAGCTATTATTTATATCTCTTTCTATCTATTAAACTATCCCTATATCCCTTTTCTTTCTATCTATCTATCTATCATCTATCTATCTATCTATCTATCTGTCTGTCTGTCTGTCTGTCTGTCTGTCTATCTGTCTATCTGTCTATCTGTCTATCCGTCGATCTGTCGATCTGTCGATCTATCGATCTATCTATCCATCCATCCATCCATCCATCTATCCATCCATCCATCCATCCATTCATCTACCTACCTACCTACCTACCTACTTACCTACCTACACACACATGCAAAAATACACATACACAACCACACACACACACACACACACACACACACACACACACACACCTTTGTTGTGTCTCTGTTGTTAAATGAAGAAGAGAGGGGAAAGAACGGTTAGGGATGAAGGGAAGGTATAGTTGCAGGAGAGCTTGCCATAGGGTTGCACTTCCCAGAACCATATATCACTGGGGGCCTAAATGTTTGGTGGGTGGCTCTGATACCACTTTGGTAACATTATCCTGGTTAGGTGAAAGTCTCAACTACCAGAGTTCTAAACAGCTGACAGACTGTGAGGAGTGCCAATCCGCACACATGCTCTCCTAGATATGCTTTCCCTGGGCTCATTTTACGTCAGCAACTTTACTGTACTCCTGGAAGTCTCCCTCACCCTACTGGCCTGCCCTTTCCAAGATCCTCTCTCAGTCTAGAGCCAGTGGGATTTCACCACTGACCACACCCCAACCCCCAAAGTTCTGCTAGCCCACTGGGAGAAGCTGGTGAGCAAACAAAGTAGATTCATGGCGAAGTGATAGATTCATCACTGATGATTACGCAGGTGTACTATTAACTAGATGTCCTATCATCTGAACGCCAGATACCAGCCTGTGCTTCTGTGAGGGTTCAAGAGAATACTCTGACCAACAACACAGGGGCTAGGTTTCCCCATGGGCTACCAGTAGCAGCAGGGACCTGGAGCAGCTGATGCTCTTACATCCCCCTGTGCCAAAGATGAGTAGGTGTGGAGAAGGGACTGCAGCTGTACATTCATGCAGTTGCTTCCAGGGGGTTGCTACAGAAGGAGAATATTGCTGGATAAGTAGTGAAGCTTACAGTTGTTCCTGAAACCCCTGCTACTTGTATTCACCTCAGCACTGAGCCAGTACCCTTACCTCCTGCCAGGACCCTGTAACTCAGTCTTCAAAAGAGCGAGTGTCTTTGTCCTTAGTAAGGCATGGGGGATCATTAAGTAGAGTTCAGCTGGAACATCTGCTTCCTGCAAGCCTGATGGAAGACACTGACAGGGCACCTGTCCTCAAGGGAGCATTACATTCCTGCCATTCTCTGTCTGAGTCTTGACATTTCAAACTTGAAATCAGAAGATACAAAACATGTCTTCATCCACAGAAGGGTGGGAGTCCCAACTGTAGCAGGACCAGCAACAGAGCCTTCCAGTTCAACAGAATTTTTAATTATAGGCTACATCTCAGAGCACAGGCTGGGTTCTCTGATCAGATGGCTCTAGATTCACATCCATGATTGTCTGAAAAACGTGTTAGCAACTTCCCATGATTTATTTACTTTGGTCCTCACACTCCCCCATGGGCCAAACTCACTGTTTCTTTTCATAGGTGCTAAAGGCAGGGAGATACCATGACTTGCCAACCCCTCTGGCTGACTGATGCAAATCATGGGTGAGAGAATGCTCTAGGAACATACAGCCTTCCTTCACCTGCACTGGGCCTCCTGAGGCAGGTGTCACTGTTGCCTACTGTTTTGAGGAGTGGCTGAGATTGGCCTATGTCATTTTAGCAGGAATAAGATAACGTGCCCTTTGACTTGTACCCAAGGCTCACTGCCTTGAATCAGTCCCTGAATTCTAGACCAAATCACTGCCTCATTTAGCCTGATAGAAATGAGTTTGTCAGATATCTGGGTACTGGAGATCATTATACCTCATAGCTGAATAAGGCCAACCCATAGAATCTAGACCTGTTCCGTGGACTTCATTAAAGCACAGTGATTTAATCTTGCCTCAGTTTGTCTTAGTATTTTGCTTGACAGAATATAGCGAATCCCTGACCAATAGGGCAAAGAATCGTTCTTGTCCATGTCCAGGTAGGAACAGAGATACACAACTGGATTTGGGCAGAGGGAGAGCCAGCGAAATTTCTTTTGTATTTGCTGCCAATCTCAGTACAAAAATCACTGCCCCAGCTTCAACTCAGATCATCAGGCATTAGATTCCCATAGGCACATCAAGCCCCCATACCAAAAACTTTGGGGACATCTGATCTATAGAAATGTCACTCCCACTGCTCTACCTACGTCATTAATTGCTCCTCTCTCAGTATTCTTAAGATCATAAGGTAGGCTCACACCAAGCAGTCCTACTTGATGTATTACGTTTAGTTTAGAACACACCAAAAACAACAGGAAGTCATGTAGTACAATATATCCCCAATTACACTTTCTATAACCCTGACTCCCATTCATCTTCATCCAGTCTGCCATCTTCTGTCTCATGGAGACAGAGTTTTTTCTGATGGGTTTCTCCAATGCAGCCTATTTCCTCAAAATTCACAAAGCACAATTTTGGACAGAGACCATGCCAATCCAGCTGAAAAGAACACCATTGTCCCATACCACATAGGAGAGTATCCTCAGTGCCTTCAATAGATCATGGGCTCTGCATTCCAGGCTGTGAGGCATCCCTCCAACCACCTTTCTTACCCTTCATGCTGAGGCATTAGTGGTCTGAAGCCAGTACTGAAACAAACCATCTGTTTCTATCTACCACATGTTTGGGCACAGGTGTCTGTAAATGTCCTTTCTTGAGAGAGCCCTCCAAGAGTGTATGCCACATGCCCTGCCCTCATAAGTTCTCTGAGGCACGATCAAGTGGACGACATGCACATTCGGTGCATCATTGCTACCCTCCTTCAACTTGTGGTGTTGATCATATCCAGTCTTCATTCTCAGCTCTACCCTGTGTGGCACAGAGCAGGAATACATATGACAACAAACCAAAACAGTCAATGAATGCATATTAAAACAAGTTTTACATTTAGAAACGTACGATAAAGAGAACAGCAGAAATTTTCAGAAAATAATCTATCACGGTTACAGAGCTAGTAAGTGCTTGAAAATTTGTTTTTGGTTTTGTTTTTGTGTTTGTTTTTTTTTGTATCTAATCTTATCTGCATTATGTGCTATCATATACTTTCTATATTAAGTGTAAACAAAATGGGACAGAAATAAAAATAATAAAATTTGTTTCTAAAGGATGAAGGCAAAGGAACTTAATCTTTATTTGAAATTATTTTGACTTTAGACTGGATTTTATACCACCTAAGTTTTGGGCCATGTAAACTTGCAGGGAGAGTTCTCCACTGAAGAAGAACAGTGGAATTCGCATATCCTTGACATAAGCTGTCTCTTCCCTTGTTGCCCAGCTTGATACCAAGCTACTGGTTGTAATTGTCCTTCTACTGCACAAGCAGTTTACACCCTTGGCTTAGCATCCTGGAGTTTCAGTAGAAAATCTGTCTATGATCCTGAAAGGCCAACAGGTTCTGCTCATATCCCAGGCACAATTCACGTACATGTGTTGATGCAGGTGAAAGGAGAGAAAACCACAAGCGATATGTTCCTTCCCGTCAAATCCAAGTTCAGCTCCTCTCGTAATGTCTACAGCCTTCATGCTCTGATATTACCCATTTCCCATAATGCTCCTAGGAAACTTTCTATCCATACCCAAAGCTCTTTTATAATGTCATGTGAACCCTCATCTTCAAGTACTGAGCACTATGCTCATCCTGAGTAGATAATTTTGTGATCACACAGAATGATCAAAATCCATTGTCATTCTCAATACTCTGATAAATTAGAATGGGGCAGGGCCATGATGCAAAAAGACCCACAAATACCCTGAACATCCTTTTGCTATAGGCTTCAGAAAACAGGTTGAGTTAGATCACAGCCACGGTGCTCTGCTATTCTCACAGGTTAAAGGTTCTTTATTTTAGGCTATCCTGTCTTGGGCACTTCTCTCAAAATAAAAAAATGTCCTTAAGTATTTACAAAATCATTTGTGTCTCTTCTGTGTAATTATAATATGGGTTCGGGGCTCTGGATGACATAATGAATTCCATTTCTACCTGGAATTTAGGTGCTGAATAAACTTTTGCTGTACAAGTTAAAGTATAAATTCATTGTGCCCAGTGAGTCATGCCTGTTCAAGGATTTTTCCATTGCCCAAATATGTCTAGCTTAAAGATTTAGGTTTTGAGGATGTATGTTTTATATTCTTTCTGCCCAAAATGGCCCCTGATAAAAAAGAAGGGCAAAAAAATATGGAGAAAAAAAGATGAATAAAAGACTATGGCGACCACTAAGCGAGGTGCGATAAGAAGAAATAGCTGTGAGGTGGTCAGGGAGGAGTGTCCTCTGGGGTCCAGACACTTACTGGCCTTAGCACATCCAGCTTTCCAAGACTCATCCTTCTTATCGACATACTCATAGCAGTGTATCACTATTGTGATTTGTGGATGAGGAAAAGAAATGAAAACAATTTTTGGTGTGGAGCTGACAGCCAGAAGTATTTAACTTTATTGTCATCATGCACTTCAGCATTCAAGAATTCCACTGTCAGTTGCACTCAAGTGATGTGCTTTTTACTCATCATCTATACATCTATGCCAGTTAACTCATCAGGAAGTAGCCCGCAGGCAAGAGCCACTCCTGCGTGTCTATTCCAAAGAGCTCCCTCTCAACCTCTGATCTCTGGACTACCCTGTCCATTTTTAATCTACTCTAAGTACCAAGATACCATGATATCCCCAATCATGTATGACTCTGAAGCAGGTGAGGGCCTGATAGTTTACAAAAGGGGATTGTGTAGCCCAAAGGCAGTAGAAGACGTTACTCCTTCTCACAAGCCAGAGTATCTGCTATTGGCTATCTGTTCATCCTGTGGGACCTGTCCATCACAGAGTCCAAAAAGCAGGATCAGCGAGATATCAGATGTCTCATTCCACATCAAGCCCAGCCTTGGGGATACCTGATGGTCCAATTCTCATGCCCGGGGTCAGAGTGAGGGCTAAGTGTTTGCGATGCCTCATTTTCTTTATAAATGTGAGTGGGGGTTCATGGGAAGCACAGCTGTCGATGATGAAGTGCAGGGTAGCCCGGCTAAACAAGTGATTCCAAACCATATGAGAGTTGCCCAACAAGAGCTGAGTGCATGAAACTCAACTTCCACCTACAGTTATGAGCATTTGAAATCAGTGCCAGAGATATGAGTTCATAATACGTGACTAATGTGAAGTCCTTGAATCTTTTATCATTTGTCATTCCTCTATCATCAACCCTGGCTCACTGACTAAACTCCCATGAGCTTCTTCATCTGGGTCCACCCCTTGTATAAACTGCCTGTACATCAGGGAGCTTTACCTAGTCAAAGTGTCTTGTGCTCTTCTTACTTTAACACAGCAGAAAATATCTTAGGTTGAGATCATCTGTCAACTGGAAATTGTAACCTGTGGGTGTAAGACCAGGTCGACTTTATAAAACTATCAGAGTTTCCATGAGTTTGCACGTGGCTTACTGAAGAAATCGTGCACTCAACTGCACTACAACTGATACTGTAATCTCAAATAAAGAATCTAATTTGTGTGTGCCTCTGAAATCTCAGTTCCATCATTTATACATGGTGATGGTTAGAGTACCCATTTCACAGGGGTATAAGTTTATACACACAGGAGTCTTTAAAAGAGTCTGAAATATTTGAAACTAAAGCAGGTTGTAGCTCCTATTGTTGCTTCTGTATTTATTAATAAAAGGGACATTACATCAGTCACAGAGTTGGAGAGATCAAGAAAGAAAGGCAGCAGTACCTAGGATATTCTGCATTTCCTACTCTTCCCTGAATTTGCATCTGTGTGGAAGATTTTACTATTAACAGGATTTGGGAAACACATTCTGATGGCCACTGCATTGCACTGCAGGATATCTCAGAAGCTTAGTAAAAAAGATGATGAAAAATCAGTGTTTTGGTTGGTAAATATATTCATAATCATATCAGGAATACAAAATTCTGTGTCAGAGAGTGACAAATATAAGTACCACTCAAGCCTGGTTGAAAATGTTTTCTGAATAATCTTTAAGGCCTAGTCTACTATTTGGGGCATCAACTAATTTTCATTCAATGTTAATGAAATTAAACATTTCTTCATTCAATGCTGAGAAATTATCTACTACATTTTCCTAAGAAATAAACTAGCTTTTTATGACCAAAAATACTCAACAAAGAAAGAGAAGGAAACTACTTCAATATAAGGTCACATCCAGAATTCCTCTTGGAACATCATGCTTCATTTGAGAATCTGAAAGTTTTTCCTCTAAGATAAAGAACAAGGCAAAAATGCCCACTCTAGGTATTTTTGTTCATTACTGAGGAGGAGCAGCAATTCCATTGCATTACCACGATATGACCCTCGAGATAGATCTGGCTGGATCCAGGCCAGAACAGAGATTGCTTCATGTACATCCCCGGGGACAGTCTCACCCAGCCCCACTCTATGCTGGTTTCTGAAACAGGCTCCTGTCCTTACCCAGGCAAGGATGTGAGAAATTTCTCTCTTTTCCCTGGTGAGTCACACCTCACACACAAATCTGTGTTTCCACATTCTGTATAACTTCTTAGCATCTGCCACATGCTGTGGAGGGTATATGTTTTTTCCCCTCTACACGTAAGACGCACCTCCCACATCAGTTTGCTTTATTCTCTCAATATAATGAAAAAGTAATCGGCCTCTTTCTTTTGGGCCTCGGCATCAGAGAAATGGACATGGCAAGTGCATATTAAAAGCATTAGACAAAAATAGAAAATATAATGGCAGTCAACTCGGAAAGTCAGAAGTAAAATTATGTCAGTTCTGAGTTAACAAAAACTTATGATAGGAAATGCTAAAATTCCCAAAAAACAAACAAATATTCTATTGGAACTAATTAATGAATTCTGCCAACAATACGGGTACAAAATCAACACTCAAAAATCACTTGCACATTTATGCAGTAATAATAAACAATACAAAAGGGCAATTCAGAAAATCACCTCATTTATAACAGCACCCAAAAAATGACATGATTAAAATTAACTGGAAAGACTTGCACACTGAAAACAACAAAATATTGATGAATACAATTTAAAGCAAACACAAGTAATGATCGGTACACTTAATATTCTTAAAATGTCCATACTAAAGATTCAATGTGTTGATACAAGACTGCCAAACTCTAGAGAACTTTCACAAAAATTCATTTGAGCCAAAGAAAAGATATACTAATAGGGAAGTAATGTACTGGCTGAGGACAATGCTTCTCAGAGTGATAACTGCAGCCTTTTTAAAGCATCCAAATTTGTAAACCTAGAAAAAATTACACAAAGGTGCAAAGAAGAGTTAGTAGAATGCTGTTCTTTCTTGAAGATGGTTTTCCTTCAAGGTTTTAAAGAGGCATTTTAAATCTGTGTTGATCCAGATGCACAGAATCAATGAACAGGGTTTTCGTATGGCAAAGAGAAAGCTTTTCCTAAGAAAGTTATCAGGTCCGGACATGCCTTCTCAGCATTACTTGCCCAGTTAGAAATGTACAGTCTAATCTCCCTGTGAGATTACTTTCACTTGAACCTCCTTTTAAGCCACCTGTATAAGCTCTAGGAAAATTCCAAATGCTTTTTTCTTTTTTTCTTTTTTTGGCAGTAATAGAATAAACAGCATAAATTCCTAAAGAACCTCCAAAAGTAAAAGCAATATTGAGAGAGAACAAAGCTGAAGACCTCACACTTTCTAATTTAAAAACATACTATGAAGCTGCAGTAATCAAAATAGAATAATACTGGTGTAAAGACACACTCATACACACATGGAATAGAAAAAAACCTGTAGAGCGCAAAGTCAATTGATCGGCACCATGGATGCAAAGATTACACAATAGGAAGAGTATAATCTCTTCAACAAAATTGGTGGGAATACGAAACAGCCATATGTGAAAGAATGAAGAAGGACACTTATGAAATATACAAAAGTTAACTTAAAATGGAACAAAAACCTAAATAAAAGACCAGAAAAAATGAAACAGAGGGAAAAGCTTTGAAGAGGAAATACTTTCTTGGATATGACACGAAAAGCACAAAAATCTAAAGCACAAAAACACAAAAATCACAAGCAAAAATACACTAATGGAATTACATTAAGTTTGCAAATCTGTGTAGGAAAGAAGACATCAAGAGTGAAAGGCAACCTACAGAATTTGAGAAAATACTTGGAAAACAGATATTTTGGAAGAGATTGATATCCAGAATACATAAAGATTTTGGCAATTCAATCATAAAGGATAAATTACCAGATTAAAAGCTCAGTGCCATTGACTGAATTATGTCACACAACCCCCCGCCAATTAATATACTGAAACTAACATTGGATGTAAACCTATTTAGATTTGGGACCTTTGGCAGGATATTACAGTTAGAGAGGTTCGTAAAAATAGAGGTTTCAGGATGGCATTAGTGCCCTTATTACAAGAGAGTGGTGTCTCTCTTTCTCTTCAGATACATACACAGACAAAGAGTCTTTGTGAGCTTACAGTGAAATGGAGACTGCCCATAAGCCAGAAAAAGAATGTAACAAGAACAATCCCCTGATCTTAGACTTCTGAGCTCCAGAACTGGAAGAATACAAAATTCTCTGTCTTAAGCCACTCTGTCTGTTGTATTTTGTTTGGCAGCCTGAGCTAATACAAAGGGAAATGATTCTGAATAGAAATTGCTTTAACAGCATACACCAATAGCCAGGAAGCATATGAAAAGATGAACATTACCACTATTCATCGGGAAAATGCAAATTGGAACTACAGTGAGATATCGTCTGTTCCTTTTTAGAATGGCCACAAAAGCAGACAGACAGACACACAGACAGACAGACAGACAGACAGAAGACAGACAATAAGAAGCATTGGCTAGAAAGTGGAGAAACGGAAACCCTTATACACTGCGTGTGGGAACACGAAATCATTTATCTAGTATAAAAAAAAGTATAAAGATGCCTCAGAAATTATAAACTGACTGCCACATGATATAGACATACTTGGGGTAGATATCTAAATACAATTTGCAAACATATTCTTAAATAAATATTTGCACACCCATGGTCACTGCAGCATTCTTCAAAACAGCCAAGATATAAAAGCAACCTAAATGCCCATTGACAGCTAAATGACAAAAGAAAATGTGGTGTATACATAAAAAAATATTATACAGCCTAAACACAGAAATAAATCCTGTCATATGCTAAAACATGGATAAACTTTGAGGACAGTATGCTAAGTAAAATGAACCAGTCACCAAAAGACGAATACTGCAGGACTTCACTATGGGAACTATTTAAGAAGGGAATCATATAGAAACATAATAGAATGGCAGGTGCCAGGGGCTGGAAGAAAGAGAAAATAGAGAGTTGTTGTTCAATGGTTAGAGTTTCATTCATGCAAGATGACAAAGTTCTAGGCATCCAATGTAACTCAATATGTATATAGCACAAAATACTATACAGCACACTTAAAACTAGAAGAGGAGAAATTTATGGCATGTGTTTTTAAACACCGGGATACAATATATACATACACATATATATGTATATACCTATATGTACATACATATAGTACACATATATATGTGTGTGTATCTATATGTATATCTAATGTATATCTATATCATTCATTGATATCTATATCTACTTTTATTTCTACCTATATATAATCATATATATCATTTATATCCACCTATATCTATATCTATGTATATCTATCTACTAATATCTATAACTAGGTATATGTATATGATGTATATGAATATATATCTCTATCTATATCAGTATATCTATCTATCCCTATCACTATATCTATGTCTATCTCTCTATCACTATCTATGTCTAATCTCAATTATATCTATATAATCTATATCTATTTAATCATTTATATCATCTGTATCTGTATCTTTCTATCTATTCCTATCTCTATTTCTATATCATTATCTATATCTATATCTATTTATATCTATCTATATTTAATCTATATCTATCTCATCATCAATATCAGCTCTATTTATCTCTACCATCTCTCTATCTGTACCTATATCTCTATATCTAATCTATATATATATATATATATATATATATAATCTACATCTATATCTAATAATCTATATCATCTATATTTATCTCATCTATACATGTATTTATATCTATATATGTATATCTATATCTGTATCTATATCTATATTTATATCATCTATATCTAACTATATTTATATTTATATATCTCACTCTATTTCTATCTCTATCTCTATCTATCCCAATCTCTATCTCTGTCTCTGTCTCTGTCTCTGGCTGTCTCTATCTCTCCATATCTCTTTGTCTTTGTCTCTGTCTCTGTCTATTTCTGTCTCTCTCTCTTACTTCTATGTAATCTACTTATTTATCTATCTATCAATTATCATCTATCTATTCATCTATCTTTCATCTATCATCTATCTATCTATCTATCTATCTATCTATCTATCTATCTATCTATCATCATCATCTATCTGTCTATCTATCTGGGGAAAACTGGGTCATTCCATAAATTCTGGTGCCACAGGGTACAGACACAGAAATAATTCATGTGTGTCCAAGGTACCAGCACAAGGAGTGAAATATATGTTTAGGAAAACCTTTGGGAGAACTAAAAAGGTCAAAAAGTTATAGGGATATATAAGTCAGGTGGGTCTAAAGGCTTCCAAAGTTAAGAAGTCATAGTTAAAACAAACACAAATGAAAACCTCTAAATCATCCATCAAGTGTATAGCCTAAAAATAAGACGTCCCACACAAAGACGTGGGGTCTGGAGAGGTGGGAGTCAAGTTAACACCTACAGTGTTTCTCAAGAGAAAATAGAGAGAGAGTTTCTGGCCTATACCTAGTTTTGGTCACAGGAATATAACTTGATTTTCACGTGTTGGAAAGAATCGGCCAACTGCAGATGCTTTATAATGACTGTGAAACTGAATGAGGAGAAAACTCATTGGAGTGGAGATAGGGGAGCCTGGGAGGGTGCTATCCACGGTACCACCGGACACCAGTTTCACACCCCACAGAAGATTCCTCTGTGGGAAAGAAAGGCTAATGATAGACCCCAACATGAAAAACCGACTCTGTGTTTCCAGCAAGGAACTGATGCACTGCAACCCAGCCAACAACAAACCTGAACTCACTCTGAACCCCGCTGAACTCATTCATTTCTCCAATGGACTTGCGTTCAAAACGATCCTTCCCAACATCCTCCTTTCACTCTCCAAAATTATGTTCCTCTTCTTCGTCTGTAGGACATGTCTATGACTTTTGCTCTACCCTACTAGTTTCAAGTTGCAGTTGTTTGCTGTTCGTGATTAAAGCCACGTTTTGCTGGTAAAATAATTGTTATACTTTTTCCTGCAAAAAAAATTCATTTTACCTATCAATAACCATCACCTTTTATCATTAGTTATAACTTAAATGCTGCCTCGTGTGATTATTACTGACGTGACCCTTTATGTCTTCTTTGTTTATAGCATTCTCATGATTTACATATGTACATCCATCAGTAAAGGCTTGATAGGCAGATGCAGTCTTGCATAGTTCCTGATGTTCTGCTGATAGCAATGTAGAAGACATGTGTTTCTAATCACTTTTTAATTTGAGTCATGTTATAAAAAAATTTAAAAATCAGTGATTTAGACACTGTTAAGTCTCTAAACGAGATTTTCAAATGCACTTGTGGAAATGGTTACAGACAGTAGGATGTCCAGGAACAGCTTCAGTGTCCACATCCTGTTGTATTTTCTGTAGCCTTTTGTTCCCAGTAGTTTTCTTTTGCATTGACAGTGGGCCCAGATGAAAGGAACATTTTGCTTCACTTCTTGGATGTTCTGGACTTTCTTTCTGCAGGGGAAATGTGGTTTTCACGGGGTAGTTCTTCAATGTTTTTCAACCTGTTCATTATAAATTCACTTGGTGCCTCTTTGATCTCTTTGATTCTCTTCACTGCATCCAATAGTCCCACTAAGCCTCACAGCTATTACTGGTAGTTGATAGGTTCATTGCTGTTTTTCAAATACAAATGAATTATCCATTTTAAGTTTTTTAATCAGAAGCTTTACTGCATCATTTAGTCCACCTGAACTTGAAGAAATTAAGCTGTGGTGTTCAGTATTGATGCACTTGAGTTCACAAAATCTGAACATTTTTCCGTGCCTGGGCTACATGTGCCCTGAACAGAAATCACACCTTTGAAAATTCATGTTGAACCCACATGAGGGCTCAATTCTCCCAAACATGGAGCGTGAAAGGAAGTAGATTGCTTGGTCTTGTCACAGCAGTTTCAGTTGTGAGATTGACATTATTTGATGTCATACACTAGAATCCATAGGAGACCCTGGACATTTCTGGGGTGCTTGAGTAAGCAGATACAATACCCACAGAGTCTTTTGAGCTGGCTGTTTCGTGGTTGACCCTGGAGTTTGAGAGCTGGTTTCTCTCATGATTCATAGCTTCTGCTCTCTTTTCGTTTGAAGCTCTCGAGAATCTATGAGGAAACTACTTTAAGACTTCCTGCTTTTCTGATTAAAGTCCCGTTTTGCCTGATAATATTAGGTTGGCACTTCTGTCTGATTTGATATCAGGCAATTTTATTGGAACTGTGCTAGCCCACCGCCCAGTTTTGGGGGGAGGGAGGCAAGCTGATTCCCCTGAATATGAAATGCCTAACAATTGACCCTACGAAAGGAAAACCAATATGGAAATGTAGTAAATGTTGGTTCAATAAAAGTAGGCAATCGTAGTTTGCATCAAACAGCAAACTGGTCCTAGGAGAAATTCTGAGATTTCTGCTCCTTACACTGTAGATTCATTCAACTTTTTGACCACTGACAAAATGGAAGCATCTATGAACCTCTATTGGTGGGATAAGATCATAGACAAGGCTTCAATAGTGCCTGCTTCACTTTTGCATCTTGACCCTAGGATAATCCAGGAACCATATTGGCACTGCTCCTGCACATTTTTGATCACCTCTTGGACCATTTGATGTTTAGTAAAGAGCTCTCACGAAGAATTCTCCACACCTTAACCCTGATTCATGGATATAATTATTTTATTCATGGTCTATGTGCTTTTTCTTGAACTGAGAAAACTACTTCCTTTTCTTAACAAAGTCTTCTTAGAGAAGACTGACCACTTTGGGGGAGCATCTGTCAAACTCCACATTGACAGGTGAAATTATCTTTCTGGTCAGGTGCTCAAACATGGTTGTGCAAGTTGGCCAGTTCTGCAACATTTTCACTATGCCTACCACACTCAATCCTCAGGTTCCATTTAACCTACTCAAGTCCTCAGTAAGAATTAACTGGCAAAATATGTAGAATACTTTATATTACTTGGCTTAAAACATTATAAACCTAAGATCTACACCTTTTGGAACTTGTAAGCTATCACCTTGCAAGACACTTACAGAACACCAAATGCGTTTGTGTCCCGGCCCGCGGGACGATCAACCGAGGCCCTAGAAACCAAGAAAAGAAGGGGGACAAGAGACGCAAAGAATGGAGACAAGACAGGCTTTCTGATCAAGTCTCGTTTATTGGGGGCTCAAGCAGTTGCTTATATGGGGTCTGACGTGGGGGAAGGGTTTTTTTTTCTGCGAATGCAGGGTTGCTATGGTGACCTAGCTGTAAAAGCAGGGTTGCCCTGGTGACCTAGCTGTAAGCTGAATCTTCTTCTTATCTATACCTTCCTAAAAGCAGCTGCAAATACTTTCCTAAAAGCAGCTATAAAGATTCTTGTTCTTATCTATACTTTCCTAAAAGCAGCTGCAAAGGCTCTTCCTCTTAGCTATACTTTCCTGACAGCAGCTGTAAAGATTCTTGCCAGTTTGCCGGACAGCAACTTCAAAGGTTAGAGGTGCAAAAGTTAGAAGCAGGGCCTGGGCTGAGCTCTGGGAAACAACTCGCACCTTTGCTCTCATGCCATTTGTTGTTCTTCTGTCCATAAGCTTTTTCTTACGAACTGCTCCCCACACGTTTGGATCCTGCTTTGGGGGATCCAGAGTTCATTAATTTTAAAGCCTAAAAACTTTCTACTGAAATCCTTCGTGCTCTGGTAGTACAATCTCTTCACAGGGCAATCCAAAAATGTGACAAACTGAAAATCCAAACCTACCCACCTGGAGATTTGCTTTACTAAGAAAAGACATCTTCAAAACAAAACAAAACAAAACAAAACATTTCTGCTGGCCTCACAGGATGAGCCTTGACCAGATACTGATGACACCACCCCTGTGCTGCTAAGTTTCAGTGACCAGATCCTTGAATACACTTGTCACTCCTAAAGAAGATACCAAAACCAGACAGAAAGTTGACCTAATCTGATGACCTAAAACTGAAACTGACAAAAAGAAAAAAAACAAAAAAACAAACATACAAACAAAAAAAAAACAAAGCTTTTCTCAAAAGATCATGTCAGGGCTATACAACTCTTTTTCTTATTTCCCATTATTTTTTATTTTATTTTTCTCTTACTGAGAATGATTGTACCCTTTTTTACATTTTCTAATCGACTAAGAAAGGGCGAGTTTCTTTAGCATTGAATATGCCATTAAGTACTTCAAGATAACAGTTGTCTTTGTTTCATTGTCTATTGTTTTGAGCTCCTGGTTTAAATTCATCACATAGATTAGATTGTTATGTTGTTATAATTTCATTAAATTCTTCTTTTTCAGCTATGCACCTGTTTCCTGTGAACCATAGACATGAACTGTTCCCCTGCTTGCACCTTCTTTCTGATGACGGAGACAGCTCCAAGAAGAAGTCCTTCCTGACTTTGGGAAACAAGAGGCTGCTGGAGTTGGAATATGGGAATGCTGCCTGGCAACGCTTTTAGTGAAAGGTAGTTGATCACCATGGAATAGGTTATTGATTAAAAGGGAAAGCATAATGACTAACTGGAACTTTAAGCCAACATAATCTTTCACAGGGTCGATGGGAGAATATAGGGCTTACGGAAGTCTTCGCAGACTACAGAATCACAAGAACACTGCACAAGAAGTCCCTGCAAGAAGAAATCTATGTTATAATAACACTCTGTGTTTCTAACTGCCTCTTCCAGCACTTTTTTTCCCTTCTCTACATACCTCTCCTTCTCAGCACACAGGCCACAGTGTGTGTGCGGCATGCCATGTCTACATGCTCTGGGTTGCAACATTTTCTTTGTCCCTAATAAATATTTTTGTTAGCAAAACACCTAGTCAATACTACTTTTCAGTTGTGAATAATTTACTTGTGGGAAGATTGGGCTGCTGTGAATAGACAGTCTACCAGTGTCATACAAGTTGTTCTTCCCTAAAGATTTCTGCTACTCTACAGTTTCTGTAATATAACTCAGAGATTAGAGAGGGACCACGGTGCAGTAGACGCAGAAGCCATACTTCCTGGTGATCAGTCAGCCTGATATTCGTCTTGCTTGTCATTTTGGCCATTTGACAAACATATCAGTGGATTGAAGTTTAGAAACACAGATCCTCACTGGCTAAAAGGCTCTATTATGCTTAGTAATAGCATGATGTTGTCACAGCATGGAAGGAAACAGACATGAACACAATTTTCATTTACATATATCCCTATCCACTGTCCAGTTCTATATCCCCTCAACTGTCGGTGAGTCATTGACACTGCCATTCTAGCCAAGCCTACCTGTGTATCAGGAGTCATGTTTCTCTGACATCGGATAGCTTAAATCCAAGATTTTTGACAAAAGGCCTTCTTAAAATAAATTTTACAACCTCTCTCTGTTGAAAATTACATCTTAGAGCTGTATTTTTTGTCAGAGGTCCCCTCCCTGGGCCCAGCATAGAGGATGTGATTCAATATGTGCATTGAAGAATTGTTTTTCTTTCACCATTGGACCTCTCTCAAATATGTAGTCAAAGGGAGTGAGTAGGGGCTAGGAAAACAGTCCAGAAATATTTCTGTTTCGTCTTAAAATCAGGATGATCTCATATAAAAGCATCGTTCCTGGAATTCAGCACTCGAGAGTACATGGAAAAACAAATCCTCTGAATACAGTACTGTGAACCAAAAAACACCCAAAGACACATGGTCAGCAGTGTGTATAGATTTGGGGTCATCAGATGAATGCCCTAAGCTCCTGTTTAATAACTCTTCAGTTCTAAACAAATCTATTTTCTCTTGCACCAGCTTTGTACACAGGTGAAATGTTAGTATTGTAAGTTGAGAATCAGAATCAAAGAAGTTGGCATTTCAATAAAGCCTTATCTGAAACTGAGTTCCTCTTTTTGCCTCATTTCTGATTAAGTACTGTATTGGGTCAGGGAATTTTGCTCTTACTTTCCTGGGCTACTCGTCTAATAACACATGGCTGTATTGACAGTCAGTTCAGTCATTATTCTCCTATAGCTAAACAACCATTACTCTCGGGCTTCTTTAAAGATGTTTCCTTTCTAATTTTGTTTCCTGTAATTTCATTTGGAACTTTCAGATGTGGGTTTCATGCTTTCTCTCAGTTTGTCCTTCTTTATTCTGTGCATGTGTCTTTTTGCCAGACTTAGAAAGTATTTAATCCTTAATTCTTCAAAAACTTTTCAACATGCTGACTTTGAAGATCTCTGGTGGGTTCTTATCTTCCTTACATTCTTTGTCAGTTCTAAAATTTGCAGAGTTTTTTATATCTTCTGCTTCTTTGATAAGATTTTAAATCTACAGTTATCGCAAGGATGTTCATGACTATTTGTTGAAGCACTTGGATAACAGCTGCTCTAAAGCCTTTGTCAGGTATTTACACATGTTATCTCTTCAGATAACATCTATTTTATTTCATTTCCCACAGAATGTAATTTTTCATGATTCCTTGTAAGCTAATTTGGGTTCTATCTTGGGCTTTTGGTGATTAACACTCTGGGCCTTAAGTAAAGTCTTTGAAGAATATTGACATTTTTGTCTGAACATCAAACACATCTCATCTAGGTTAAGGCACCCGCTTATTCTAGGCAGGATTGTTGACCTGTGGTTTCAGGGACAGGTTGGTTTCAAAGCATTTTCTGGTATTCAGGTCTGTCTTCTAAAGTGCCATGCAGTGGTCCCTCGAGAAGTAAATCGGAGTCAATCGCTAAATTCTCAGCAATTTGGTATATATAGGCAGCACAACGGTGAGGCCACTTAGCACACAAACATATAGGTTTTTCTTTCCCCGGGGTCTTCCTTTCTACAATCACACTGCCATTTTGTAGGTTCTGGGTGCTTTCCTTTTGGGTCTTCAGGCAGAAAGGTGGAGCTAGTCACCCAGAACTTCTATGCACTTGTAATAATTGTACCCACATCTAAGTGAAGGGTGACAGAAGAGAAAATACTGGTTCTGCTTGTCAAATTTGGACATTGTAATTTTTTCCAAACATTGAGAAAATTTCCCTCATTCAGAATTGTATTTGATCAGGTAATTGTGGGCTTCTGTTGTTGGCTCACCATCACTTGAGATTGCTTCCAAGCTGAGATATGAGAGAAAACAAAGAAGGAAAGCATGAGCCGTATTTTTTTGTTTTCTCTAAACATTCAGAATTGACTTTTCTACACCGAGGCAAACTTAAAGAAGCTTTTTTTTTTTTTTCTAGAAAGAAGTGGGTTATTTTTATGTTACTCAGGAGCAAGAAGCCCCATCTGTTGATGAAAGTTGCTCACTCTGATTATCTCCATGTGTTCTTCTGGATAGCAAGGATGATAAGGTCCCATAGATATTTATACCAGGACATTTATTAAGTAAGGGTCTTTTGCTTGATTGTTTGTTTGTTTCTTTGTTTGTTTTGGTGGTGGTGGTGATTAGCATTAGAAATGTTATAACTTTCTCACATGGAATAGCAGAATTGCCTCTCCTTAGTTATAAAACAAGGTTTGCTCTGTTTGAGAATTCTCCTGTGAATAAAACCACTGCAGGTGAATGCAGAAAGAGTTATTCTGTTTTTTTTTCAATTAAGATTGAGATTACTGATGCCGACAGAAAATATGGCTACTCTTTATCGCTATGAGTGATAAAACTTTTGTTCTCACCCAGAAAGGCATGTCTTTAAGCAGCTCTTGCGAAAGAGTAACTTGTACTTTCCTAGCTTTCAAGCATGATAGTTTCTCATGCTATACAAAAGCATAGTTCATGTAATAGAAAAATTGTGGGTCCACAAAAAGTGGTAGAAAATAGAGGAACACTTTCGGGAAACTTGCAGTGAATTTTCTACCAAGTAGTGGACAATAGAGAGTAAGGATTCTGCACTATTAAAACTGAATACTTCTTTCCCAAATGATGTGTTAGTTGTTATGAAATTCTCTCCAGGTTGCAGAAAGATGATATGACAGCTCCCAATTGTTAGGAATATATCTTTTGCTAAATAGGTGAGGAATGGTATCGATATTGAAAATATGAAAATACACAAGTTCACTCTTACCTAAGAAAGAAAATCTGGTATCTTCCTGCACTCTGGGAGCTGAAGAAGTTATGTACCTCGGTGGTTAAATATAAGGCCAGAATGGACGGCCCCAGAATCAACTCAGTTTTGCCTGAAAGTCTGACCATTTCTCTACAATATAAACTTTATCTTTTACTCCCTGTCCCAAAGCAATGCTAGCAGTGCAATGAAACACTTAACCTATACAGATTTTTTAGCTACATAGGTGTAATTCAGTTGATGGGTTGGCTAAGTCAGAGCTCAATAGTGTCTACAGTTCTGTATGGTTAGTCAACATCACTGGCTGTTACACACTTGGAAAGCAGACATGTTTGCTTGACTCAGTGGGAAGACAAAAAGGCAGAACTTAGTTCCCAGGCTATTTTTGTTTATATTCCTAGCCCATCTTAAACTGTTGTAATAGTGTAGCTGTTTTGTCATGAAAAATTACATCTGACAATTCTGACATTCCTCTTTGGGGCATGACGTGGGAAAACAAACCTCAGCAGAAGACTGACCTATCCAGATAATGTTGAAGATTTCTGCCATAAGGCCACTGTCTGATGGAACAGCACGTATCTAGTGGCTGACGCAGCCTACCTGAACCCAAGATTGTCACTTTTTTGGCATTACAGCCATCATCAGATTTCAGGCGCACAATCTTAAACACTCTATGTGGTTCAATAGGAGTTATCATTGAATGTTAAACTTTTGACTCACAAAGTCACGTTGCTTCATGTGACCCTTGGTTGTAAAATTTATATTATATGAGATGCTGCCACTGCTTACCCAGACCCATTTTCTTCTACTCAAAACAATCTAATGTGACCTTTTTTTGATGCTACAGCATTGCTCTTCCCAGTTGATTAAGTTGATTCTAGTTACACAGTGGTAGTACGACACCTCCACATCTCTCTGCATTTAGCTTTCCAGATTTTTTTCATTCTGATAAAATTGCACCTTTTGTGATAAAGCAATCTGAGAGCATCACAGTATTTCATATCTGTTCTGTATTCCTTAACATATGCAGAGATTTTATATTGCTGCACATTGGGTATATTCCTAACTCTCCCAATCTCACCTGTCCTCAGTCCACACATATAGTATGATAATCTGACTACAAAGTGGATTTGAAGGGCTATAGCTTTTTGGCTGATTCTAGGTTTAGATTGGAAAGTGAACTGGTCGTGTGACTTAGAGACATATTTTGAAAAAAAAAATTATCATCCATTTTGAACTTTCTGGTTGACGGCTGAATCTAAATAGTGGATTAATTGAAACAATGAAGGTGTAGGTATAGGGATGAGAATAATTAATGGGGGAGGGGGCAACAGAGGGGACATGAAGACACATCTACTCCAGCATGAGGGAAGAGAAAGATGTTGACCTCTGAATATGATTTAAGAAAGAATAATTAACATGCTCTGTCTCCTAGCCACAGCATCATTAACTGAATTAAGAGGCCAACACAGCCATTAATCCATCCCATAGCCTGAGAACTGAAGATTTGTGTAGAAGAGTGACAACCGATAATAATCTGAAGACTGTGCAAGTTTGTTGTTTTTGAAAAAGTAAGATTTAATTAATGTATTCAATACTCATTTACTGCTCATTTACTAAATACTAAAATACATTATCTGTTAGGCACCTTGCTAAATCTGTGCTGATGTCCAAGGTAGACAAGCAAAATGAGGCAGGACCTATCTGAAAAAAAAAAAAGTTATATCTTTGGGTTAAGCGGTGATAGAAATAAAGCAAAGAGAGGGCCTGCCTTTCAATGCTGCAAAAGAGGGAAAAGTTGTGCGGTGGAAGTTTACATGACTAAAAAGAGTTTGAGTGTAACTCTAAACAGTGGAACAGAAAGACATGGAACTGGGAAGATAAAGAGGTCAGTTCATCGGGAGAGTGGTTAGTGATGTTCACGTTCTGAATTCAGAATCTAAAAGGAATTTAAAGCCAGAATAAGGAAGCAAGTCTCTCTTTGGATGGAACACAAAACAATATGAAAACATATATTAGAAAACGTAAAGTTGACTCACAAAGGGAGCAAAGATGAAACACAAATAAGCTTGACTACTTTGAGGACAGGAAAATAAAAAGAGACATCTGAAATATTTGTAAAATTCCAAAATGTGCTAACAGTATTGTTTCAGTGAGGGCATCATGGTGTTCATGAACACTGACCTAGTAAGAATAGGTTATACTTTAAATTATAAATGTATTTTTCATGAAGACAGCTTCTGCCAACTAAAAGCCAAGGGCTTAAATTTTAAAATCACAGGAAAAACTTAATTAAGAGAATGCTGAAGTTAATACTGCATGTGTGCCTTTTTTAGATCGGATTTCTATCTCTCTCTCTCATATAATCCCAATTTAGACCTTCATTTTATTCACCCAGGAGTGCTTCAGATATCTCTGAACTCCAGTTTCTTCATTTGCCTATAATGCTTTCATTTCTATCCCCTTTGAAGTGTTCATTAGACATAATTTCCTTAGATAATCTGGTAAATATTCCTAAGTACCAAAATGTCCAAATGTGAAACATCAGTCAATAGCCTAACAAGAAAAAAGCACCAATTTACTTTTAACTCTTTCAAAAATCAATGACAATCAACCCATCAAGTGAACGTGGAGTTTATTGTTCAAGTAAGTTTATTGCATGCATTTTGCTGATGTTCCTTGCAAACATACCTTAAGCTTTGTTATTTTGCACAGTCCTCTTGTCCACTGAGGCATCACTTGCAATTAGGGTGATGTGTGCCTAACGAAGTTGGTTGACGAGCTGACCTAGAAAAAGTGACAGCAGATGTATCAACTGTCATTGGCATGGGGAACCATGGGTTGCCTGCAGGCTGTAAGTTGAAAAAAGGACCATCATTGACTGATAAATCAGGATACCTAGTTGGAAAATTAGAAGGCTCCATTATTCCAAAATAACTTCTCTGTAAGGCAGATGTAATATACTGAGAAGCAGAAGTTGTGTTTGAAATAAAATTCATGATGTAGTCATTTGCTTGATTGTAGCTGCCATGTGAGTTCAAATGGAAAGTGGTCAACTGATTCAAGAGAGCAGGTTGGTTCATTACACTTTGTTTTGATGGGCTACCTAGAGTTGATGTTGGAGGAGCCAGTTCACTTCTGATTGGAGGAGTTGTATGAGCGATTGCCTGGCTGGTAGCAGGCTTGTTGATTGGTGGTCTATTTAAATTTGTGGAAGTGGAAAGTATGCTTTCTGCATGTGTGTTAGCAAGGAAACCAGAATTATGATGGCCTACATGATTCCCTGTTTCAGAGTGCTTCTTCTTGAAAATTTGAGCTTTTGAAGCTGCTGAAGAAGCATGTTTGATCCCAACCCTTCTTTTCATTCTGAGTAAAAGTTGGGGAACACCTCGTTGAAAATTTGGATTTTGATAGAAGTGTAACTAAAACCAGAGGAGAAAGAAATTGGTTGACACAAGTTGATAAGAAACCTAACCTCTAAATCATATATCAAGTTTCTTACGTAAAGTTAATGTCATCAACACATGCACATTGTTAACTACTGTCAAAAATTACTTATTGGGAACAAAAAATTAAATAGCATGGCCACAAGTAAAAATGGTGGCTGCATTTCAAGTATCACTAAATGCAATTTTTAAAAGGAGTTTCAATAACTTTACTTAAGAGTTCACTTAAGCACAAATTTTAAGAATCCAGCATGCCCGAACTATTTCCAATTTTTTGAAAAAATAATTTAAAGTTAATAGGTTCATATACATTTATGAAATATATATTTTATTGTACACAAATAGACACAACATACACACATTTACACACATATGCATATACATAAACTTATATAGTATCTTTTTATAAGTTATAACTAAATTTTGAACTACCTTGCTTAAAACAGAGTCTTCTTTTTCTTCTTCCAGAAAGTCAGCTAGTGAAGCAGATCTTTGAGAAGTCTGTTGCACTTTATTAAATCCATAAAGGTTAAGCTGCCGAACTAAACTTTTCATACTTGCAGTTTCAAATATTCTGAAAGGGGCCTTTCTTTCCAAAACTTCTTTCTTGTAGAGTTCTTCATGAATCACTACCAAAGTTCCATTCTCATCCCACCAAATAGACTTAAATTGATTGTTTTCAACTATTTTCCAGAGTTTCCTGGAAAGGTCAATGATCGAAACTCATTATCTCCGTCTGGATCAGAGACACAAAAAGTGTCATGTGGTCTTCTTGTAAAGGACCACAAAGACAAAAGCTGGAAAGCATTTTATTCAATCACAGACCTCAAGTCTGAGTCCCGTTCAATGTGTTATCACACAAAAGTGACCGAATGAAGGTTGCTGAACGAGTTGATTCATCTTTAGGAGAATCATGTCTAATTTCTGAAGAAACACGTGCCATCTCACATAAATCTTTCTTCAGCTACTTTACTTACCTACCTAGTTTTGAACACCACAGCCACAAATGCTGCCTTGGCAGGCCTATACTGATAAACTGCTCATGTCACCAGTATTTCTCAAGCTGAGTAGCTGTGACATCACAATATGACGTCTCCTAGCAGCTAAAAGACACATGCACCCAGTGTTTTCTTCTGCCTCTCTATATTTTATTCAGTTAATATTAAATATAAGCTTATTATTTATGTAGTGTAATCTGCAAAATTGTATTGCACAGAACTTTTTAAGTAAAAATATTTTGGAGGTACAACGAGTTAAATAAATTTCCTGCCTTTACACACAAACTCATTCTCTGATTGATGTCTAAAGTATAAGGTCTGGAAAATGGACAATGCACAATGTAAACAAAACTAACAACTTTTTTAACTTTTGGAATTTGAAACCGACATCTGTACAAAACTTTTGGGGAGGGGAAAGGACTTGCAATCATTTGTCATTAAAATACAACATCTTTAAATTTGAAAAATAATTCCTTATATGTGTTTTACATGAATAGCCTTGTAACAATCACATATTCCATACATTTTTCAGTTATAAATGAATGTAATAAGTGCTATGTTCTCTAGTGTCTCTTTAAATACCTACATATACAATGCAAAACATTTTAAAAGGAAACAGATCTGCCTAAGAAGGTATCAATGAGTGGGAAATAAAACATGTAAGATAAAATGTTACAGGTAAAATAAATGTGGTTAAGGCTTTACCATACACCATACAAAAGAGCAAATGTCTTCATTACAACTTTTCAACCTTTTTTTCCCTTCTCTCTCCTACTGTTTGGCTTGTCAGTTCCAAGAAGAAATAAAACTGCTAGTTTTATTTGTTCAATTGTATTATCATCCAGACAGAGTTCTTGTTAAGTTGTTATTAATGCATTCAAATTTTTTATATGGTCATCACCAATTCCCAGTCAGAGGATTGGAAAAAGAGCGCCTTAATTCAGTTGTGAAGTTTGAAACCAGAGAAATGCAGCCTGTGGTGGAAAGCAAAAGTGCCTTCCATGGGTCCAACGGAGATTGCCTTCATTTTGAAAACTAGCAACGGTCCCTGACTGATTGTATTTTATACAGATGAAATCCACAAATATTAAATTCTATTTTTACCAAAGTTCACTGTTTTGATTGGTCTGAAACTTGTGTTCTTCCTTCTTGTGATGAATTAGATATGATTTGTTTAGATGCAAATGAGGATTGACTTGTGCAGCTCTGATTGGATGAGGCATATATGTCTCAGTGCATTGCTGAATAAATAAAACAAAAACTCTGTATAATGGTTGACTCAGGCAGAGGAAGTACATTTAGGAATTTGAAAGCTCAGTCTATTGCATTTCTTCACAATGCACAGTTAGGAACCTCTGACAGCATCCACTGCAAGATGTGTTTATGAATCTGGGCTTTCTTAATCAAAATGAGTCCTCCTTGAAAGCTATATTTTTTCATGTAGTTCACAATAATTTAAAAGGCAGGTTTCTTCTCAATAGGTGCCACTGTTAATATGTTGTGTTGTTTAACAGTTATTTTAAAATTTAGGTTTTTTTGCATTAACAATAAACAATCAGATTTATTCTGTTTTAGTAAAACTCAGCAAATTTAATCTTATCTAAAGTGAAATACTTTAATTAAAAATAATTTGCATTTAAAATAACCCATACTAAAACAATAAAATGTTTTAAGTATTTGAATAAATTTCTTCTCAACCTAATGTATCTTTCTATTTCAATGAATATATATTTTATCTACAGTGAAATATAAGCAAACTGAATTCACAACACATTCCAACAATCATATTTCACGATCAAGTGGTATCTATTCACAGAAGATAGGATGGTTCAACATCAGCAAAAAATACATGTGATACCACATTAACAAAATGTAGAATAAAAACATAATTTCAACATCTGCAGAGAAACAATTTGAAAAAATTCAGCTGACTTTTATGATTAAAACAAAAAATTTGAGATACTTGAAGGTAACAGCTTAATGAAGGTTACGTGTGAAAAGTCCACAGTCAAATGTATATTCAATGCAGAAAGATAAGAAACTTTTCTAGGACACCGGAAGACAAAGATTCTCACCCTTGATATATTTTTTCAATAAGAAAAGAAAATTTCTAGCTAGAGAAAGTAGGCCAAAAACAACAACAAAAAAATCAAGTCAGAAAAAGAGGAGTGAAATCAAATATTGTCTCTTCAGATGACAGAAACCTATGTATATAAAACCCCAAATACTACAGAATAAACTGTTAGAACCAGTAAACCAATTAGGTAAAGATGAAGAACCCAACATCAATAGGTAAGTTATAGTGTATTTCTACATATTAATGACAAACTACTGGACAAAAAGTTAATAAATTAATTTCATTTTCAATTGCATGAATCTCAGTAGAAGACAGAAGAATAAATGCAACAAATTGAAATATGTATGCGTGAGAAGTTGTACATGTTCATGCAAGAAATTGAAAAAGACATAAATAAATGAAAACATATTGCTGTTGGTAGAGCTTCAATGTCATCTCAAACCAACTTTCAATGGCATTTTTCACGAAAAATAGAAAACACAATCCTGTAACTTACATGAGCCACAAGAATCATTAAATAGCTAGCAAAAGCAATTGTGAGAAAACCAGGGCAAATTTGGAAGAGTCACGCTCTCTGACATCAAAATATATGTGTCATTTAAACAGGATAGCACTGGCATAAAAACAGACACATAGATCAATAAAACAGAAAACACAGCCCAGAAATAAAACTGTGCATACATGGTTAAATTACTTTTGTCAAATGTGCCAAAAAAACTATTTAGTTTTTTTAGGAAAATAATCATCTCATTAACAGTTTTTGGAATCTCGAATAACCACATGCAAACAATAAAATTAGATTTCTACTTTACCACAAACAAGAATCAACTTAAAATATATATTAAATATTTAAATGTAAGACCTAAAACTTAGAAGAAAACATTAGGGTACCCTCCCTGAAATTACTCTTGCCAATAATTTTGAAGTTGACATCAAAACAAAGGCAACAAAAGCAACAATGAACAAGTGGGTCACAGTCTAAAAGGCTCTTGGATAACTGAAAAAAAAAAGGTGGCATAGATGATAGAGGCTTTGTTCATCCCTCTTGAGTTCAAATCAAAGTTGTGACAGAAACAGAGAGCAAACAGCAAAAAAACAAAAAAAAGTCACCTGGGATTTAAATGAACAAGTCCTACCACTAGGCAGGGAAATAAATGACCATGTAACAGGAGGAGGTAAGATGGGTGAGGACACCAGGCTGCCAGTTCCTTGCAACTGAGTAGAACAGAGGCTGCAGCAGCTGCAGGTGCCTCTTCTAGGGGCCAAGTTCAAGAGCAGACTTCCCTGCTGAGCACCAGGGACACGTCGGCTAAAAAGGGACCCACCAGGGACTTACAGAGGGACACTGAGTTGTCACTGTGAGGGCCAGAGGAGACGATCTTTCCCGGACAGAAGTGCCAGTGGTATCTAGTGCTCCTCTGTTGCTATCTACAAGAGACTCACATCAGATTAAAAGTGAAACACAAACTAAAACGAAGGGGATGGAAAAAATATATTGCTTTGATGAACATAGAGGTATTGTGCTGAATAAAATGTGTGGGATAGAGTAAGTTAAATATTGCTTCATTTTACATTTATGTGGAATCGAAAGCTCATAATAACAAAATGGCAGCAACAAACTCATAGATACAGAGAATACTTTGAGGGTTATAGATGGGAGGGGGATTGTGGGATGCAAGAAAAGGCAAAATGGTTTAAGAGACACAGAGATGTAGACTGTAGCATGAGGAAGACAGTTAATAATGTTGTAATATATATGTAAGAGGGATATAGACTAATTGAAACAGACAAATTGTCTGTATCATCTCTTACATCTCAGTAAAGAAGGGGGCTGGGGATTAATTCTGTTTCAATGATGCTACCAAAATAGGTTTTTAAAACAGTGATAGGGTTGGAGAATCAATCAAACAATCAATCAAGAGAGCACCCAGATGAAAAAAAAAAAAAAAAAACACTTGGAATGTGTACAGTGACACAAATGTTTTTCTTCAAAAAATTAACCTTTCAAGAAAACTAATATATAAATTAATACATAAAGTGAGAACAGCTTTTGACTGAATATTGAATTTTGACTGAATACTGAATATTGAAAGGTATTTCCTTCACTAAAAAACCATGGAGTTCTCTGCACAGAAATTCCCTTTACAAAGATTCCTCAAAAGGCAATGAATTTTGGTTGTTAATTTTGGGAAGGGCACAGGAGTCAATTTGTGAGGAAACTAGCATTTACTCTTTGTCTACAAGTGTTAGACAGCGGTCTTACTAACATGCTCACAAAGGCCTATGGCAATCCAGCAATGTCACTATTTATTTAGAACACGGAGGCTCAAGAAATGTTATATAATTTTACCAAAGGTCCCATTATTCATAAACAGTAGAATCTGGATTTCACTCAGAACTTCATGATTCTAAGACATTTCCTACACTGCAGCATACAGTCTTTTGGGGCGTAAGGCCCTGAACTCACTGTCCAAAAACAGCCTTGTGTGAAGATTCATTCTGACACCAGTTCTGGCAGATATGTAAGCCTGCATTAAGCAACCTGATTGACAAAGTGCACTAAGAAAAATTCTGGAGCCCAGAGGTCAGAAATATCCCTGTAATCTAGTCCGAACTCCCTTTTAGATATAGATTGACATATCTGAAAAAAGACCACATCCACCTAACTTTACTAACAGGACTTATCTTGGCCTCTTCCACTGCAAAACAGCCCTTGTCATAGACCAGTAGGAAATGTTCACCTGTCTTCTTCATGCTGATGATGTGTGGTTATCAGTATGTACAGAAGATATCACTAACGTAAAGATGCTTTTCCTATGCGGCAGGAGTACAGAGACTGCTTCACTGAATATGAGAATGCTTTACTAGGCATTCAGCCAACAATACTCAGTGATTGTGCTTGAATGAATACAATCAACTCCTAGATCTGTCCCAGCCAATGACATAAGCAGAACTGACTATATTTAGGATTGCTCTACCACTTCCTATGTTCTTGTATCATGGCCATTTGAGACTGGCATGTGTTAATGCCCTCAGGATCCTGTAAAGATAGACACATGCTCAACAGGCCTCTGTGGGTACGTGTATGTGTGTGTGTGTGTGTGTGTATGTGTGTGTGCACGCACAAATAAATGTAGTACCCTTGCATATATGCAGGAAAGGCTTGTTGGCCTTCCCACACAACAGGTAATCTCATTTATTCCTTCTATGCCCTAATACATCCAGAGTCCAGCCTCCAGGCCTGTGGTTCTGAGATGAAAAGAGCCAGGATGCAGTAAGAACAAAGAAAATAAAGGTGTTTTCTAAACACGTGTCTGGATCCTGGAGGAACTTCTGGTGCAGGACCTTCTCTGGTGTTGAACCTCCAAACTCCTGACAAAGAAAGAGCTGCCAGCTTTCTGGATACTACAAAGCTAATAAGCTGTTAAAAAGTACTGAAGCCATCCTCTGGGAAGAAAATGCAAACAGAGAACCAAAGCAGATTCCTAAATGCCCTTCTTGAGTTCTTGCAGTCAAGTTCACCCTGCAGCTAGTCCTGTACCCTCATAGTATCTGTATCAAGTAACTCTTTGGCACTTGCTTTCAGTATCCATAAAATCCACAACTTCTTCTCCCTAGTTTTCATGTAGCATCTCAAACTTGAAAACATCTGGAAGGGTCATTGAAAGAGGTGCACCGCCTCTCACAAGAGCTATAACTCAGAAATTTCTTAAGTTCAGACTCCTAAAGGTGTCCTTTTCAACAAAGACTATTCTTAAACCTCTTTGACACAGTACCACTCTAATGTTTTTTTTTTTCTTTTAAAATATATGATTTTCAAATGTTCCATTGTAGGGAAATGTCCAGGCATGAGCTTCTCAGTACAGTGTTTAAGTTTTCTTCAAAACCTAGTATCATTCATTCACAATTCACCAGTAAGGAACAAGCAGCCAGGCCAGAGAAGTCAGATATTATGTGGTAGTTGCAGAAAGAGGTAGCACTTGAGCCCAAACTGACTGGCACAGGTGACAAATTCAGAATTCCAGACAACTGCTCCAAGATCTCTGAAAATCCCAGGACAAGCAAGAAACAAAATTCTATAACTGATGAATTCAAATAGTGCCAAAGAAAGGCCAAACAATTCACCAGATTTAACCAACTGCCTCCTCAGGACTGGATCTTTTCCCATTTAAAACTAGGGGTATTTTGAGCACTTTGATTCTCACAAAGTTTTTTCCTCTGTCCACTGTCTTGCTCTCTATACTAAGAACATGAAGCCTTTCTTTGTGTTCCTTCCCTACTCTCACCATACTATCAGATATAAAGTCTTCCGGGCCAGCATTGCATTTTCAGACCCTTGATGCCCTCAGAAACTTCTAACAAATTACATGAGTATGATTCCCACAGTACCATGCTCTGAGAACACTGTCCCCATTTTAAATGTGTAGTTTAAGTGCATCAGCCTCCTACCTTAAAGGAATTCATACAACCTAGGTGCTTCCCCTTTTGACTGGGCTCCTGTAGCCTTCACTATTCTATCAGTAACTTGCCAGCGTTTATATTTGAATAAAATATAACCTCTGTTTTCACAAAGTGCCACAGCATCATTCAGTTTTCTTATTGCTGACTTTGGAGGACAATCCTAAATCTTTTTTTGCACTTTTCACACCTCTTTGCTGATTTCAGTTTTATTCCTAGAGAGCCTGCCAGGCCACTTCCTGAAGAGGGCTTATAGCAGACATTCCATACACAATTTCCTACTCTTTCTCCCTCCCCTCATCTTTCTTCTGTCTTAGAGTTCTCACATAGAAAATGTTATTTCCTCTCATTGAACAGTACCAAGTATTGCTTTCTGAATGCATGAATTTTTGTAAACCATTAGCCAAATACACACGTGGACATGGGGGAATCTGAAAGGCTAAAAAGAACTTGTGAAAGCAAGTTTGAAATGACAATTGGATAAAATTCTCTCTATTGGGGTTTAAATCAGACTCTATTTTGAAACTTTACACATCTCTAACCAGAAAGGGTTTCCAACTGTTTTCCCACTGTTTTCCAGAGCTTCAACGCATAGGAAAATTTTGAACTATTGGGAATAAGTTAAATACATGCACTTATTTTTCTGGGTATCCCTTTCAGATGAGTAATGCATCATGAATGTATTATGCCAAAGTTTTAGGAAATATATGACTTCAAAATTAGCAACATGTGAGGAAACATAGCAAAAAGATTGGAAAAATAAACTCCTCAATCAGGGACTGGCTCTTCTTCATGATAGAGTTTCTTTTAGAAAAGAAAGTGCTCTTGTCATGTGGCAAGCATGGGTGTTCACATTTCAAGTCATTTGAAAAACCTGGGGCAGACCTATGTCAAGTGAACTTAGGGTGTTGTAACACAAGCTCCTGCCACCAGTGCCTACTACCAGGTATCTCTGGAAAACTGACAGCCAGTCTATAATACCTAGAAAGTCCGAGGTTGATAAATGAGGACTTGGGACATGTCTGAATATAATGGATCACATAAATACATAGTGATACACAAGTAAAAGCTCTGGAAATTGATAAGAAGCTACTGACCCTAGTAAGAGAGTTCTAGACACATAGCCAGACAGGAATTAACAATGATATTTGCATAAATCTAGACCAGAGGTGAGGAGCTAGGCCGATTTCTTGCATCTTCTGGTGAGCTGTAGGGCCTGAAAAGCTGCACATTGCTTTTTATGTTGGAGGCTGTGGTGAGAGTGTCTGCCTTGTTTCCACAATGCACTTAGTTCCTTCTTTGTCACTGCAGTATGAAAACCCAGTACTCTGCCAAGTTAGCTGTTCATTTTCTACATAAGTTCACATGTGCCGAGTCCACTAAGATGTTATGAAATTAGTGGTCTTGAAATCTTCCCAAAATAGATGTGACAAATGGAATTATCACCTCCTCACTCTGTTAAACCAATCTGAAAATGACGTTCCGAGAAATAAATTATTAATTTAGTCTAAGCTACCACAAGAACCTAAGTGAGGACTAAGGCCTGAGTCTAGATCTCCTGTATACCCAAGTCCAAAACCTTGCTTAATACAATAACGCGTTTGAAACAGACAGAATCCATGGTAATATCTTTGAACATCAAATGCCAAAAAGCATGTCTTAAGTGCTTGCAGAAATAAATTAGTAGCATTATGTACTGAATTTGAAGTAAAGAACTTATTATATGAAAGTTCTAGAAACCAACAAGTTTGGTTTAAACATTCACAAAACCAAGAACACATAAAGGAATATGATTGACAGGTCTGATTGCTTAATATTATTCCCACCTGAAAGACACAAGCTCTGTAAGATAAACATACACACATGCTGCAGGCTCACCTAAGCCAGGTCACACTTCTCATATTTCTCCACCCCTGAAGGCTTTTTTAGAAGGGACACCCACCTCTCAAAAAACAATAAAGTATTGGTTTCACCATCATTCTTTAATTTCCTACTTTGTATGTTTTAGTCTTCTGAAAATTGTAGTTCTAGTAGCATTATTTCCTTTACTTGACAACATATCTGAAACAGATTCAAACTTAACAGTCACCTTCGTTAAATAACCCTGTGATACTCATGGGCGAGTCTGAAGATTTCTCATCCTTAGGCCTGCAACTTTCAAGCATTTTCACCTCTGGATCCCTTTTCACTCTGTAGGGTCAGACGCTGGAGGAATCTGAAGAGCTTTTGTTTAGAGGACTATTATTCATTGAAATTTCACACTTTGGCAATGAACACTGAGACAATTTAGTTACTCATTTATACATAATAATAAGCCCATTATTCACTTACAACTTATAAATAAAAAGCAAATACTTTCCAAACTATTTCCGCAAGAGGACAGGCATGGTTTCACATTTCTGACAACCTCTTTAATGCCTGGTTTCTGAGAATACTGAAGGATTCTCACATATATTTTGGCATCAGTTCATGGGCTGCACTTCACTGCTTCTGTTGAAGCACATGAACAAAAGATAGCTTTGGGCAAATAAGTAGTGTACTTGGGAAAGAGAGCACTTTAACAGCCATTCCAGTTAACTGTGCATTCTTGGATCCACTTAGAGCAGTTCAAGCTGTGGGATTATCTAGTCTCACATAGTGAAAACAAAGGGATTAAAAAAGAAGCCTAGACAAAGATAATATTTACAAGTTGATTACAAATAAAACAATTATTATAAGAGTATGGAGGATCAGCTATTTCAAAAGTGTAGGATGAGGTAGCAGCCTAGCTCCTGACTATGCCCTTCAAGAAGAATTCTACTTTGTAGTGGGTCTGGAGGAATGCCTCTGCTTGGACCACATACAAACTGAGGGAGCTGAGTCCTTCCAGGCTGGGCCCCTCCACATGGTGCTGGCAGGTTCTGGTCACCATCCCTGCCCAGGTGCTCAGTCCACTTGCCCGGGCTCTGAGCAACCTGATATTAAAAAGATCAATCTTTTCAAAAACAAAAAAAAGGAAAGAAATTTAGGAGGTGTTGCGCCGACAGTTTGGAAGAAGATTTGGAATCGTCCGGAAATGTTTAACTTATATGGATAAAAAAGAGAAGTATTGGCAATGCCAATGTCCCAAACCCCTGTTTCCATGGCCTATTACTGAGTTTCACTGTAAGGCTAGCTTTGTTATTCAGCAATAGTCCCTATCAGGTTACTAGATACAGGCTACAGGCAATTTCCAGATTCAGCCTCGAAGCCACAACCATGTTCTCAGCTAATTCCTCTCAAGTATCTTTTTCTGATCCTTTTATGTATCTTTTTCTAGTCTCTAGAGCAAAAAAGTCTCAGAACTGGTCAGGTGTCAGGTATATGCACCCTCCCTGCAATGTATCCTTGTGCTAACTTCCACATCTACCTCCATTGCTCTTATTGCTCCAAGCACCAGACATTCTGCTAGGAACACTGTACACAGGCATCTCTTACAATACGAAAACTGAACTTTCGGTGATGAACAACAAAGAGACACACCGAAAATACTATGGAGAATTCAAAATGGATGCCAACGAAATATTTAAGTAACTTAGGGAAGGGAAGGAAAGAGAATAACCAAGAATAAAAATCAGACCCTCAAAAATTAAACAGGAGAAAGTAACATCAGCAAAACTTCAGACTAGATTATTTTATGAAAAAAACCTGAAGACTCACACACAAAATTATTAAAACTAATGTAAAGAATTCAGTAGAGTAGAAGGATACAAAATTAATCTACAACACACAAAAATCAGTGGCATTTTTTACACTAACTTACAAACTATCCAAAAAATTATGTAAACTGTTCTATACAAAACATAAAAACATAAAATACTCAAATTCAAATTTATCCAAAAAGACTAGAAATCTTACTTTAAAAACTAAAAGAGACTTAATATATTAATTTAATACAAACATAAGTGGAAAGATATCTGTATTCATGTACTGGAAGATTTAATACTGATCAATTAGTTATCCATATTGCCCAAAAAAGACTAAAGTTACAATGCAATTCTCTTCGAATTTAAATGGCATTTTTAACAAAAAGAAAGATAAATAATCTTAAAATTTGTATAGAACCACAATAGCTCCTATGTGGCAAAAAAAAAAAAAAAAAAAAAAAAAACTTTAGGAAGGACAAAACTGTAATGTCATACATATTGATTTTAAAATATGTTACAATGCTGCAATAATCAAAGTAGACTGACACCAGCAGACAAAGAGATAAAAAGACCAGTGGAACAAATCATGGAGTTCAGAAAAAAGACCACACATTAACTAAAAATTGTCAAGATTGCAAGGTAAACACAACTGAGAGAGAATACTCTTTATTCAGGTGGTAAAAACTAAACCCTAGGTATCCAAATGCAAATGGTTGGGTGGATAGATAAATGGATGGATAGATGGATGGATAGACAGACAGACAAAATTAAAAGTAAGTAAAGAAAGTAGGAATATTAATTGCACTATACCAAAAATTAATTAAAATAAATTCAATACTAAACACAGGACCTGAAACATTAACAGTTCTGAAAAAAAATAGGCACAAATTTTTTTAATGATGTTCTTGGCAGTAACGTTTTTGATTGAGTCATAAAAGTACAGATAACAATAGTAGAAATTCTAAGTTTGACAACATTAAATTGAAAGGTTTCTTGCACAGGGAAAGAAATAAATCAACAGAATAGAAAGGCACTCATGGATGTCAGGCTTATGCTGGCATATTCTATTATCATTTTAATCTCCCTCAATAACAAAAATTTAGCCTCTATCATGGAAAAATAAAACTGCTTTTGGAAGCTGCAGGACCGGACAGGAGTACTACCTATTTATATTTTATGCAGGAACCTATATGTTAGGCTTCACTGTATATCCTGTTGCAGTCTGTGAGCTGACAAAAGTCTTATAACAGGATATTAAAAAGAGGGCATGTAGAGACAGGTAGTAGAGGGGACTGAGAATCAAGAGGGATATCTCAAGCTGCAGTGGTTCCCACTGAGGAGCAAGGAGCCCAGTGTCACATTGAGGTCTCCAGCCCAGTGTCTCTTTCAGTGTTAGGAAGAGAAGTCCTCATAAACTCTGGATGTGAAAATCAGTGGAGACTGTGGCTAAGTTAGATGGCTGAGTGAGGGCAGCGGGAGTCCCAGGCTTTCCACTTCAAGGGCCCAACCATGTACTTACTTGCAGATGGACTCACTCACTCTGAGCTCCAGCCCTGGGACTAGAGGTTGAGTGGGAGAAGGAGGGGGAAGAAGAATGAAGGTAGACACCAGCAGCATACTGGAGAAATTGGTTGTGTGGCTCCAGGGCAAGGGATGGACCGGCAGATTTCTACCAAAGACGTTGTCCCTTGGTTGAGCCCAGCCCACTCCAGGCATGAAGGCTGCGCCATATCTGAGTCTCCATTACCTTGGCTAACACCATTTGACCAATCCTGATGACGCCCCAAGACATTGCACTATCCCACCTGAGAGCACAGCCAAGCCCATTCCAGTGGCTATTCCAAACAATTAGCCTGTCTTGGCTCATGCATCAGACTTTTCTAAATTCTCTCGGAGGTTCACAAACTCCAAACACCTTTGCCTCAATGTGCCCCATACCAGTTGCTAAGCAGCTCTAAATATAGAGCTAGAAGCACCCAGCCTTGGTTCACTGATTAGCCTCTCCCATGAACCTCCAAGTCCTCTATGTTTGGGAGACAACTGCACATGCCTTTGTGGCTCATGCTAGTTGGGCAGGAAAAAGGCAGCAGCAAAATTTGGCCTGCACCTGGAGTCCCCTCAGAAAACCTTGATACAGTATGCCCAGTGGCATGTTTGGACCTAGGCAAAGCACCATCCTTGTACCTCTACGGACACATCCAAAGGCTAAATGGGGCAGACACCAGGACTCTGATAAAGTGAATGCTGTTCTGTAGGGCCAGACCATGGACAATAGCTCCTCCACTGTAGTCAGGGTCAATTCTCAAAACCAGTCAATCCCTACTATTGATGTGCCAACAGAAAAAAAAATGGCTCAAATACAAATGAGAGCACACACAACTTACAAAGGGACACTCCTGGAATACCCAGGGAGATGACAAAAAGACGGCACACTGGATCCCACAGAAAACATGCTAATTAAGGCCACTCTAAGAAGACAGGAAAGCAGTGGAGCCCTACCAGATACACAGAAACAAAGAGAATAAGGCAGCCAACATAATGCGACAAAAATTAAACAGAACAAACCTCGAGGTGGAAGGAAAGGAAAGGAAAGGGAAGGGAAGGGAAGGGAAGGGAAGGGAAGGGAAGGGAAGGGAAGGGAAGGGAAGGAAAGGAGAAAGAAAGAAAGAAAGAAAGAAAGAAAGAAAGAAAGAAAGAAAGAAAGAAAGAAAGAAAGAAAGAAAGAAAGAAAGAAAGAAAGAAAGAAAGAAAGAAAGAAAGCAATACACAAGCAATCTACCAGATGAAGATTTCAAAGCACTGTTTCTAAGGATGCTCAATGGTTGCAGTAAGAACTTCAACAAATACATAGGAAACATAAAATGGAGAGAGAAAACATTCAAAAGATCCAATGAGAACTGAAGAATACAATCACAGGAAAAAAAATACATTACTGAGAATTAAAAGTGGATTAGATGAAGTGGAGAATTAAACAATTGATTTGGAAGATAAGGCAGCAGAAAACACACAATCTGAACATCAGAAATAACAAAAAATAATTATAGTTTAAGGAACCTCCAGGATAATATCAAGCATGCTAAATTTCACATCTAAAGAAATCTCAAGCACTATTTTGAAGAGACATTCACATTCATGTTCATGTGGCAGTAATTACAGTAGCCAAGATATAGAGGCAACCTGGGTGTCCATCAGTGAGAGAATGGATAAGGAAGAGGTGCCACATACGTACAATGAAATAAAAATGAATAAGATCTTACCATTTGTGACAACATGGACGAACATGAAGTTTTTTATGCTAAGTGAAATAAGTCGGAGGAAGACAAATATCAGATGAATACATTTATAAGTAGAATCTAAAGAAGAAAATAAACAAAACACAAACAACTCATATATACAAAGAACATTTTGATGGCTGCCAGTTGGGAGGGGTTTCAGAGGTGGGGTGAAACAGGGAAGGGATTAAGAAGTACAAATTGGCAGTTACAAAATAGTCACAAAGACAGAAATACAGCATATGAAATATAATCCATAATATTGTAACACCTATGGTGCCGGGTGGGTACTAGATTTATCAGTGTGGTCACTTCATTGTTATATACAGGTCTAAACACTATGTCGTATACAAGAAACTAATTATAATATTGTATGGAACTTTAAGTGAAAAAATTATTTAAAAATATTTTTAGCTATAGGACACACACACACACATAAAAGATAAAATTTCTAAAATCAGAAATGAAAGTGGAAACATTTTGAATTCTACACAAGCAAGATTATGAGAGTTATGAAAAAATTAGATAACCTAGATGAAATGGACAAGTTTCTAAAAACACAGAATCTGCCAGGAATGAATCACACATAGAAAAACAGACAATCTGAATACTTATAAATAGTAAGATGACAGATTCAGTAATCAAAAAAAAAAAAAAAAAAGTAATCTATCAAGACAGAAAAGCACAGCACCTAAGGGCTTTACTAAGATTTCTACCTAACATTTAAAGATAAATTAAAACCAATTATTCTCAAACTTTTCCAAAAATTGAGAGTACAAACTACTAACCCATGTTTTAATGCTAACACTACCCTGATGCCTAAGCCAAAGACATAAGAAAACTACAGAACACTATCCCATATAAACATTAATGTAAAAATCCTCATGAATATATAGTCAACCAAGTTCTTATTAAAAGGATCACGGATCCAGACCTAGTGCAAATTAGGCACAGATTGCAAGGATTCGTCAACATATAAATATCAGGCTAATACCGTGCATTAACAACATGAAGAAGAAAAATCTCGATTATCTCAAGTGATGAAAGAAAAACATTTGAGAACCTGTAACATTCCTCCATAAAACACGCACACACAGACACACACAGAAGGGCTATATGAAAAACCCACAGGAACATATTCAATGGTGAAAAACTATAAATCTTCTAAGACTATTAACAAAGCAAAACTGACTGCATGTCACCACTTTTGTTCAACGACCTACTGAAAGTTTTACCCTCAAGAATTTAAGCAACAAAAGAGAAGTAAAAGACATCAAATTACAAAGAAGTGTGTGTTTGTAGATGATATAATACTATATGCAGCAAACCTTAGAGATTTCACTCTCTCACGCAAGCACAAAGAATTAATTTGGCAAAGTAGCAGGATACAAAGTCAAGGTACAAAAATCAGTTGCATTCCTTCAAGAAAATAATGAACAATCTAAAAAATAAATTATACAAAGCCATTGATAATATCTGCAAAAATAACAATAGAGTTAGAGATTAACTTAAAAAGGTGAAAGACTTGCCCAATAAAAACTATAAATGCTAAAGAAATTGAGGTAAGACATAAGTAAATAAAAGACTTCAGAAGTCCATGGATTAGACTCTAAATTTTTTAAATATAAAAATTGCCCCAACTAATCTACAGGTTCAAAGCAATCCTTACGAAAACCCCAAAGAAATTGTTTGCAGACATAGGAAAAACCCATCCTACAACTCATATGAACACTCGAAGTATGCTGGAAATCAAAACGATGTTGAAAAACAACAGAACTGGAAGACTCACATTTCCTGATTTCAAAAATTAACACATAGCTACTATCATCAAACATGTGGTCTGCATGAACATAGACAAACAGAACAAAACGAAATAAGACAAAACAAAACCAAAAAACAATAAAAGAACAGAAAGCCCTGATGTAAACCCTCAAATATACGGTCAAATTATTTTCAACAAGGATTTCAAGACCACTCAATGGAGAACAGTTTTGAAACAAATACTGAAGGGAAAAAATGCATCCACATTTGAAGAATAAAGTGGGACCCTTACCTTAAACAATACACAACAACTTAATCAAATTGGAGCAAGGACTTAAGTATAAGACCTAAAGCAGAAACCAGACCACAAAAGCTCCTGCAGACCTGGCAATAACGTTTTGGATACAACCCCAAAGATATAGGTTACACACAAAACAGAGGGACTAAACACAAATATCTTAAAATTTTGTGCTTTGAAAGACATCACACTGTGAAAAAGCAATCCAAAGAGTGGGTGATAACTGTAAATCGTACATCTGAAGAGAGATTAACAGTACATACAGACAATTCCTAACATTGAAAACACAATGGGTGCATGTGAACAGACATTTTGCTGAAGAACAAGGGGCCAATAAACACCTGAAAAGATGCTCAATATCACTAATCATCATGGAAATGCATAACAAAACAAGATAACCACCTCACACTCAGAAGGATGGCTAATAAAGATACTGAAAGTCTCTGCCTTTGGACGATTAAACTTAGCAATTTTGAACTTTACAATGGTGCAAAAGCCATACACATTTCAATGGAAACCATACTTTCAAATTTTGTTATTTTCTCAAGCTAGCAACATTTAATATACTTTCCTGGGGCACCTGGTAGTGGCAGAGCCACACTTCCCAGTAAGCCACGTGACAACAAGAGTAAACAATATTTTCTTTAATATACCGTGTTGCTTGTGGGCTTTTTTTTTAAATTTTTTAACTTGTCTCCACATCCCACCACATGTACAAGACACCATCTGTGTCTACCTTCCTGCATAAAAACACAGTTGAGTGAAACTCAAGATAACTGCCTAAACTCTACGCGAATGTTAAGTGTTTTGAGCACCTTTATAAACAGGTGAAGCTATGTTATTTGGTAGTTAGGTATATATTAAATGCATTTTCACCTGATATTTTCAACTTACAATAGATTTACCTGCCAAACACTATCGCAAGCAGATCTTCTATAAATAATTTTTAAAGTTTTGGGAAAGATAAAGGAAAATCAAGACACTTAGGTAGTCTTGTTTAGAATGTAAAATGCCATAGTCATTGTGAAAAACAGCATGGTGTTTTCTCGAAGTTTTGAAATAATGTTTAGGTTACAGTTCAGTTTTACAAGAAAGAAAGAATTATGAGCATAGGTAGTAGTAACGATTGCTTAAATACTAAATTTACTCAATGCCACTGAACTTTGCTGTGTTTTACCACAATAAAGAAAAAAACCATTCATTTTGTTCCATGTCAAACAAAATTTAAAGCTGTGATTAAAATCTGTATAAACACACAAAAATATCAACAATAAATGTTTCATTCAAGATATGAGTGTATGCCTAATTGTGAATACTCACAGCACATAGCTAAATAAAAACTATTTACTTCATATGGGAATTATCACAAATTTTGTAAAGAGGTATATTTTTAGCCAAAATCCCAGAGATATAGCGAGAAAAACCCAAATGTCTGTTCCTTAATATAAAATGTAAAATACAGTTTATAGGGCCAATAAAGGGGAGGTGCCTTAAAGGCTGGACATTTAAGAATGAGTTAATGGTCCATTAATTAAATGTTACCAGTCCCTTTACATAAATACTTATCATTTTCTTTAGTCACCTTTAATGCCATTCATAAAAATGCAACCCTACCGAATTCATTGTACAGCCTCTTAGCAAGTTAATCAGTATCAAATCACTGTTTTCTCAGCCTTCAAACATATTTTTTCTTTATTAGACACAACTTATTATATTTTGAAAAATCAGAGTGGGGCAGAAATTTTTTTCATCTTTTATTTGAAATATAATTAAATTAATGTGTCTATACATTTTCTACATATATTTTTTTTTTCAAAAAATCTTTCAGGCTGTTTTGCACATGAGCTACATCTATCCAACTAATATTTAATTGTGCTTTTCTATTTCCAGGATTCAACATGCTGGAGTGTTACTAAAGTAACATGAATAGAAATGTATCAGCAGTGCCCCAGCCCATTCAGTCTGTTATAATGAAATACTTACTATACTGGGTGATTTAGAAAGAGAAATTTTTTACAGATTCATACAATGGTTGTCTAGGATCACGATGCCAGCTACAACTAGAGTTCTGTGTTCCCTGTGTCCTTGCAGGGTGGAAGCCCCCTCTCTTTTATAACAGCATTTATCTCACTCATAAGAGGTTCATCCTGATAATCTAATCACCTCCCAAAGGCCACACTTTCAAAAAAAAAAAAACACCTTCTTTAGGTGGTAGCATTCCAACATGAATGTTAGGGTGCACACAGAGGCCACAACAATTAGAGAATGCAAATGAGAACAAGGGTTCACTTGTTTAAAAAAATATCTTAGACAATCCATGTTTGATAGAGGAAGTAAATGGGAAAAAAGTGTTTTAGGTAGCTCTACTCTACATGTACTGTATCATGTATGCAGTTTCTGACACTCTTACCAAAATATAGAAGGATGATATATGAACTCAGTATACCTTTCTCTTCAAAAGGCTAAACATCTCAGCAAGTTCTTAGTGATTGCCCATGAAAAATCACTAAGCCAGTTCCTCAAAATCCATTTTTTTGGGGAGCATTAAACCTCAGTCATTGGTCTCACACTGGTCTCACATGTATTCCACCTACTTAGGGTAAGAACCACGAATCACATTAGTGCACTCAGATTGGCCTCCTTTTTGACTCTGGAGTTTTCACACTTAGGACGTTAAATTACAGCAGGGTGAGAAAAACCTTTCCTCTCCTGAGTATTTGTAATATTTATGTTATTAAAAACAGATAAATGTGTATTCCCTTTATAATTCTAATTGCTGAAAAATCCTCTGAAGAAAAAAATGTAACGTTTTGCAAATTACTTAATGAACATTATTTGTTAGATTCATGTAAAAGATTTAACTGTGCCTAGAGTTTACCTAGTCCTGTCCTTAACCTTATCTAAATAGATGCAAGAAAAAGATGGTATGATAAAATACACCAACAACAAAAAGTAATGCCACAATACACTCCATGTGACATTTCATTGTATTATTTACCTTTTGCTCCTTCCTTTTCCATAGGCCAGTTCCTTAATGGCAATAACATAGAAAAGGCTTAGTTTTTAGAATTTATCATAAAATTCATTTTTTAATTATACACTGTAATTTAATTAAATTTCTCATAAAGTCCAAAACTATTAGGTTACAAATACAGGTGACTTTTGACAATAAAATGACATATTTTATCATAACCTGTTTTTTCAAGTAAACATTATTACTAAAACTTGCCATTGAAAGTTGTCTTACTTAAGAAATTTTCCACATATTAAGTGAAAAACACTATCAACTAATATATCAAAATTTTCAATATTAAGACAATTGGGCATTAATTAGCACTGAATTTTGGCCACTAACAAATCTTACAATTTCAAATTTGCTACACAAACTCATATTCTAAAGCTTATTTTGAAATGCTTGTTGTGATGATGACAGCATAAAAAGATGAAAAGAATCTTATCAAACACTATAAAAATACATACAGCTACATAAATATGAAAATATCCACTTTTTTGGCTTCACATGTAGATTTCGGCCTTTTTTAAATTTAAACTAAAATCTCAAGAGAACATCTTGGTAACTGGATAATACAGAAAGTGTTTCTAAACACACATCTTGGAACTAGAGTTTAACACAATCTATGATAAAGAAATTTAATCAAAATATCTATTATAACATTCCTTTATTAATATGCTTTCCCTTCTGTTTTAAATAACACATACTGTGGTCTACCACTAAGTTCTACAAGTTCTACATCCAAAGAATAAACGGTTAACATTTCGCTTAAGATAATTAAGTTTTGCCAGTTTTTTAAAAATATAATAAATACTTTAAAACTATGAAATAAACCAGTGTGTCCTCACAAAGTGCATTCATGTTTAATGAAGTGTTGGTCCTCTTAACAGGCAATGGCCAAAATCCAAATTGTAGAGCAATACTCAGTAACTCTGAGTTCAATTAAGAGAAAAAATACAAAACATCAGATCCATTGGGGAACAAAAATTATCATAATACATCAGTCTACGGTATATAAAGATCCCCTTAAAGTAGCTACAAAATAAACCTTTGAACAGAAAAAATTTCTCAAATCCCACATTACCAGAAAATCTTAAAGATGTCTTGGAAACTGTTGTATGTTATGCAGACTATTCTCAAAGAAGTTTAGCATCTCCTCCCTTTGTGTTAGTAGTTACAGACCATATGTGTTGGGATAGGAAACTAAAATTCTGATAAGTGCGGTACTAAACCAAATTCTCCTGAGTCGATTTAGGCATGTTGGTGAAACTAGAACACCTATAAATTACCTGCAGGAATGACTCTGAAAGATAGATTCTTAGATAATGAAACCCTTCTAAATTCTTAGTGTATTCCCAACCAAGTTACTCAGGCCAAATTCCAAAAAAACTGTTGGCACCAATTCAGAAAGTAGTTTTCTTTTGAATGATGCCTTGACCCTATCATGGCTTCCTATGCATTCTTGCACTCTACTTAGATTTCTAGCCTTCAATCCTAGCTCAGATGTCAAAATGTTCAGATCTGCCCTTAATACACAACACAACTGCTGATTTTACGGGTTCTTGTCACAGACGAAAATTGCTAGTTTTACTGTCAAAGTCACAGAATCTTTTGGTTCAGGGTCCTTGAAGGGCAGTACATAAAGAAAATATTAGAACACTCTTAATTTGTCATTATTTTCTATTTCCTATTTCTCGAGATTCTCTCAAACCCACATTAATATTGGTATAATACACAAATTTCAAAATTCATAAATGTGTAGTTAAAAAATGGGTAAAATAATCACAGATAATGCACAATTGTTCTTTCATGGTATGAATAAACTAAATGATTTAAAAATGCATCAAAATATAATATAAATTGACAGATGAATAGAAGAGTTTTCACAGATCAAGTATAGACAATGAAATCGCCAAAGACACCTGATGAAATAGTAGAATCCCAATGCATCCCTTGGTAACAGGCTTCCATTTCAGTATGGTTTTTCGAGTATATTACAGTTTAAACCTTAGCATGCTGGTTCGAATAACATTCTTCTAACGTACTAACATTTCATTTAAGAGAAAGCACACTCTCAAAACTGTCTGCTACATTTCTTAATAGCTATCTCTATAAACACTCTTACTTATCCAAGGGATCATTTTCCACAGATTAGAAGGGTTTCAAAAAAAGTATGAAAAGTCTGATAGCTTGTTTCTTAATCATCCATACGGAGGACAAACACATACCCATATGGTTCATACATACTTACATCATCAATGTCTTTATCATCATCTCCAATATCTCAAACTGAATTTCATCCTCATCTCCATGACACAATGAATCTGTTTCATTGATTTTAGCTAAAGACACAATAATTAGTATTCTCATATGTATAATCAAGATTTTCTCTGATGAACCATATAGTTAAAGAAATGTGTTTCATACAAAATACTGAACTATAAAAGTCTTTTACAAGTGATACCTACAGTCAAATATTTCAAGAAAAAATCTCCTATCTACTAAGACATCAACACAGAGTAAATTTACACACACAAGAAACAACCCTACATCACGAAGTAATTAAAATGAAGATTATAGGTACTATATTTTATATTTTTTAAGAAGAGTATTTTAAGGCTGGCAGCTATAATTACACTAACTTAATAGGTCTTACCCTTACCATGTATGCTCCTATGAACAGATGCTATCAACTCATCCTCAGCAAACACAAGGTTTTCCTCAATAAAAAGAACTCATTCACCAGCTATTAGACTTAGCAAATCAGAAAACCTGGTCAAATGATGCTTATCTTATTTTCAGATATCTAAGCACTTCTAAAAAAATGTCAATAATTTCACCAGATTTTCATTATAAATGACAAGATCTTATACTATTGTTATAAAAACCAATGAAATATAACAAATAACATAGCTGGCAAGTGAAATTATGTGCTTAGTAAACAGTTTATTTCCTCTTTCATGTTATGAGAAACTTATTTGAGTCATTTCAAGTATACTTCAGTGAGAATGCAATGCTTGGCCACCAAGAAAATAAACAGCTGTAAAACACACGCACACACACACAAACACACACACACACACACACACACACACACTCAAAATTAAAATTGCTAACATAATCGAACTGAATACTGAATTCTATATAAATATCAGTATCATGAATGTTTCCAGGTGTATCTGAAATCTAACACACTCTTGATAATCGCAAGAAAACAAGGCATTACCTTAACATATACTATACACAAGTCATACAAAGGTATTCTCTTAACATATATTCTACACAAGTCAAAAGCTTATAAACTATTAAACTCCCCACCAGATGAACATTTATGAGAAACAGACTTGTATTTATTACTAAAGTATTCACATTATGAAGTAAAACAGTCATAATCAAAACTAACTTTGTTAAGTATATACAGAAACAACAGATTCTATCAAAATTGCTTCACCTAAACAAGAACAAATAATTCTATAAGCCAGGAACACATAAGTTTAACATTACCATGTTCTGGAAACTTGCCATATGTCTTCAGATTTCTGGCTTCATCTGCATTTTACAATTACATCTGCTTGGTTATTCTTAGAGGTAAACAGGTAACTTTAAAAACTGACTATGCCAAAACATCATCTGTTTTTTTCATAAATTACTTTCAAGTTAAATACATTGAGAAAAAGCTCACTTACTTGTTTATTACAAACTGTTTTTCTTTCTCTACCCTCTACATTCTTAAAAACATATCTTTGGGTTTAAAGAAGTAGGAAGATGACTAAGTGACTGAAAAACAATAATTAATAATTTAGAAAAATTACTTATAAAATTCATTTTAAAAGAAGGGGAAAATAGGAAAAAAAGAGTGCAAAGTGGTTGCTTGCCTATCAGAACTGCTTGGGTCTTTATAAATGTACCTAGATCTCTTGATGTCTGACAGACCTCAGAATCTTCGAGGTGAAGTCCAAAAATCTTTACTTTTATCTGTCTGTCTGCCTGTACCAACCATCCATCCATCTATCCATCCATCCATCCATCCATCCATCCACCCACCCATCCATCCATTTTTTGGTAATACTGGTTAACAAAATCTAGTAAGTCTTCACTGTATGACAAAACTAAATATATATACCCATAGACAGATTTCTTCTGTCACCACTTATCTGACCCCTTTTGCCCCATTTACTTTTCTCCTCCCCTCTGAAAACCACTACTAGTCCATTGTCTATGTCCATGAGTTTTGATTTGTTGGTACTCCTCATTTGTTGCTTTTAGGTTTATGTCCTACATAAGTTATATCATATGGTTTTCATTGTTTTCTTTCTGGCCCATTTCATTTCGCATGAGTATCTCGAGGTCCGTCCAGTTTGTCACAAATGGCATTATTTCATCTCTTCTTGTGGCTGAGTCATATCCCATTGTATAAATGTACCACAGCTTTTTTATCCAACCATCTATCGTAGGACACTTTGGTTGCTTCCATGTCCTGGCCATTGTGATTAATGCTATGTACGTCGGTATGCAAACATCTTGATGGATATAGGTTTTCTAGTCTAATAAATAAAAATCCAGTAGACAGATTGCTAGATCATGTGGTAGATCAAAGCTTTCTTTTCTGAGGAACTTTCATACTGTTTTCCACAGTGGCTGTACCAATTTCCAGCCCGACCAGCAGTGTATGAGGTTTTCTTTCTTTCCACATTCTCTCCAGTACTTGTTATTACGTATTCTGTTGGTTTGACCTAGTTGTGAGATGGTATCACATTGTCTTTGTGATTTGTATTACCCTAATTGGTAGCGATGATGACCATCTTTTCTTTTGTTTGTTGGCCATTCGTATGTCTCTATGAAAAAGGTTTCAGGTCCTCTACACATTTTTGGATTAAATTATTTTGTTGTTGTTGTTGTTGTTGTTGTTGTTGTTGTTGTTTAGTTGTAAGAATTCTTTGTATATTTTTAGATATTAGGCACTTATTGGAGATATTGCTTGCACAAAAACCTATATTTAAAAATCTGTATTTCTTTTGGCTCCTTATGATACAAATGCCCCTGAGAACTGCTGTCCTAAAATTTTCACATTTGCTTATTTTAAATAATCTGAGCCAATTGGGGGGGGGTAGAATCATAAGCTTACAATCAGTGCAAAAAAAAAAAAACAAAGAAACATAGCTAAGATTATCACAGTCATATAACCATATGAGGAGACATAAAGCAACACTGCAACACTTCTCCAACTGTAATGTACAGACAAAACACAAAAAAAAGTTGGTTTGATTTAGATTTCTTTATCCTTCAGTAGGTACAAAATTGGGCTCATAATTTGAATTTCTAATATCCTCCAGAGATGCTAGTGGTGCTATAACCTTTGAGTAGCAAGGGTTAGTCAAAAAAGATAAAGAATCTGAGGCACCAGTCTGGGATCTCACTTTCATGTTAGAATATTAATCCTTTTAAGAATTGTAGTTTCATTGCTACAAAACAAGGAAATAATTAATCTCTCCATTTTGAGAGTTAATATGGAATTAGAACAAGATAATGGACATAACTGAAATATTTTTAAAGTAGAATCACTTTCTTTATAAAATTTTTCTAAAAAGAGGAAAGAAAGATCAACATATGAATGAGTCAAAGCAGATACAAATAAAATAAATTCAGTACAGTTGCTGGATATGACAATTCAACAACAAAAACCCAAAAACTGGTTTTCTCAATACAAAAGAAATGACCTATTGAAATAAAAACAAAAATACAAACAAAAACAAAAAACAGCTTAACCAAAACAGCATCAAAACAGAATCCTTAGAAATAAATTTAACTAAATAGATGGAAGATCTTTACGTACACCAAAACCTATAATATGTTGATGAAAAGAAAATTGAAAGGACACCCTGTGATCGTAAACTTGGAATTATTAATACTATTAGTGTCCATACAAACCAAAACAATGTATAGATTAAATATAATTTTTATCAAACTCCAATGGCACATTTCTCAAAAGTACAAAAACAGTAACATTTGTAAGGAACCGCAAAGACTGCAAATAGCCAAAACAAATCTGAAAAAGAACAAAGCTGCAGGCATCATATTTACTAATGCCAAACTATACTACAGTAATCAACACAGAATGATACAGGCATTAAATCAGACATAAAGAGGAAAGGAGCCGAAACAAGAGCCTACAAGTAAATCTTTGCATATGTGGTCAAGTAACACTTGACAAGAAAACCAAGAACACTCAACTGGAAAAGCATAATCTCTACCACACATGATTTGAAAAACTAAAAAAAAGCATGCAGAAAAATGAAAATGAAACACACTCACACACACAAAAAAAATTTACTTGAAGTAGATCAAAGACTTCCGAACACCTGAAACCATAAAACGGCTGGGGTAAAAGACTTACACACTAGGCTTGGAAATTATTTTTTGGATAGGACAACAAAAGCACAAGCAACAAAAGCAACAAACAAGTGTAAATCAACTAAATGGCTTCTGCATAACAAAGGAAACAGAAAACAAAATGAAAAAGTGACCTAGAAATTGGAAGAAAATATTTGCAAACCGCATATCTTCTAAACACTTAATATCTACCACAGAGAATTAACTTATACAACACAGTAGTAAGAAGCACATCATTCAATTCAAAGTGGACAAAAAACCTAAAACCATTTCCCCAAAAGGCCAAAAATGTAAAAACATATTCATCACTAAGCATCAGAGAAATGCCTACCAAAACGGCAATGAAATATCACCTCATATTTTTAGAATGACTACTACCAAAAAGACAAGTGGCAAATGTAAGTATTAATGGCCGGAATGTATATTGGTGCAATCACTATGAAAAACCGTGGAAGCGTGTTTCATTAGATTAAAAAGAAAAGAAAAACAGGGTCTCAGAAATAGCTAAACCCTAAGTTCAACATAGTCAAGCCATGGAAATATTCTAAGTGTCCACAACTGAATAAATGAAAAAAGAGGTCTCTTCACATGCACACATTCACACCCACACAGATATATTATTTGGCTTTGAGAAAAAAAGATATCCTGTCATTTGTGCCAATATGAATGAATCTGGACGGTACTATGCTAAACACTATAAGACAGAGAAGACACTGTATGATCTCACAACTATGACCTAAAAAAGCCAAACTCATAGAAACAGAGAATAGAGTTGTGGCAGCCAAGGTGGCACAGGATGTTGAAAAAATGATGTTGGCCAAAAGGTACAAAGATTCAGTTATAGGATGATTAAGTTCAAAGTACAGCATATTCTCTGTAATGAAAAGCACTGGATTATATAAAGGAGAACAGCATTCACAAATAAAGAAATGACAATTAAATGACAGTATGGAGGGGTTGAACTAATGATGCAGTGGGAAGCATTTTGCTATTTAAAGTTATCAAATCATTACACTGTGTGTATCTTAAATGATATATGTCAACTGTACTCAATAGAGCTGCAAAAAACATTCAAACAATATAATATTCATAAGAACTGTAGCTTAAAAACTTTCTACAATCCACTCCTTCAGAAAATGTCCAAACTTGTCAAAATCAATTTAATCAGAACTCTGGAAAATAAGCAAATGCCTGCAGTCATCTGAGTGTTTACACCAAAAAATGTGGTGAAATATCAGTAAGAACAAGAACTGTAGGGTTGTGATAATAGTTGAGGCAAACACGAACCTGCTTTGGAATGAGATATGCATAGAAGAATTGAAAATTCCAACATATTCTTGTCCTAATGACAACAAGCAATGTAGTTTGTCACAAAAGCCAGGAGAAGATTTCTGTTATTAGAAATATTTTAATATTTTATCTACTCATTTTGAGGAAATCAGTTATTTCTTGTCTTCATGACTACAAGCCCTAGAAGAATCTATGTGAACCACTTGCCAACAGCTGTACATACACTCAAAAGAGAATGTCAAATATCAGAATCTCCCAGCTCTGACTGACCATGAGATTCTCCACACATTAAATGAAGACTAAGGCAGAATTGCAAACTGACTAGCTGAGTGTGGAAGTTATGCCCCAACATACACAGAAACATGGCAGAGCGAGAAATGCCCCCGAAACTTTCCCCTTAAAACAAAAAGCTGAACATCTAAAATGCAGCAAAAAGGAACACCCCAAAATGAATACCAGCATGTCTGAGCATGAGATCTGCACAAAAGAGCTACCAAAGATCAGTGTGTCGGGCAGTGGACTTGCAGAAACAAAGGTGCCTCTGGCAGCTTGATCTCCCTGCTGGGACGGAGGAGAGGGAGGGGAGGAAAAGTGGCAGTTTCACTGAACAACCCTGCCTGGGAGAACTGTGGGCACCATGGGGCCAGCAGCAAAAATGTGGGGATGGCAGAAAAATGACAGTTATTTTTAATTTCTGGTCCCAGTATCAAAATTCAAATCTGAGCCACAGTCCTTATCCCACAACCCTAGGGTCCCTATTCTCATACAGTCCAATAGTAAACACCCGGGAGCCCAGGTGATTCTGAGAAAATGCTACCAGAACTGTCGCTAACCCGGACGGAAACTGAGACTGAGCTTAGACAGCAGGATCAATAACTATAAAAAGAATAATGCCATTTTTAAAACTTGATGTAAACAGGAATCTAAGAGGCTTAGCCACCACTTACTGGAACCCAAAACATAAGTGCCTTCTTTGTAGCGGGCTAACGAGAGACCTTTATATAATAAATCTTTTTTTCATAAAAAAGCCAAATACACTTCCATTATTGCCCATGTGGAGAAATAAATACCTCAATAAATACCATGAATAACCAAGATGAAAAGACAGCTCAGAAAGAGAGATACAAATCTACAGGAAATGAGCTTACAGGCATAGAAATATGCAATTTAAATGACAGAGAATTTAAGATGGTACTTCTAACATAGCTCAATGACATCCAATATCATCAAATCAATAATTTCAGGAAATGAAAAAAAAAAATACCTAGATGAGCATAATGAATTCTTTAGTGAAAGAAGACTGAAACTCTCAGAAAGAAACAAATTGAACTGCCAGAGATGAAGAACACACGGTAAAAGATGAAAGATAAAATAGCCAGCTTGGGAAACAGCGTCTACCAAATGAGTGAGAGGATCAGTTATATCGAAGACGAAATCTAGAAATATATCAGGAGAAATAAACGGAAGAATAAAAACTGAGGAAAGAGAAATTCAAGAACTAGCTGATACCATCTGGACAAAAAACATAAAAATAATGGGCACTCTTGAACTGGAGGTAAAGGAGCACAGACTAGAAAGGTTTGTCAGACAAAGAGTAAACAAGAATTTTTCCCATCTAAGAAATGACCTGGAGAATGGAATTCAAGAAGTCAACAGAATACCCAATGTTCTCAACCCAAAATGGCATTTTCCAAGACACACTGTATTAAAATTATCAAAAATCAATGACAAAACAGAATTCTCAGGGCAGCAAGGTTAAAGAAGGTAACTTACGAAAGAAAACATTAGATTTTGGTTGGACTTCACAGCACAAACCTTACAAGCCAGAAACGAGTGGAATCAAATATTCAAACTATTACATGAAAGGAAGTACCAGCCAAAATGATGTATCCAGCAAAGCTCTTCTGTAGACATGAAGGAGAAATAAAGAGCATTCCAGACATACAAAATTTAAGAAAAGTCTCCACTATGAGGCCTGCATTACAGAAAATACTGAAAGGGGTCAACACACCTAAAACAAAATGACAATGAACAAACAGAGAAACAAACAAAAACATAATTAGGAGTAAGGTGACTAGCAGGCAGATAGAAGCAGAGGAGTGCAACCCGTATTAAGAACAGGATATTATTCACAGCGGTCAGTATATGCACGCAACCAAAGTGTCCTATAAAAGCTGACCTGATAAAGAAGCTGTGGCACATTTATACAATGGAATTTCACTCAGCCATAAGACGAGATGAAACACAGCCATTTGCAACAACATGAAAGTGCCTAAGATAATTATGCTAAGCGAAATAGGCCAGACTAAAAAAGTAGAAAATCACATGATATCACTTATATGTGGGATATAACCATAAAAGCAATAATGAACAGGACAAAGAAAGACTCACATACATAGATAATGGATTAGTGGTTTCCGGAGGGTAGGGGGTTGGGGAAGAGAGGAGAGGTAAATGGGATAAAGGAGGTCAAATATAGGGGTTTCGGGGGATGCTGAAGTGGGTAAAGGGGATCAAAAAATGGTAGCGAAAAGAAACTGGACTTTGGGTGATAATTGCACAAAAGAATATACAAATGTCAAATTATAATGTACACCTTAAAATTGTGATTGTATTAACAAATGTTACCCCAATAAACACAATAGCAAAGGGTATAAAAAACTTAAAAAATAAGAATAGATACACTATAGCAAGACAGTAGTGTTCAGGATACATAGGGACAAACGGAGACAACAATGACTGAATAGAGAATGATTCAAAAATCCAAACTTGCAATGAAAAATGAGGATAAGGCACACACAGAAAAAAATAAACTTGTGTGTGTGTGTGTGTGTGTGTGTGTGTGTGTGTGTGTGTGTGTGTGTTTGTATCCTCTACATATGGTAACCAAAAGCTAAACATTCATATAAAATAAGGACCGTAGGGAAAACCTAAAACACCCCCTCTCCACCATCAATTAAAGACACACAATCAAGAAAGTAATGGAAACACCAAACTACCAGAAAGCAAAACATAAAATGTTTCTAGGAAGACCTCATTATCTCAATAATCACCCTAAATGTAAGTGGAGTGAGCTCACCCATAAAAAGGCACAAATTGAGCCATAAAAATAAACAAACAAACAAACAAACAAAAAACAGCTGGATATAATGACATTTATGGATCCCATCCACACCCAAACAGCTGCTTATACATTCTTCTCTAGTGCACACGGAACATTCTCAAAGACTAATCACATATTGAAACACAGAGACAACCTCAACAAATAGAAGAGGGTTGCAATCATGCCAACCACATTCTCTGATCATAATGATTCGAAACTAGAGATCAACTGCAAAAAGAAAGCAGAAAGAAACACAAATACGTGGAAAAAAGTAACATGCTACTGAAAAATGACTAAGTCACATAAAAAATAAAAAGAGAAGATATGAGATACATAGAAACAGAGGATATTGATAGTACAACGTATCAAAACTTTTGGGACATGGCAAAAGCAGTCATGAGAGGAAAGTTCCTATCATTACAACCCTATCTCCAAAAATAAGAATGAGCCCAAATAAACAACCTAACATGTCATCTTAAAAATACTAGAAAAGAGAAAAAAAATAAAGACTAAAGTCAGCAGAAGGAAAGCTACAATTTAAATTAGAACTGAAATAAATAAAATTGAGAACAAAAATGATAGGAAAAATTTAATTCAACAGAGATTTTTTTCTTGAGAATCTTAATTAAACTGACAAACTGCTGGCTAATCTCAATAAAGAAAACAGAGAAAGGGCACAAATAAACAAAATCAAGATGAAAGAGGGAAAATAATGACCTATGCGCAGAAATAAATAGGATCATGCAAGAATGCTATGAAAAAATATGTAACGCTGTATTTAATAACCTAGAAGAAATGGACCAGTACTTAGTAAAATACAACATTCCAAGACTGAATCAGGAAGAATGGGGTAATCTAGGTAGACTGATCAGCAGTGTGAAAATTGAAACAACCTTCAAAAACCTACCAAAAAGTAAGAGACAAGGACCAGATGTCTTCACCAGTGAATTCTACCAAATATTTAAAGAAGATTTAATACTTATTCTCCTGAAACTCTTTCTAAAATTCTAAGAGGAGGCAATAGGCTCAACTCATTTTTATGAGGCCAACATTGCCTTGATATCAAAACCTGGTAAAAATAACACACAAAAAGAAAACCACAGATCCATATCTCCCATGAAGACAGATGCAAATTCCTAAATGAACTCCTACTGAAGAGAATACAGCAACATATTAAAAAGATTAGTTATTATGATCAAGTGGATTTCATCCGAACAGCAGAGACATGTTTCAACTTATGCAAAACTATTAATATGATACAACATGTAAACAAAATAAAAATAAGAATTATGTAATCATAATAATAGATGCAGAAGAATCCTTCGACAATATAAAGCATTCATTTATGATCAAAATTTTTAACAAAATCAGTATGGAAGGAAAGCGCCTTAACTTAATAAAGGCCATCTGTGAAAAATCCTCAGCCAACATTATACTTACTGGTGAAAAATTGAAAACCTTCCCCTTTAGATAAGGAAGAAGGCAAGGATATCCACGACTGTCACTCTTACTCAATATAACATCAGAGGTCCTAGCAAGTGCAATCAAACACAAGAAAGGTATAAAAGGCATTCAAATAAAAAAAAAAGAAGTCAGATTGTCACTATGTGCAGAGGACATAGTTCTCTACATAGAAATTCCCTAAAGAGTCCATAAGAACAAAACTAGAAACAATAAAGTAAAATCAATAATGTCTCTGGATACAAAAGCAATGTTGAGAAACCCATAGCGTTTCTATGCTCTAATAATAAAGTGTCAGAAAAAGAAGAGGAAAAAATAATTTATTTTGCAATTGCAACAAAGAGAATAAAATAGCTAGGAATAAATTTACCAAAACATGAGGAGAGCCTATATAATGATGATTATGAGACATTATTAAAAAGAAATTGAAGAAGATATAATAAAAAGGAAAGATAATCTGTGTTCTTGAATGCAAGAATCAGCATAGTTAAAATGACCAGATTACCTAAAGCATTATACAGATTTAATGTAATCCCCATCAAAATCCCATTGGCATTTTTTTTTTAAAGAACAAAAAATCATTAGATTTGTACAGAATCATAAAAGACCCCAAATTGCCAAAGCCATGCTGAGAAAAAAAGAACGAGGCTGGAGGCCTCACTCTGATTGATTTCAAATTATACTCGAAGTTACAGTAACCAAAATGGCATGGTATTGGCAGCAAAGCAGACAGATAGACCAGGGGAACAGAATCGAGAGCCTTGTAAACCCATATTTACATGGGCACATAATTTTTGATGAAGAAACCAAAAATGTACAGTAGAAAAGGAAAGCCTCTTCAACAAATGGTGCTGGGAAACCTGGAAAGCCACCTGCAAAAGAATAAAACTATAGGCTGTTGTCTGTCACCGCATACCTAACTTCACTCACAGTGGATTGAGAATCAAATATAAGACCTGAAACAAGAAAATGTATAGAAGAAACCTAGGAAATAAACTCAAAAACCTTAGACTTAGAAAGGATTTTATGAATTTGACCTCAGGGCAAAAAAAAGGTAAAAGCAAAAAATAATAATAATAACGTTAAATAATGGGTCTACATTGAATTTAAAAGTTTCTGCTCAGCCAACAAAACCGTCAACAATATAAAAAGACAACCATCCAAATGAGAAAATACATTTGTAAGCAGTACCTCAAATAAGGTCCTCCTATCTAAAATATACAAAGAACACACACACCTCACCAACACCACCACCAAAAACAACAGAAAACAATCCATACAAAAAGTGAGCTGAGGACCTGAGCAAGTCATCTTCTCCCTAGACGACTTGCAAATAGTCTACAAACATATGAAAAGATGCTGAATATCACTAGTTTTTAGGTACATGAAAATCTAAACCATATCACACACCTGTTAGAATAGCTATTCTCAACAGGAAAGTAACAACAAATATTGGAGAGAATGCAGAGAAACAGGAACCCTCATGCACTGCTGCTGGGACTACAAATTGGTATAGCCTCTATGGATAACATTATGGAGCTTTCTCAAAATAATAAACTGATCTACCATATGATTCAGCAATCCCACAACGGGGTATTTACCTGAGTTTGACAACTCATATCTATAAGGATATTTGCACCCTGATGTTCATAGCAGCATTATACACAGTGGCCAGGACATGGAAAAAAACTATAGAAGACTGGCTAAAGTATCTGTGATACATATACAAACATATATACAAAAAAATATATATACATACATACATACATACATACATACATACATACACACACACACACACACACACACACACACATATATATACAAATGTATATAATGGAATATGACTCAGCCATAAGAAGAGATGAAATACTGCCATTTGTGACCACGTGGATGGACTTCGAGGCAATCTTCCTAAGTGAAATAAGCCAGACAGAAAATGTTGAAAATCTCCTGAAATCACTTCTCTGTGGGGTTTAACATAAAAGAAACAAATGAAAAGGACAAACAGGTACTCGTGGACATGGACTATACACTAGTGGTTACCAAGGCACTATACAGTAGTGGTTACTAGAGCGGTTGGGGAGTGGGGAGGAGGTAGATGTTGTAAAGGGTTCAGATTCAGAGGGAAGAGGAAGGGTGACCTGGGTAAAGGGAATCAAATATATGGTAGCTGAAGGAAACTGGTCATTGGGTGGCAATCACACAATAGATTATACAGATGTCAAATGATAGTGTATACCTGAAAATTATATGATTTTTTTTAACTAATGTTATCCCAATAAACCTCATTAAAAATAATAAGGGTGATGTCTTTTTGGTGCAAAATTCCCTTCATCTCATCAATTTCCAGTTAGAATACAATCATTTATATTACACAGCATATGTTGTACTGACATAAATGACAGCATGACTTAGTAAGAATTATCCGTTAAGAGTTGTAAAGGATGGTTAAAAATTTTCTTGTCTTCTAAGAGTTTTGGGGCTTGCCTTTTGTGAGTTGAGGGGATGGGGTTTTGCTTAGCATCTTAAGGTCCTTCTGAGAATTAAGGAACCAGTAATTTTGTGAGTCTTTTCATTGTACAAGCCCCAGGTACTTCCATACTTCATCTTCCGGAACGCTGGCGACAAGGTTACAGGCAGGTGACCCACGACTGGCCAGTCAGATACTCTCATTGAAGATCTCAGTCTTGGACAAACAATGCAGAGATTCTGGAACAGTTCAGAGTTCGTTCTGCCATTGGGAGTGTGGCCTCTAGTATCTAGTGACCACAGACGGTGCTAGTGGCGATGGTGACAGTGGCAGTATTTAGTACCTAGCAGTGACAGCACCTTAATCAGGCCATTCGTATCCTGGATTCCAGTTGTTCTTGCCCAGCTGAACTAACTCAATGATCCACCCCTACATTTAAGAGCAACCCAATATTTCAGAAAATTGTTTTTCTGGAGACAGAACTCGAAGCATTAACAGTAGTAACATTTGATCCAGTTTTCTGAAGTTAATGCAGTGCTTCCACAGCATCAGGTGGACTATGCAGAACAGAAATACTATCAATTCACATTGAAATTCCACTCTCACTTGGAATAAAAATCTATTTTACAAATTACATTAAGCATCTACCATGCCCACAGTTAACCGAGGCCTTAGTGTAGCCTAACTCGATGGGTAAAAGGAAAAAACATGGCCACTGCAGTATAAAGCAGTGATAACAAAGAGGAGAGACAGAATAGAGAAAATTCATCAGGTGAGGTAAGTGTGAAACACGCCTGCTGAGTGATATAATGGAACCCTGTGAGGACTGCTTTATCACAAACCCTCTGATTCAGAAGCAGTAATTTTACGCCTGAGGGTATAAGTTTGCCAGGAGATATACAAGGGAGGAAAAAGTGATCCAATGTGTAGCTAAGAATTCTGAACTTTTGTTATAGGAATGAAATTTCACTGAACTCATCTTTGCCAACTAACTTAAGAATCAAGGAAAATATATACATATTTCCTTTTTGTCAAAAAATTGTTTGATTTTATCTTACAGATAAGAGTAGAGGTTTTCCGCTTTCACGGTTTATTATTATTATTATTATTATTTTGCTGATGGTTAACCAAAAATAATTATTGATACAAAAGTTTGAGAAAGCTTATTGTGACAGATGTAAATGTTAAAGTACATATGCAAATTTAGTTAAAGCTGCACTTTAAATAAAGTTCAGTAAAGTTCCGTGTTTAGTAAAATACGATTTACTTCCTGACCTTAAAAAATTCCATATGAAATGAGCAAAACACAAAGGCCACATAGTGTAGGATTGAAATAATACGAAATGTCCAGGATACACAAATGTACAGACAGAAGGTAGATTAGTAGTTTCCAGGTTTGGAGACATGGGAGATGGGGAGCGACCTTTCACAGGGACTTGTTTTCTTTTGGGGTCAATAAAAACTTTCTGAAATTAGGTTAACAGTGGTGTTTGTTTGTGAATATACTCAAAACCACTGAAGTACAACACAAACAAACAAATAAACGTAAGCTTAATAAACTCATAAGTTTTAAGCAATGTTTATATCGATGATTTTCAGATGATTCTTTTCAGACCCAATGAGAACCACTGACATATGCCAATTAAGGTCTCTAATGCATAGATAATTAAATTAATGGCAATAATAAAATCAAACAACTCTTTCAATTATAATCATGATTAAATGCTTGCAGGGTTTTCTAGCCAGTAAAAAAATTAATGTAAAGAATTTTATTTTTTATATGTTTTTCCTTATTTATTTCTACTGAAAATGATATATAATATTAAAATGAAAAGCAATGCAGAAAAAAGTTAAAGGTTATGAGACAAGTGCACAATTATTTATATCCGAGAGTTTGAGCATATAGGGCCTAAGACTTTATATAATATCTGATGCTCACTCTGATATACTAACTGGGGAAGAAAAGCTCAAAAGCACTCTAGGGGAAAAAAACTGTCTCATACATCTCCATTCTTTTCACTTTAAATTATTCTCTTTTGTTGACAATATTTGCTCCCTCTACACCTAAATTAAACCCTTTATGGAAATGGCAAATATGTAAAGTTTATTATATTTTATAGGAAACATATTGAAACTATATTTATATACCTATAGTCCTCAAATTCATAAAAGTGTTAACAAATAAATAGTCCTTTTAAAAATGCATATTTTTATAGCTTAAAATATAAGTGTTTTAAAAATAATTATCAGAATACCAGATGAACTACATGCATAACACAAGAAGTTTAGGCAAGTTTCTTTATGTTAAAGACAGATTAATATGGGTTCCCCTGTAGCAACTCATAGCAGGTGTTCCTGGAAGATCTCACCATCAGACAGAGAAGTGCACAGCACCGGGCCAAGCTAAGGCTAATATACTATACACTTCTGTCACTGAAAACACCAGCCACAATTGTAAAAAGGTTGAAACTTGTGTAGAAGTAATAGGAAGCCTGGACTTTTCCAGAAGCAAACTGATATCCAAAAACCAATCAACACATAAAAACAATAGAAACGCAAAACCCCACTTATTTTATTATAAGAGAGTTGTTCATTTTTTCTGTGTATCCTTGAGCCAGTAACAGTCTCCATTAGCGTTAGCCCTCACCTTTCAGATGCTGGCAATAACCTGTAAGTTTTAAAGGAGACACTTTTTATAAAGTACCAGGAATCCAGTGAATATGGATGGCCATGCAACATCTTTCCCTCTACCTCTGCCTAGCTCAATTGATCTCAAGACTGAACTGAAGGGTCACAGCCCCTGGGAAGCCCTGCATGATGCCCCCAGTCTCTTTAGTGTCTTCAAATGTAAAATGACTGTTGCTTCCAGGGTATTGTTGTTTGCCCTGCATCTATTTGTTCTGAGGCCGCTGACAGTGTCTTGATCATCTCTATCCCCAGCGCCTAGCAAAATGTCAACCAGGGTGCAGTTATTACTGCCTTTCAATAACACAGAGCTCTGGAAAATTTAAAAAAAAATTATTCCTTTTTCACACAATTTATTTTACACCTGTTATACTGAGAGAGGAGAGTAGTCTTCCGAAAAAAAATATGCAAAGAAAAAGACTTGAAGAAAAGACCAAGTCAACCATTTAAAGCTCATTCCTAACTGCTCTCTCCCCTCTGCCCTGAGCTCTTCAGTTAAAATGTTTTTCATGGCTTCCTCCCCCACCTCAAGGACTCTCCAGCTCACATGCTCATATCTTTTGATTCGTAGGCTGCTATCGAACTAATGTTTTTATCTCTGTAGTCATGTAGGAATAATAACAAGACTGTAAAACTACTTGTTATATGACGATGAGAGCTCAGATTTTACATGAGAATGCTCAGAGCAGGTGCCAGCATTAATGAGTGTTGCTTCCTCCTTATAGCCTCAATGTCCTGTCTCTGTTTTCTAGACTCCTTTATCTGTGCTGATAATGCCAAGGACACAAGACAAATGACCAATAAGACCCTTACAGCCTCCTACCTGAAGCTCTCCCCCCATCCGGAGTTCTGAAGCACAAGTGAAACCTCAGACAAAGAAATCATGTGTCCCTTGCATGGACACTGAGAGGGTAATAAGCTGTAAGGAATCTAACCAAGAGGAGATCGTGCTTTCAGTCTGTTGAATGTTCTGCTGGAAAAAATGTCCTTTTCCTCTAGCAAACTTGTCTCAGCACACAATTTCCTCCATTGGGTGTCGCTTCTTGCAACAATACTAAAAAGCATTTTAAAAAGTGACATATAAACACCCTAATAGGATAAAGCCAAGACAAGTATTTATAAAAAACAAAGTATACCATCACACAAGTCTTTTAACATTAATGCACTTTAACTTATCTAATTTGACAATGCATTCTTGAAGCAATGTGTAGACAACCAGTTTTATCAAGGAAATTAAAAACAGTCTAATCAGACATGATTTTCCTAGACTGTTTATTAGGTAGAATATTACAAACATCATGTCAGTAGGAACAGTGGAGCTGCAGATCGTTACACCTTCTCCTAGCTCTGTGGCGAGAACCATCAATAGTATGGTGGAAATTGCGGCCCTTTCAAGGGCCACAGAGCTATGGCCTGCAGACTTCAGCCCTTGCATCTCCCTGTGCTTATGGACTGGTTTGATGATCCTCTGGGTGTTGGAATTTCATTGGATAGCTTTCCTGAATGGATCAATAAGGATAAACTCAAAGAATTTGTATGTGTAATCTTCACTGACCAAGTAAGAATTAAGGACTCTCAGAGCCCGACAGTAGTGTCCAGCTTGCTCCTTGGAAACAGACTGAAGGCTTCGAGCCCTCTATTGTTGTTTATCACTGCAATAGACAGGCTTACTGTAGGTCACATTGTTAGAAACTGGGCTTTTGTGGCCACATGTGAATCCGATATATGATGCAATCTTACTCGGCTTTGTATCTCAGCCCGTAGAGTTTTTCCGGTGATGCGGTGGAATGCACAAAGCTGATGGTGCAGCCAGCAGCACAGTGTACACAGAAACTGCATTACATTGGGATGCTACTTCCTCCATAGCTCCCGAATATGCTTGTCAGCCCCTAGGTTGCTTTATCTGATAGCTGCATCCTGTTGCAAAGGCTGGAAACTTAATATTAAATAATAGTGCAAATGAGATTACATGAGGTTTTCTTCACTTCTCCCCTCAGATCGGGGGCTCTTATGGAAGCAAGGTGCCCTCTTGAATCTAGATCCTTACAGAAATACCTCTGAGAAAGAAAAAAGATCTATGTCAAATCTTTTGCATTTACTGGTAAGTTATAAACATCAAAGCAATCTGAACTAAACAGATGAAGGCCCAGCCCTTGCTTGCAAAGGCAGCGAGAGCATGCTGCCTGCCAGCAGCAGGTTTCCTGACTGGTACTTCAAATGGGAACAGGGAATGAAAGGGGCCTCTGATCCCAGAAGGTGCTTGAGTAGGAGGAAGAGTTGCAATTGTACACACTTTTTCTCTAAAAGTAGTTCCATGGACAATGGGCAAGTGACATGGGAAAATCAATGAAGAAGAACCCTTCTACATTCAGGTCTAACAAGTGATGTCTGTGCCAAATGCAGAGCTACCTCCTGTAACCATGGCAACCGAGATCCATGTGGAATTTTCGTTTCTCTGTTATTCTTCATTATGGGCCACAGATAGGAAATGTGAGGCTGGTGGTATTTTATGAAATAATATAGGAAAGGAAAAAAAAAATCTTTGTTCTTCTACCTGGCTAGGTTCTCAGTTGCTCTTAACAGAAGACAGATTAAGAAAATGAAAGCATACATTTATGTAATGCAAGTTTTGCAAGACATGGCAGATGTCATAGATAAAGCCCCCAAAAAATGTTTTTAGGTGAGGTTTGATGAAGAGTGGAAAATTCTGGGAAAATGTGATTGTGTGACAGGACACCACTTGTAAAATTCTTAATCTTTTAGCAGGAAATGAAATGGGACATCTCTTGGCAGAGTTAAGTCTTTCTAGTAAACCTAGTTGTCTTCTCTCTTTTTTTTTTTTTTTTGAGGAAACAAAGGCCTCTCTCTCAAGTCCTGGTAATTGCCCTGGTGACACAAATCCCGGGCTACTGATAAGGGTCATCAGCCTATCGTAAAGCAGAAATGGCATTAAGCTAGGCAGGCCCTTACAATCTGGGTTCCTAGGGAGGGGACTTTAAACCAAAAGTCTTTCTTTTTACTCTTTAAGAACCTTATTAACCAAGCCTGTTTCCCTTTTTTCACTTAAGAGGCAAATCAACAATATAAATTAAGAGATGTATGATTTAAATAACAAATTTATGTATTTTCCTTGCCTAGAGACTGAGGTGGCTCTTGAGCAGAAACCTCAAGACCCCACTCCAAATGAGGCAGAAAGGGAAAGAGCTCCATGGAACCCCTGTGGGCTGGGACTTCGGCCATTCTCAGCAGGATGCAGATACAGAAGAGACCTCCTGTCCCTCTACATTCTTTCTAATAATAAGGTGGTTCGTGGTTCTCAGAAAGAGGTAAGCATGAAAGTTACTTAGGGGGTTTCGGTCTGCCTGCAAAGACACTGAGGTCTTCCTGTCTTAGAAGGGGACTGCCCTATTCCGCCCACAATTAAACAAGCCAGAAGACATTTTCCGGCATAAAAACAAGAAAGCAAACAACCAGAAAACTGGGTACTAGTTTAAGCTGGTCATTATACTTAAGCGATGAGATGAAGACTCCAATCACTTGACTCACCCGAGCCTTGTAAACCATCATCATAATGTGATGCATATGCCCGTACGTTCATTAAAATCTTTATATCGGACTGAATTCTAGAAACAAATACATGCAGAAGCAAACAGGTGCAGTCACTGTGTTTTGTCCTTCCCAGTTGCCCATGAAGAAACCTCACACCTTTAACAAAAGTGACTGTCCACAACAAATAGGTGTAAAAGCACCAAAGGCTTTGTTCCTGGACCTTTGAGACAAACTTCACTTACTTTGCCCACTTTCACAACTGGATGTATACTGTCACTTTACCCTCCCTTCCAAAAGAGACATTCCTTTCTGCTCTTCTTCTGTGTCTTGCTCAATTTTCTGTTTGAGACATCGAGAGCTTAGACAATGAGTCCACAGGGAATCCCACTCTGTGGTAACATGTTGGCTTTTCTGGCCTCCTGAGGACTTTTAAATTCATTCTGATGATTCCGTGTAAAATTCTAGAAAAGCAGAATTAAAAATGCCATTCTGGTTAATTAACATTCTTTCTGGGCTTATTATTACCTATTTCTGGGCAAATGACTACCTTTCTTACAAATGAATGTGTCTTACTTAAACTGGCTATCTCTGATAAACATAGGTATAGCCCGTAAGAAATATATGATTCAATATAAATACAAATATACTTATGTACACTTTTGATTCTTATGCTATTGTCTTAAGCTTCTATTTTCTACTTGTGTTTTGGACTGGGAACTAAACTATTCCAGTTTCCTAAATATGTCTCTGTGACTCTTTGAATATGATTTCAATTTCTAATTTTTCTCCCATCTTCAACGTGGCATTATTGAAAACCATAACTGCTTTCTCCAAGCCATGCAAGCTAAAAATAGACAACTTGATATAAAATTTGAGACTGCCCCAATGGCTCATGTTTGAACAACCTCAATGACTGGTGCTGTGTGGGCAATGTGAAGAGTTTGCCTTGGAGTCTGCAGACATCATCAGTGACAGTTCAGGTGATGACAGAGGCTTCCAGCTGACAACCTTACAAAGTCAGAGCGGCTTTATAATCTGCTCTATTAACCTTTTCCTCTTCTTTTCCTTGACAGTGCCTAATACAACTTGCTAAACCTACAGTAACAGCTCTGTAGATTCAAATACATAGAATCATGCAAAAGGCAACTTTGTATGCATACTGAAACAAAAACTAACACTACATTCAGTTGAATATAGGGCAGGGACATTCCTCATTCATGAACTTTGCCCCTTTTTAGTAGAAAGCAACTGGAGTGGTCACTGCCTCTCTTCCCTCAAGAATGACGAATGATCATGAGACCCGGGGAAGGGGGTAGCTGTAAAAGCAACTGTAGCCTTATGTTTTGCACACAGCAATTGGGGCAAAGCCCTAAAACACCTACCTGTTGGCCCCACTTTGGTCCTACCATATGCACTTAAGGTCCTTACCAGGGCCCATTACCTGGTAAAAGGACTGTTGGGCTTATGTGCAGTTACTGTTAGGTTGTAGTCTTTATTGATTTTGTCATAAATGGATGTAATAACAAATGTTTTAGTTATTTAGTTATTTAGTTATTTAGACACCCATGAACTCTCTGTCTGCAAGAACTGATACGAAGAATGTGAAGTGGAGGAGCTATGCCGGGTTAACTCAGAACACAGCTCCTGTACATTCTCAGAAGTCTGCTGACTTGCCCAGCCAACAACCACGGCCGGCAGTGCACAGGGGAATTTAGCAGTGCCCGCCCCAAGGATGTTTCCTGCTGCTCTGTGGGCACTACGTGATCCTGTAACACAGTAGCACATCTCACTTCCATTTGGCTGCAAATGCTTCCCCATGAGATCCTACCCATGGCCCTGCCCTGCTGATGGGCATAAAGAAGTCTGTCTGCTCTTGGTCCGCAGCTTTATTCCAGCAGCTCTGACTGGCCACTGTTGATGAACCTTCCTGCCTCCTGAGTAATAAATGGCATTTCTCACCATTATGGTCCTCCTGGGAGTTCTTCTAGAGTACCCAAACCCACGTGCAAGCTGCAGGCCTGGCGCTCCTGAGTGACACCCTTACTGTGCTTTGGAGCTCAGAAGCAATTAATCTCAGTTCCTACTCATGAAATGAACACAGAGGTCTGTGACATTTGTACACAGCTACACCAAGGAGAAAAGAGAAAGTGGAAATTGAAATAAAGCTGATGAAAATCTCACTTTACGTGCATGTTATTATTGATATTTTTGATATAATCATGATCTGAGAATTTATGTGACCACTATTACTTTGAGCTGTGGATTATGAAATGGATAAGAATAAGATTTGGCATTTTGGAGGTACCATATGCACTTAAAAAGAAATTCATTCCTGAGTCAAATGTTATAATAATATCAACTAGGTTAACTTTTTAAAAATAAATGTTTTAAGTCTTCTACAAAATAGATTCTTTCCTGTTTCTTTCATCTAGCAATACCTGAAATAAAACTGTTACTCTCTCTAATGAACTTCATGAATTTCTTTTTTTTAAATTGCATATCCTTTGGTGTTATATATGTTCAAGTGATTTTTCAGATGCATACATATTTAGAATATAAGGCTGTCTTCTGGAGGATGATCCACCGTTTCATTGTGTCCCCACAGAGAAGTTATGTTGCTACCCTTACCCCAGTAACTCAGAATGTGACCTTACTTGAAAAGAGATTCATTGAATTTAGACAAAATTAGTTAAGATAAAGACATACTAGGGTTGAATGGGGCCATAATCTCATACGACTGAGTTCCAACAGAATTAACCAAAAGACTTATGACAAGACACATTCGACCCAATAGTTGAAAAATAAGAGGGAATCTTGAAAGGGCCAGGGGAGAAAATAATTTTTTCAGCATACTGGAGATGTTTAACAAGATTAGCAGTATATTTGTGAGCAGAAATCTTAGCTTCCAGAAGCTGTGCATGACATCATTAAAGTTCTGGGTTGAGGGTGGGGCTGGGTGGAAAGGCTTGTCAAAGAAGAGTTTGACATCTGACAAAACTGCCCTTCAAAAAGGAGACAAAAAGAGGTATTACCATAAGAAAGCTGAGGGAGCTAGTTACAACTAGGCATGCACTAAAATAGTGCTATGGACAGTCCTTCAAACTGAAGTAGAATAACTTTGTAAGAAACAATGGACTTATAAAATCATTAAAGACATGACAGATACCACAAATAATTATATAAAAAACATAAAGTTGTATGCCACCTAATTCAATAACCAAGAAGAAATTTTCAAGTTCTTAAAAATATGAAACCTTCCTAGACTGAGTCATAAAGTACTAGGAAATCTAAGGAGATTGATCCTTAGATCCTTACTGGGGGTAAGGATAGCAACATAACAGTAAGGAAACTAAAATAACCATCAAAAACCTCCCTAAATGTAAAAGTCCAGGACATGATGTTTTCTCCAGAGATTTCCACCAAATATTCAAAGATCATTTAATACCTGTCATTGTTTTTTCAAACTCTTCCAAAAAATTAAAGAAGAGGAAATTCTTCTGAAGTCATTTTATGATGTCAGCATTACCCTGATACCAAAACTGGGTAAGGGTAACAACCCACACAGAACGACACAAAAATCTTATAAAAAATACTAGTATATTGAATAGAACTACACATTAGAAGATTTTATACCAAAAGCAAGTGAGCTTCATCCCAGGGGCACAGGGATGGTGCAAAGCATGCAAATTGATCTCTGTGATACACCATATAAACAAAATGAAGAATGAAAATTTAATAACCATATCAACAGATGCAGAAAAAGCATTTAAAAAGATATGGCACCCACTTATGATTAAAACATTCACTCAAATGGGTGTAGAATGCAAGTACCTCAACATATTAAAGGCCATATTTGACAAACACTGTGCGAATATCATACCTAATGGTGAAACATGGAAACTTTTTCTACTAAATTCACAATTAGAAAAGGCTGTCACCTAGAACCACTGTTATTCAATACAGCATTGGAAGACCCAGTCAGGGTGATCAGGCAATATAAAAGGTAAAAGATGTTCAAATCACAAGAAAAGTTAAACTGTCATTTTGCAGATGACGTTGAAACGCCTAAAGATCCCATGGAAAACTATGAGAAAAAATAAATAAGTTTCAAAAAACAAAACCAAGATACATAATCCAATAAGTGCCTTCATTAACATTGCAAATTTAGAAAATAAAAATTTCTTTGGTAATTGTAACAAAAAGAATAAAGTACTGTCAGGGCCTATTTACTGAAAGCTACAAGACATTATTGAAAAAAAAAAAACAAGAAGGCAAGAAAATGAAAAGATATGTTGTGTTTATAGACTGGAATGATAAACATAATTAAAATGGCCATATTATCTAAAGCAATATACACATTAAACGCAATCCCTAAAAAAATCCTAACATCATTCTTTAAAAAAATAAAAAAATAAAAACTAACTGATTTCAAAACAGCCAAAGAAATCTTGGGGGAGAGAGGGAGAAGGAAAGACACAAGGATCACACTGCCTGACTTCAAATTATACTACCATGTACAATCAAAACAGTTCATTATTGGCAAGAAACACACATGGACCAAAGGAGGGACTGATGCACAACAGGGCAAATTTCTCCAAGAGAAGGGGAAACGAAAAACTACACCTACAGAAGAAGGAGGTCCTTTGGCGGAGAATGTAGAAAGAATTTGACACACACACCAAAGGAGAGCAAAAAGAAAAGTTTATTAGAAAAAGAATAACACTCCACAGAAAGTGCGGTCTTGTCGCAGAGGCGGACAGTGAATTTGAAACAGTAAAGGCATTGAGAGGAACCTGAGTGTTTAGGAAATTCATTTTATATGTCATTCTTTAGTTCCCATTTCCTTTGATATAAACATGCAGTGAGGAAGGGGAAGGATATTTGTCCTCCTGGCATTGCTGCAAGGCTGATCAGCCGACTGCAGTCTCTGATTGCATCTTAATTAAAATTGTCATTCTCTTGCCTACTCACTGCATTGATATCATACATTGCTCTAGATGAAGCGGTTGGAAAATTTTCTGTAAAAGAACAAATAGTACATACCTTACACTTTGCAGGTCATTGAATCTCTTTATGGCTACCAAGCTCTGCTGCTCTTATAGCAAAAAAGCAGCCATAGACAATACATTAATGAATGGCTGTGGCTTTGCTCCAATAAATCTTTTTGCTCAAACACAAGCAAGTTGGATTCAGCTGCCGGCCATTGTTTGCTGATTCCTTTCTGGAACAACACTGACCCAAAGAAATATCATTCAGACCACAGGTAGCATTCAAATTGTCTAGTAACGCTCCTAAAATATCAAACAGATGAAATTAATAACACAGCTTATTTAACCCAGTGTATCCGAAATATAGCCATTTCAACATGTTATCACTACAAAGAAATTAATGAGGTATTCTATATCTTTTTTTTTTTAATACTGATTCTCCAAAATTTGCCGTTTTACACTTACTGCAGAACTCAATTCTGACCAGACACATCTGAAGTGCTCAGCAGTACTTATGTAGCTACTGGCTACCACACAGGACGACAGTTTAATGGTATAGGCTAATATAATTGGAAACACACCTACACACCGAGAGCATCCCGGAGCAGGGATGGCCCTGGAGCCCGGCAGACCAGAGCCGGGCTCACCGAGAGGCGCACAGGCCCGGGAGTCCTCGGAGACACTCGCGCCTAGAGAGGACTTCCAGTTGAAAGTCGGGACAACGAACGCTCAAGCACCCTACCCCGCACACGACAGGCCGCAGCCTGACCCAGTGCATGTGTGCTAGGGAAAATGCGCATGCGTGGCACAGTCAGCGTCAGCGGGTGTGGGCCGACTGTCATCCTCCGCGTGTAGGAGGTGTTATGATCAAGAGACAGTTCAACGTCCAGGCTGTGGGGTGCAGGCAGGAGAAGGGAATTGTCAAATCAAGCTGTAATGGTTAAGGAAGAAGCACCACTTCAGTTGTAAAACCTGTTCAGATACTGCAAGTCCATCCTTGGTATGACCTAAGGGACTTGACTTTCAAAGCTCTTGCTACAAGATTCTTTCTGTCACAAGAACAAAGTGAGGCAAATATAAAGCTAATGTATTGAATAGCTGAGGCTCACAGGTTGTGAGAACAATTTTTTTTTTCTATTTTCATCTTACCATTGCCTTGAAACTATCTTTACGGATTCTTTCCCTTGCCTTTATGTCTCTTCTAGGACTGGAGCTCCAGGCTCGAGCAAATCCCACAGATTTTCCACATACTTATAATATAAAGATATAATCTTCTTTCGAGGTTGTGAAAATGTTTGTTCTAATCTAATATAAAAAAATCATTTAATGCGAAGTCCTGACTTTTCCTCACTTCACGTGTGGTCTATAAATATATGGAACAACAAAGTGAAAGACGCGAATCAATTTATTCACTTACTTTACCAATTTCTTTCTCTACTTTCACCACTATTTTCTGGTGAGGGCAGGAACAGGAAAGAGTGGTAAAAAGAAATAATAAGGAGTTATTTATTAAGCAAATATTTATTTGATTAGTGTTTTTGCTTGAAGGACAGTTCTCCCCACCTGCCATCAAGAAAAATAGATATGCAGACTTCCAGAACCCATGAATATAACTCTTATAAGAAAAAAAAAAGTCTTCAAGATATAAATAATAATCTTGAGATGAAATGAAATCATTCCGGATTACTCAGGTGTTTCCTAAATTCAATGACAACTGCCTAATGGTTCTAAATAGACGTGTAAGACATTGAAAAGGAGAAGTAAAAAGAGTGATGGAGTCGACGTCAAGACAAAGATTGACTTTGCCATGATGTGTCCACAAGCCAAGGAACTGCTAGAGGTACCTGAAGCTGGAAGAAGCTACAATGGATTTTACTCTAGAACATTTGGAGGTTATCCTGGCAAGGCTATGAGGTTAAACTTCTGGCTCTGGAACTGTGAGAGAAAAATTTCTGTTTTTATAAGCCACCCTGATATGGCAGCCACAGGATGCTAATGCAATTGACATTGCGTTATCTGGTATTATTGTTCTCAGCATGCTAATGTGCAAATACTGCTTCTGTTCCTTTTATGGGAACACACTGGAATTTTTTTTGGAGATGCCTATATTGAGAAACCCTCTCGCCCATTCCATGGTACAGATCCTACACTGTCTGGTAGACCACTAGCTCCTGTTTTGTTTTTTTTTGTTTTTTTTTTTTTATGACACCTCTCATTCAAGCTTTTGTTGTTGGGTCGCCTCATCTGCACCAAGGACTCTTGGGCGGGGTTTTTCCAGAAAACCCAAGCCCAACTACTTTCCTGAGGTTCATGAGCCCCTGGGCAGACATCCACAACCAAGCCCTGAAGTTGAAGTTTTTCCCTCCGCAGCCACTCTCTTTGCTGTCATAGATTGTCTTAGGCAGCCCCAGCTGGCTTCGTACCTGTTGAAGTATGGGGGATAGTCAAGCATTATTTCTTGTGTTCTTTAATTACAGGGTAACCTGTCAGTTTCTCTGAAGGGTTCTCTCAAAGTCTCCTCAAGCAACCCTCTTTTACTCTTGCCTTCTATTTTTACATAAACTGAATAGGGCTGAGGGCCATGATGGCAGAAGTAGTCTGGGCTCCCCATTTATCCCTGTGTAGCTGGTCTAGTATATCTCTTTAGAATCAGTGGACATTTGATGAACGATGTGCTCAGCTTCAGGAGCGTGAGCAAAATCCATTATTGGGAGTCCATTTATCATCCTCGTGCTTGCATAGTCATTGTGAGGTCATTCCCATACCTCCTGTTCTCCTTTCGTATACCATTAGTCCATTTTGTAATTTCTCGAGAAAGAGTTATTCTACAATAAATTTATGACAACAGTTTAGCAGACAAATGAATGACTAGAAAGTCTTGCTTTAATCATTCCTAGCTGCAGTTCAGAGAATGAAAATTCAGAGGCAATGAAAGAATATTTATACTACATGTTTACTGGGCATGCTTCAAAATTCCATTTAATCAGTAGTCTACTTTTTAAAAATACAAAAATAATTGGGATGGGAGGATGCCAACTCCATTCATGGACCTCTGCCTGCCTACTCAATTGCCATTTGTATTGCTTCTAAGAAGACTGAGCTGAAGCCTACCAGAGGGGTTTCATTCTGTGAGAGTGTCTGGGTACCTACCAAGAGAAATACTCTGTCAGTGATCCTGATGTGTAGACTGCTCCATGCAATGCCTCACTTCATTTTTGTTCTTGAGTTGTTTTTTAAAGGGACATTTTTTTTGTAACAGTACTTCATCAGAGTGTGATTAGTAGGGCTAGAACTAAAAATTATCAGTCTGGCTGCTTCCTTTATTCCATTCTTACACAATGTTCTTGTACCATTTAGCTTCAAGGCCTGTTCTCACTCTCTGTACACTACATTTCAAGCCCTCCTCTTATGACATACCCTGGGCATGTTGCCAGAAGGGACCATTGATCAGGTCTTCTAAATCTTCAAAAGGAGAAACATTTGGCCAGAAGTGTACTATTCTGGTGTACATTGCCCAGGATAAATATTTTTCCACTTAAACCTCTCTTTTCTCCCCCTATAACAACCCAACACATTGTACTAACTGCATCACTTGCCTCACATGGTTTTTTAGTTATATTTCACATCCAACCTGATTCAACACCTCTAGGTTTCTATTTGCTGAAGAGAATGAAGGCCTCGCCTGCTTTGAATAAATTATTTTATTTTTATTTTTATTTTTTTATGAATTAATTTTTACAGTAAAATTAATTTAAAAAATTCAATGTGTCTGCTGTATATTTTTACAGTAAGTCATATGCATATTTACACTGTATGGACATATCTCATAGTTAGATTTTTTTCTGTCACCACATATGTGACCAACCTTACACAGTCTGCCTCCTCCCACCTCCATCCCCTTACCCTCTGGTGATCACAAGTCTATTGTCCATGTCCACGAGTAAAAGTAATCCCTTTAGACTGGTTAGTTGGCTGAGATAATTACATGAACTCAATCCCAGCTTTTACGTGATGGAGTCCACATGGTAGACATAGGTGGGTTTGTGCCATCAGGTTTCAGCCCACTTTCTGGACAGAATATCAGGTGCTTCAGTCTACCCTAACTAAGTTGCATCTTTGTGACCCAAGCTTGGCTGATTGCACACTCCTCCCTAGAGTGTAAATTTTGAGCGGAGTAATGTGGAGATCAACATGGTGAGAGATCGTTCTGCTGGTGTCGGCATCCTAATCAGCAGTGCCTTTTCCCCATAATTCTGCTTCTAGCCCTGTGGCTGGCTCACTGGTCTTCCCACCTGCCTGCACACTCCTGCTTCTTTACTGTTCTTTCCCTTTCCTGTAATTTAGCTGAGATCTGTCTCTGTTGCTTGCTAGCAATAAAAGCTCTCAGACCAAGCCCCCATCTTAATGTGGCTGTGATGTCTGAGGACCATCAGAAGGGAATCTCTGCTCTTACCCAGGATCTAAAACTACCTTCTTATTCGTTTCATGTACAAAGGCACTGAAAGCTGCTATGAGAAAACACACAATTTTGGTTAATAAAGGTTTCACTTGCAGTTGTTTATTCCCAATGCTTGAGTTTTGTCTCCTTCTTTGCTCGTCAAAGACCATCAGAATGGAGAGGTTGAAAAGCTGTAAGACTGTATTTAAGATCTCAAAGTTACCTGGATTGTAAAGTTCTGTATCCCCAGAAAGAAGCACGAGATCACCAAATACTCAGGAGAAGTGGAGCAAAGGGGAAGAAGGAGCTGACATTCCTCTTGGCTGTTTGCCCGGTAACAGTCACACACATAAAGGTAGGCTGCAACAAGGGAGAACTGCTCGAACTCTGAGAGGATCTGCAAAATGCAGGATGCAGGTGCAAAGTGTCATCTTCAGTGGGAGAGCTATCTCACCGATGCTTGGACTCCTGAAGAAAAAGAGTTTTCAAAGGACAGTGACAGGCAGATGATGGTAACTGGAATAGAGGACGTCAAAGAACTGTGAGAGGAGGCCAAAATATTGGAGGTGGTTTTGCACATGTGGTACCACTGGTTGATGATGTCTAGTAAGAACAAGAGCCATTTAACTGCACCTCCAATGAACAGAAGCTTTATCAAGGAAGTTGAAAAATGAGAGATTGGAAGAGTAGGCCAAGGAGGATACCACCTTCAACTGTAGACCCCGACATGTACGTAATTTGGAAGGATGAGTGGCATTCATTTGATAAGGCTGTGAGGGTATAGATGGCTCTGTGAGAGAACTTAGTTCAGTAAAGGTTGAGAGATGAAGAGATTAATGTCATGAATAATGAAGGAGTGGAGTTATTTTACCAGACAAGGGAGTATGTGTGATGGTGAAAAGAGGGGAAACAGTAGAAAGATCCAGAGGAAGAGGCCCATAAATGTGGGGATGAGAGAGTGCAAGAGGATGGATGACAAGAGGTGTTGAACATTGAATGGTGGCCAGGGACAACAGATATGGGAGTCATGGCTGAATTAGTTCGCCTTCGGTTTCCTCAAGGAAAGCAAAGCATGATTTGATGCTGATACATGCTAGAGCTTCATGATACTATGGGCTATCGACTGGAATTTAAAACAATATGTTGATATTTAAGGGCCTAAGAAGTTAGCTTCCAGACTATGGTTCTGCAGAGAAAATTTCAGGAAAAGTTTCCTGGGATCAGAAAGATTGGTTTTCTCAGTCAGATTTCATCATGTTTGAAATACTAGATAGGCCAAAGAAGGATTCACTTCTCCCCCACTTAATAAAATGTTGAGCAGTTGCCAGTCTGGGACAGGAGTGGATATGTCTCCCAATATTGTCAGGGGCCCAGGGTGCCGGCAGCTATGCACTCCTCCATAGAGAGTGTTCCTTGCCACCGGGATCACAGGGTAGCTCATACAGCTGCCTTCACAACCACATTAAAGACAAAACAGAGGAAGAGAAATGACAAATGAGCTGCCGGCAGAGAGCTCTCTTTAATGATCCTTCCTGGAGGACTCACCAATGCATCAGTGGCCTCCCACATCTAATATATTTTGAGAAATGCAACCTTTTATTTGAGCAATTTGCTTCCTAATTTTCTAAATATATTTATGTATGGTTATATATATATATATATATATATATATATATATATATATATATATATCTCATAATTCTGTGGACTGAACTGACTTAGATGGTCTACTCTTTAACTGGTATCACTAGAAACACTATTCTTTTGGTTTCTATAACTACCAGTTATCCAACATATACAACTAAATCCCGAGTAGATGTCGTATGCTTAAATATCGTCATGCTAAAGAAAAACAATTTGGTTTATTTTTCCAAACAGTTTCAGGATAAAATCCTAGAAGAGTGTGACCACAAATTTTAAATATTAATATATGCAACATTTTCTCTATTCTTTTCTCCTACAGCCCAATACTTTTATTGCTTTAGTGGACACCACCACATATATGAGGAACTTTCTATCTGGAAGCTAACTAGGACCGTTTTCTGTCTCAGAATCTTATAACAGTTTATCTGTTCATATTTAAAGAATCTGATCAGGATTTGTTAACAAACACAGCTGTTCTTCAATTAGAAAGAAAAAAGAAACAGGGAAGACACCTAGCTGTCTTTTTGTTGTGCTACCTACTTAATATAGTTTTATATATTTCTTTGAGTTCTTGACTTCAACAATATATGCTAATTTGCATGCAGTTGTGATGCCTAGTAAAGCAGACACATGTTTACAAAATAGAGAGTCATTTTAAGAATTTTTAAGAATGTAAATTATTTCCATAGAGGAAAAAATAAAACCATATTATTCAGCAAAATTAATAAACACACAATAAATAAACAGAATCAACAACCACATTTTCGTACTTAAAAATACTTAAATCATGACTTCATAATTATTGGGACATTCTTATTGCAAAAAATTTATATACAAGTTTAGCATAAAAAGTCTAGCTAATTCATGTAAGTATATTTCTATCCACAGTGCCCCAGTTGTTGAGAAGTGCTATAGAAGTCAAAAGGTTAAAAATTATTTGTAATTTCTCTTTGTAATTCTAGAAAAGTTGTACAGGGAGCTTCATCAAATCATGCAGATCAATGAAATATACTGAACTACATTTCCACATTTTATAAATTCAGAAAAAAATAAGCTGTTGTTGGGGTACTAATTTTAAAGAAAAAATTAATGCATCTTACAACAATGTCTCTGTTGGTACATTACAATTGTATTATGTTAGTACATTATAATTTTTCAGTTTGTATCTTGCAGGGGTATTTATGATATGACATCAAAATAAAAACAGAAAACTGAAATAAGAATCCAAATATAAATACAATAGTAGGCAGAGGAGAAGAGCTATGTCAATGAGAGGAGAGCTGTAAAAGAGAGAGTGAAATGAATAATTAAGGCAAAAATAAATTTTAATGAAAGGGTATTGATAACTTCCTGAGAAAGCTGAGAACCAGGCTTGGAAGGGCAAGTGAAATAGATTTGGAGGAGCAGAATAGGAAGAGGAGAGATATTTGGGACTGCCCCATGTAGTTAATCAGGAATTCAAGATTCTTCTAACTTTTGTCATTGCCATTTGCAACATATGTCCTTTAAGCTCCCCACTGAAGTGGAAAAGAACCAACCAGTCTTAGTCAATAGAACAAAGAGTTCTATTGTTAAAGGATCTTATTCTCTAAGGCATTCTACAGATTTAATGCAATTCCCATCAAAATCACATCTCTGTATTTGTATTATCTTTTTTAAAGAAATAGAACAAAACCCATCAGATTTGTAGGGAAGCATAGAAGAACCGAAGTTGCCAACACCATCCTGAGAAAAAGAATAAGGTTGGACGAATCAGTCTTCCAGATTTCAAATTAGATTGTAAAGTGACAGTAATCAAAATGGCACAGTATTGGCAGACACACAAGCCAGTAGAACAGAATCAAGAGTCAGAAGTAAACCCATGTTTGTATGGGCAAAGTATTTTCAACATAAAAGCCAAAAACATGCAGTGGAGAACTGAAAGCATCTTTAGTAAGTGGTGCTTGTAAAACTGGAAAGCCACCTGCAAAAGAATGAAACTAGACCCCAAAATTAAACAAAATAGATGAAGGACCTGAATATAAGACCCAAAATAATAAATTGCATAGAAAAAACCAGAGGTACTCAACTCATGAATGTTTGCATTTAAAGAGTTTTCTTAATCTGATCTCCAAGGCAAGGGAAGTAAAAGAGAAATAAGTAAATAAGTGGGTCTATAACAAACGAAGAAGCTAGCCAGCCTGCTTGCTATCCATTTATCTGTCATCTATTTTATCATCTATCTATATCTATATGTTAATAAGTCTTTCTATCGATTCATCAATGTGTCACTCTAAAACAATAATTTAACTTGCCTAATGATTGATGAATCATGTAAAAGGTTAATTATACTTAATAGATATTTGTCTAATTTTTTATGTATATAAATATGCAACTACTTGTTAACTTATCAAATTACCTACTATTTATCTATTTCTCTATTCATTTCTCCATCCAACTTTATTCTGTATATTTATTAATCTTTAATATAGAAGTTTTATATATTTCTAAATCACTGATCATTCTTTTTGTCATTGTTATTTTCTATCGATCTATTTATCTATCATCTACTTATTTCTATATCTCTATTCATTTTGATTTATATTTATTTTCTGTCTATTTTTTTATTAATCCATCTACCTATCTAACATCTATTTGCACGTTTATTAATCTTTTATCAATATATAGGAAATTATCAATATATTTCTAAATCAGTGATTTTTCTCTTACTATGTGTAATTTAGTATTTATTTACATTCTATTTTTCTCTTCATCTATCTACTTATCTATACATCTAAGTATCTATCCATCAATTTCTCTACCTATGATCTAGAATTTTATTTTTCTATCTAAATATATATCTGAATGTATATTTTTATCTATCTCTTTATCTCTCTAATATGTATTCATCTATCTTTAGAACCATTACCTATCTAGCTCTCTAGCTAACATACATCTATTTATTTACCTGTCTATATCAATGTATTAATTTTTTAAGTATATCGTTTCAACAAAGTATTCCTAAAACAATATAATAAACTTACTTAATAATAGATAAATAATGCAAATAATGTGTTTTATATAATAAATACATGTCTGTTTGTATATCTAAAGATCTAGTTATTAATTTATCTGTTAATTCATCTCATATTTATCTATCAATGAATCTATCTTTGTATCATCCATTCTATTTTTTGAGCACAACATTCATCCATTCTTTCCTTCATCATCATATATCCAAATATGTACTATTTATCTAAATTCTGTATCTTTATTAATTTGTTTCATAATATATCAAATTATCATTATATACTTCTAAATTACTGATCTTAACTATTTATTCTTGTTTTGACTATTCATCTCTCTCTCTATCACACTTCTGTCTAGTTCTGTCTATACATCTATATTTGTAGGCATTCATTTATCCATCTACCTATCTACCCAACTTTATAATACATTTACTTTATATGTATATATATTTCAATTAAATCATTAATAAAATTTTCCATATGGATATAAAATAAATTTTTGTAAAAGAAAATTTTTTAACTTACATAATGATAACTCATAAAAAATTTCAAGCTTTTTTATTCATCTGTATAATTGTCTATGTATCTAAATATCTAACAATCTATTTATGTATCATTCCACCTAATATTATCTATCACACTACCTGTTTACTCATGCTTCCATCCATCTTTCCATGCATCTATTATCCTTTATATTTATCTGTTTATGTATGTATGTATGTATGTATGTATGTATGTATGTATGTATGTATGTACGTACGTACGTATGTATGTATGTATGTACGTATCTAACTATCATCTATCAATCTACTTAATTATCTAATTTATCTAATATATTATTAATTTATTTATATTTCTTTCTAATTATTTGTCATTTAACTTTCTATTTTTTATATATCTACCTATTTTTATGCCTATCTCTTTTCATTTATCTATTTATTTAACATTTATTCATCTATCCATTGATCTATTTATCTATTTATATTTCTATGTATCAGATGTATCTAGTATTTTATTAATTGATCCATTCTTCCATCCATCGATTTTCAACCACCATTTAAGTGTCAATAGGTTTATTTATCTTTTGTATTCTTCATTGTAAATGTCTCTCTTAATATATTAAATTGTCATTTATATTTCTAAAAACCTGATCATATTCTGTCTTTGTATTATGTAAGTATATGTATTCTATTTTTTTTATTTTTTATCAACTCTTTATTTATTTATCTAGCTAGAATCTATCATCTATCTATCTACCTATTTATCTATCTAACACTTCTCTATGTGTTTAATACATATTTGACCAATTATGTACTTATTTATAAACAAGTCTTTTTAAAATTACATATGATAAATATATTTATATATTGTTGGATTTGTTTTTGCTTTTTATATCTAATTATAAAAATATATTTGACCACATATATTAATTTTTCTAACTATTTATCTCGCTATCTATCTCTCTATTTCTCTTTTGATCTATTTATTGATCTATCATCTATTCAATTCTAACTTATCCCTTTATTCATTATGCTGTGTATTTATTTATTAATCTATTTGTTTATTTATTTATCATCTGTGTCTTTCTGTATTTATCATTGTATTTATCTGTTTATATGTTTCTCTATGTATCATCTATCTTTCTGTCAATCTATCATCTATGTATCTATCATTGATTTATTTATCAAGGATTCATCAATTTATTTATTTTTCAAACACTTTTCTATCATCTATCTACATACCTATCTATCATCTATCTATCTATCTATCTATCTATCTATCTATCTATCTATCTATCTATCTATCTATCATCTATCTATCTATCATCTATCTATCTATCAATCTATCATGAATCATCTATAAATCATCTTTCTTTTTATTTGTCTATATCACTAGCCATTTATTCATACCACTATATTTCTTTCTATCCTTCTATTTATTCATCTTTCTGTTTCTTTATCAATGTCTTTATCTACTTTTCTATCGATCTATTTATATACTTAATTTTTATTAATCTTTCGATCATTCCATCTATTAATCTAATACTTTATGTATTTATTTATGCATCTGTCTATATTCTATCTACTTATTATATATCTATCATTATTATTTTTCTATTATTGTATCATCCATCTTTGTATCTATCATCTCTCTGTCCCCTATTTATCCTACCATGATTTTTTAATAATTGAGACTATTTTTTCTTATTCCTAACTATATAAATATCTGTATATTGTTAGATTTTTTTCTATTTTATATCTATCCATATATATTTTAATTTATATATGTAACATTCTTTTTATCTTTATATTTTTCAGTATTCTATCATCTGTATTTCATATTTATTTCTATAGCTTTTCTCTTCTTATTGTTATCAATTAACATTATGTTTATAACAATATTTATATTTTATTATTATATTATTTATTTTACATTCAACCTTGATTTTGATCATTTATTTCTGCAGAACAATAGATATATCTTTCATTTTGGCTATCATATATATTTCTATCAATGAATATATGTGTCTTTCTATGTAACTGTCTGATAGTTTGCCTGTTTGCCCATCTGACTTTATGTCTGTCCTTTATAAGTCTAGTGGTTCAAACCAAAATTTGGTACAAACCAAATTTTTACTCATTTATGTAACTATTTAACTATCAATCATATCTATCTGTCTACCTTTCATCTATCTATCTATCCATTATCTATCAGTCTATCAATCATCTATCTATCATCTGATTTATCACCTATCAATCTTATATATATCATCTATCATCTATCTACCTATATATTTCTCTATATATCTATCATCTATCATTTATCTATCTATCATCTATCTATCTATCTATCTATCTATCTATCTATCTATCTATCTAATTTATCTATCTATCATCTATGTATCTATCTATTCTCATATCATCTATATATGTATTTATGTATCTCTCTATGTATCTATCTATATATCTATGTATTCCTTTATCTATATATTTTTATTAATCAATCCATCATCTATCTGCCTATTTATTGATATAACTATTTAACTATTTGACCTTTATAATTCTATTTGTCTATCTCTGTATATATCTACTATCTATATTATTGTAAATCTGTATGTATACCTCCTATCACCTATCTGACTGTCTATCTATCTGTCTCTCTATCTATCTATGTTTCTATCTATCTATTGTCATCTATCTTTGTAACATCTGTAAAATTCTTCTTTCCATTTCTATATTTATCCATCTACGCATCTATCTACAATCTATGTATTCATTAAACTATTATGTTAATTCATTTATTATATATCAAAGTTTCATATATGTATCTCTGAAGCAATATTTTTAACTTACCTAATGCTTGATATATCATGTAAAACATGTTAGTTTATTTAATAACGTCTGTCTAATTGTCTATGTATCTAAATATCTATTATTCTACCAGTCTTCTCACATTTACATATTAATCTATTTGTCTACCTCCATTTCTATCTATCTATGATCTATCAATCTATCCATGTATCTATCATCTCTCTGTTTCTGTCATTGTCTTTCAATGCTTCTCCATTCTATTCTATCATTTTTCTATCATCTATTTACCTATCATTAATCTATCTTTTTCTCTTTTTATGTATCTCTTTATATCTGTTATTGATCAAATCATCTATATTTTTATCTATTCTCTGAGTATCTTTAGCTATAATTTAATATATCAAATTATCATTATGTTCTAACACACTGATTCTTGTCTCATTTATCTTACTATATATGTTTGTAACATCTATTTCTTACATATCTATTTAATTATCTATCTATATCTTTTATTATACCTTTATATCTCTATCAATTATTTATTTCTTATTTTTCTACCTATAATCTATTCATTTATCTTTTATGTATTAAATATTGTTTTTATTTTTATGTATTTCTTAATCTATCTCTATACAAAACTATATATTCTATCTATATATTAGTCTAATGATTTTTATCTATCTATTTAAACTTTTTCTCTCTGACATGTATTCATCTATGTTTTTCTTTATTCATATATCTTTCTAGAATCTATCTTTTTATAATTCTATATTTTAATTCATTTATTCAACCCCTACTCATATATTTATCTATTTAGCTATTTATCTAAGGGAATATTTATTTAATTATATTTATCTCTATTTTTCATTCAATCCATTTATTTATTCATTTATCTCTATATTTCTTAAATATTTGTTTTTATGTGTTTTACTAAGTGCTCTTTTTGTCTATGTAATTATCACTTATTTATCATCTATCTATCTATTTAGCTATTTATCTGTGAATCAATCATGTATCTATTTTTTTATTTATCTACATTTCATCTATCATATGTGTACCTAATCTATCTATCATTCTATGCATCCATCCATCCACCATCTATCCATGCATTTATCCATCTGTCCATGCATCCATCTAGCCAATTAACCATAATTCTTCTCTCTATATATATAATCAAACTATGTATCTATCTGTTTATCTTTCTATTTATGTATTTAAATTTTTACTCATCTGTACATTCATTTATGTATATATATATATCTGTCATTTATTTCTATTTATATATATACTTTTTGACTTTCTATCCATCTATATCTCTTACTAACATCTAGTCATTAATTTTTTAGCTATTGATGTTTCTTATTATTTATCTATTTGTAATCCATCTACTTCTTCATGTATCTGAATTAATTTATCTATGAATCTCATCATATTGAATCAATAATGTGTCTCTCTAATACAACATTTTAACATACCTTATAATTGATCAATTGTGTAAGAAATGTAAGTTTCATTTAATAAGTGTTTCTATTTTTCTATGTAACTAAAAATCTACCTCCCTCTTAATATGTTTGTCAATCTGTCCCTTTTATTTCTCTGCTTATTTACTGATATATCCATCAATCTATATTCATTCTATCTACACATATTTTTGGCCCTGTATTCATCTATCTATAAAAGTAAATGTAATTTATCTATTACTTCATCTATTTCCATTTAAATATTTATAACAATGCATCAGTTAAATAAGGTATTTTTGTATTAAAATATATTTTAAATTTCATATTGATTGATAAATCAAGTGAAATATTTTGGTTTTAGTTGAACATTTGTATAATTTTCTAAGTATCTAAATATCTAACAATCCATTAATGTATGCATCAAGGTACTTCACATTTATCTTTCTCAATACCTGTTATTCATCAAAAATTCAATTTTTTATGCACACTTCATCAATCTATCATCTATCTATCTATCATCTATCATCTATCTATATCTATTTATATATCTCTCATCTGTCTATCTTTCTATCTATCCATGTTCTATGTATCGTCTATCTAATTAATTTATTCATATTACATATCAAAATAATCTAATCTATCTATCCCTCCATCTTTACATCTATTCGTCCAACGTTCATCAATCTTTCTATATATTTATGTTTTTCTTTTTTAAATGTGTGTCTGTTTTTATATCTAATATTATTTATCTATCTTTTTAGCCATTTAGCTATTTATGTATATATCTTTTATTATCTTTCTATTATTTATTTGTCTATGATTATCAATTTATCTATTTTATGCAATCTTATTATAGAATTAAAAATCAGTCAAAAATAACATTTTAACTAAGCTAATAATAAAGCATTAAACAGTTATACGATTTATTTCATAAATATCTGTCCTTCTATATAAATATATAATTATGTATTAATATATCTATCAATCTATCACACACCAACCTATTTACCTAATCTATCATTCTCTCTTCCACCCATTCATCCATTCATTATGTATGTATGTATGTATGTATGCATGTATGTATGTATGTATGCATTTATGTATGTATGTATCTACCTATTTATTTGTCTATATATCTATTCACTATAATACATCTGTCTAGCCTTCTACTTGTTGAATATGTCTTTATTAACATATCTTTTAATATAAAAATTATCATGAAGAACAGAAAATCACTGTAATTCACTTTATGTATCCTACTATTTGTTTGTATTATCTTTCTATTTATATGTCTATGATGTAGTTCTCAATATATTAATCTAATCATATAATTTCTCAATCCATACTGATCTATCATACAAAATGTATCTCTCTAAATCAATATTTTAATTACCTGTTAATTTTTAAATTATGTAAAATATATTACTTTTAATTAATATATCTTTGTCTACTATGAATCTCTTATTTATCAATCTATATGCATTTCCCCATATACATACCATTTTTATCTATTAAATAATCTACTTTTTATCTATCTGAATATTTATTGATTTTCCTATTTATCATCTATATTTTTGTCTTGTCTATCTGACATCCATCTGTCTTACCATTTATGCATTCGTTCATCCATCCTTTCATTCATCATTCATCCCTTCAACTATCCATCTATACATCCATCTATGTTTATATCATTCTTCTATTTGTTTTATGTAACAATCTATAGTTTTATTCTTCTCTCTATCTATATGATATATCTATCATCTATCTATCTATTTATCTAGGATTTCATCTATCCCTCGATCCATCAGTGTATGTATGTATCTATCAGCTATTTATCTAAGTACCTTACAACTATTCATCTATCTTTCTACCCATTTATCTATTAATTTTCTATCATCTATTTATCTTTCTATAGAATTTATTTATTTATTATTATTTATTATCTGAACAATGTATCTCTCTACATAATTTACTAGTAATAATTTATAATCCATTAAAAATATTAGTTGTATTAATAAATATCTGTTTTATGTTTATACAACTAGATATTTTACACTCTATGTTTCAATCTATGTCACAACTATACATCTATCATCTATCTATGTAATCTTTATATTTACCTTTCTTTCCATTCATCCATTTAATTATCTACCCACCCATCTACCATCATCTATATTTCCATATACCTATTTCTTTAACTTTTGTATGTTTCTTTTTAAATCAAACACTTAATATATCAAATTATCATTATATATTTCTAAATAACTGTTTTTCTGTCTGTGAAACTTCCTATTTACTAGGTTTTATCCTTTAATCTATCAAATGATTTCAGTATATCTATATGTATATGTATTTTTATAGCCCTCTTGATTTATCTATCACCTATCTATCATTTATCTATTTCTCTTTCTTTTTCTTTCTTTTCTTCATCCATTTACCCATCATTTATCTATTTCCATATCTATCTATCATCTTCTTACTTTTTATTGATTATTTATCTTCTATATATTTATCTATTTATCAATGTAACAATTATGAATGACCATCTCTAAATATTATTCTTTTCTATTTAATGTATAGGTTGATATTTTCTCTTTATATATTATTTCCCTTAACAAGTGATATATCTTTATTTTGTCCGTCTCTCTTTCTATCAATCAATAGATGCTTCTATTTACGTCTCTGTTTGCATTGTGATATGACTCTGTATGTGTTTTTGTTTAACTTTTGTGCATTCATTTTCTTAAATCAATTCTTACCATCTTTTCTTCTATTTGTCAAATGATCTACTTATCTATCATCTATCTACCAATATATCTATCAGATTATGCATTTTTCTGTCTAACATATCTATCTATTGATAACTTTATCTCTTATTCAAGCTATCTTGTATATATCAATTTATCATATTTATCTCTATATCTATCTATTTTTATCTATCCTTTTCTACATCAGAACATGCATTCCTCCATCCATTCGTTTATCTATTATCCATCCATGCAAACATCCAGGTTTCCATCCACTTTATGGCTTTTATTTAGCTAGCTAGCTATTATCTATTTCTATCTATCTACCTTTCTATCTATCATCTCTATCTTTCTTTCTCTGTATCTATCTATCATCAATTTATCTATCATCTATCTATCATCATCATCTCTCTATCAAGCTGTCATCTATATTTATATGTAACTATGTATAATCTATATGTTTATCTATTTTCTATCTATCCATCGATATATCATCTATCATCTATGCATGAATTTATCTAACTATGTAAATATTTGTATTTAAGTATCTACTATTTTTACCATTTTCATTTATTTATCAATCTCAATTTTTTTTATTTATAAGGTGTTATTTTCCTCTAAGATAATTATATTTCTATTTGGCCATACATCTCTCTTTATTTCAATCAACATACATATATTTCTATTTATGTTACTCCCTGTGTGTCTGTTTTTCAATTTGAATCTGTGTGTTTTTATATTAATGTTCATGGATTCTTTGATATCCATCTTTTCATTTATTAGTGTATCTATTTATTTATAATCTATTTTTGTTCTATCTATTTATCTGTTTGTTTTGTTTTCTAACTATATCTATTTATCTACATACTAGAATCTATTCAAAATGTATTTCTTTAAAATAATAGATTTAAAATAACTAATCATTTTTAAATTGTGTAATATATGCTAGTTTTACCTAATAAAATATCTGTGTGAGTTTCTTGTATCTAAATATCTATTTACATATTTTTCAATCTGTGTCATCACTCTTTATTGATCTTTCTATTTATCCATAATCTATCTATTTATGCAATGTATCTATTTATCATTCTATGCATCCATTCATCCATCCACCCATCCTTCCAAGCATCATCTATCGATATATGTACATATCTATCTAAATGCTGAAAATATGTGAATTAATCTATCTCATAATATATTAAATGATAATTATAAATTTCTAATCCTGGATCTTTTTTATTTATGTATCTATTCATTTTTCTTCTACATATTTATTGTCATCTATAAGCTATCTACATTTTCTCTATTCTCTTATTTATCTATTATCTATCTATGTATGCTATTTATTATTCTATTCATTCATTCATCTATCCTACCATCACCTATCTATATATGTATCTACCTATTTAAGTTCTTTATGTATCCCTCTTTATCTATCACTTTACATATCAAATTATCATCATATATTTCTAAATCACGGATCATTCTTTCTGTATGTATCTTACTATTTATTTAGGTTCCTTTTTCCTATGTATGTATCCATTTATTTAAGTATATTGTTATCTCTCTCAATATTTATTTGTGTATCTTTCTATGTATCTATCATCTATAATGTCCTATCAATTTATCTATTTATTTTTCTTTATAATCTTTTCTCATTCTATTTATTTGTCTATTTCTTTATCTAATGATGTGCTTTGTATTTAACTATATAAATATGAATATGCATATTTATCTATTTAAATTTTTCCATCCATTCCACTTTCATGGTATACTCCTTAAATATCTTTCAGCCATCTATCTACCTTACATATATATATATATATATATATATATATATATATATATATATATATACACACACACACACACACATACACACACATATATATTTATTAATTTTAATATCTAAAATTATTGTAATGTATTACCAAATAACTTCATTTTGTATGTATCCTACTATTTATTTGAGCTGTATCATTCAATCTTTCTATCATTCTATTCTAGTTTTTATCTAACTATTTATGTATCTATAACTATCTATAGATTCAACAATTTATCTCTCTAAAACAATATTTAAGCAGACCCAATAAATAATAACTCATGTACAATATGTTGGTTTTATGTAATAAGTCATTAATTGTTCGTGTATTAAGTGGTTATCATTTTATCAATTTATATAGGTTTATCTATATAAGTATTTGTCTATCTTTTTATCTATCTATCAATATATCTACCTATTATCTGCCTATGTATATGAATATTTATCAATCTTTTTTTATCTCATCTATTTATCTATCTATAGAATTTTTTATTTCTATCATTTATATATCTATTTTTTCTTTCTATATATCTGTCATTTATCTACCCATGCATTTATGTATGCATTTTTATCCATCCATTTTTAATTCATCTTTCTATCCATGTATGAATCCATCCTTCTTCCACCCACCTATTTATTTTTCTATGTCTAGCTGTCTGTCTCTCTGTCTGTCTGTGTATCTATTATCTATCATCTATTTCTCATCATATCTCTATCACCTTTCCATGTCTTTATTGTCTATTATATAGCTTTCTATGTCTTTATCATCTATTATATATCTTTCTATCTTTATCATCTATCTATCTATCTTTCCAATATCTATCAGTCTTTCTTCTTTTTATTTATGTATTTAACAAATATTCATCTGTTTCTATATAACTATTAATCTAACAATATTTCTATCACCCATCTAATTATTTATCATTTTAAAGAATTGATTCATCTAATACAATCTATCATCTTCTCAAATGTACTCTCTCAATAATATTTTACTAATATAAAAATGATATACAATTTGAAATATCAATTTTATTAATAAATATATGTCTTATCGACTATGTATTTAAATACATAACTACCTATATTTTATCTTTTCATATTTTTCAACACTATCTATTTTTTTAATCATCTCTCTAAATAATTTATAAATTCATCATTCTGTCTATTTAGCCTTCCAATCATGTGTTCATTAATCCAACCATGTTCTATCAATATATTTATCTATTTATCTAACTTCTCTATCCATCTTTTTTTATCTATCTCCTTATATATCAAATTACCGTTGTATTTTTCTAAAAAAATTGATCATTCTAACTATGTATCTTACTGGTTCTTTATTTTCTATATTTATGTTCATCTATCTAAGTATCTATGTATTTGTGTATATGCCTTTATCTAATTTCCCTCTATTTTTTATCTACCTTTCTATAATCTATCATTTATCGATCTGTCTATTTTTTATGGGTTTATATATGCTTTTATTTTCTTTTTTGTCTATTTCTATTTTGATCTATATATCTAGTTATAGATCTATCTACAATGTATCTAATTATTCATCTATTTAAGTTTATATATTTATAACAATGTATCATTTGCTTCTACAACATATTCTTGTAATCTGATATTTTATCTCATCTAATGAGTGATAAATAATGTAAATGTTAATCTATCAGTCTCATAACTATCTATCTGTCTATTTATCTATAATCTAATGTGACTTTCAGTCACTCTGTCCATCCATCATTCAACCATCTATCTGTTCAACAATCATCAATCAATATACGTCTCTTTCTAATGACTTTATTTATATTTACTTATTTATCTTATAATATATCCAAATATCATTATCTTTTTCTAAGTCACAGATTGTATTTGTGTTTAAATATCTTACTATTTATTTGTGTTCTTTTTATCTCTCTACTCTCATCTATCTGCCTATATATTTATGATATACATATCTGTGTAATATTTTTTGAATCTGCATATTGATCTACATACTAAGATATCTGATTTGGTAATATTTATTCATTAATCTACCCATCTAAATTTTATGTATCTATTAATCTTTCTCTTAATATATAATATTATCATTACATATTTATTTACATTTACATATTCATAACAGAATGTTCTCTTCTTTGTATCTTTTTTTTGTGTTCCAGGTATCTACTAATCTGTTTATCTGTCTTGTAGCTATCAATCATCTAGCTCTTTATCAATATATCTCTAATTATTTATTAATTACTCTTTCTCTATATATATTTTCTCATCTACTCATTCATTATCTACTAAACTATCTATTCATCTATTTTTCTATGTACCAAAGTATTTTGTGTATCTATGTTAATTAATCTCTCTATAAAGATATAATTATGAATTCCTCATTGCATCTCACTTATAAAATATATTTTAAGCTAATAATTAATACATCATGTAAATATTTGTTTTATTAAATCAATATCTGTCTATTGTTTATGTATTTAAATATCTATCAATCTATCTTGTATTTATCTATTTATAACCTATCTTTTATTTAGCTGTGTATTTTCTCCTAACATCTATCTGTCTGTCTGTCTGTCTGTCTGTCTATCTATCTATCTATTTATCTATCTGTCTATCTATCTATCTATCATCTATCTATCTACCTATCTTTTAACTTTCTATTTATCTATTTAGTTATCTGTTTATGTATTTATGTATCTATGTATCTAATAATTTATGTAATGTTTATTTCTTTATTGATCTTCTTATCTTGCTCTCAAGTATTTAATTATGTATGACTTATGTAGTTAACTATCTATTAAATGTACCAATTTTTATTTACTTATTGGATGAATTCTTTTTCTTTGATTTACCTTTCTGCCCACCAATAATTTCCTTTACTGAAACCATCATGTACATTTTTGTAAATCGATGTAATTGTTCAAGTCTGTATTTTTCTGTCTCTCTTTCCATTTGTCTGACTGTCTGTGATTCTGTGTCTGTCTGACTCTTCATCTTTTTTTAGTTTTGTCTAACCATCCGTAAATTGTTGACCATTCATTCAGCTATACAATGCCTCTATCATCATAACCATCCATTTATCTATTATCTATCAATCAATCAATCAATCAATCTATCTACCTATCATCTTTTTATTGACCTATGTAAACATTTTTCAATATATCTAATAGAGATCTTCATACACACACACACACACACACACACACACACACACACACACACACACATATATATATATATATATATATATATAAATAATATATTTATACTACTATGTATCTATTTAATTTATAACCATAACAAATTTTCCATTTATCTAAACATAGCTATATCTCTCTATATAAAATTTGACTCATTTCTTTATTTGAACGTCTATTTTTTCTGTCTATGGATGTATCTATGTATCTCTTTATGTATTGATGTATATATACATGTATGTAACTATGTATCTATGTATTATCTATTTATATAAAAAATTATCTTATACTCTCTATAAACGTATTCAACAATGAAACTTTTTATAGCACAATTTTTTAACTTTTACCTACTAATTATAATGTCTAGGAACAGATAATTTGATTTCTATTTTTTATCTATCTTGTTATCTTTCTATCTATATATCTATATATTATCATCTATCTATGTATCGATGTTTTCTCTTAATATTTATACTCTATATATCTAGGTAGATATCTTTCTATCTTTGTATTTATCTATCATCTCTCTGTTTATATATCTGTTCCTCTCTCCAGCCATCCTATTTATATAATTTTTTATCTCTCCATTTATTAATCTATCATATAGCTAATGTATCTATCATACTATTTATCCATTCATGCTTATATCCATCCCCACTTATCTATCATCTAACTATCTAGCTATAATATATAACTACCATCTATCAATCTTTTAATTTACCTAATTGTTTATCATGTATCTCTTTATCTATTATCAATGTTCCTATTCATAGTGATCTATCTGTATATTCAACAATATATCTTTAGGAAAAAATATTTATCTAACCTAATATTTTATAAATCTTTTAAAATGTGAATTTTCCTAATAATTATCTAATCATCTATTAAAGATTTATTAATCTTTGTGTCATTCTATATTACTGTCATGTATAAAACTTTGATGTCTCCATCTATCTACCTATCTATCTATATATCTACATCCATATAGGTTCTATCATCTATCTAAGAATATCTCTATCTCTCTACTTTATCTTTCTACCATTTTATACATATACATATATATTTTCATTCATCTATCAATCTACTTAACCATATGCATCTAACTATGTATCTTTCTATATATTTATCTTTTTACTTTTGTATGTATCTTTATTTATCTATTTCTTAATATACATTTTATCATTGTATATTTTTGAATCTCTAATCATATTTTGTCTGTGCTTCTTACAATTTATTTGTGTTCTATCTTTCTTTTTAACTGTCAAGATATTATTTTTCTTTCTATTTAACCTACTATAACTTTAAAAGTTTATTTACTCATATATTTATATATATATATTTATTATGTATTTTATCTATCTAATTATAGATCTTTTTGTCATTCGTCTATTAATCATCAATTTATCTATTTTTTATCATCTCTGTTAAATATTTATACATCAATCTACCAATTGTCTATATATCTATGATTCTAACATTAATATATCTTTATATGTAGCCACATATATATACATATGTATATGCATATATATTATGTCTTGATATATAGCTCTCTCTATATGTATATATTTATATATTTGTCATCTATATATCTATTCATCCATACTTAGAGTATACATCTGTCATGTATCTGGATTTACATGTATTTTTATTTCTCTTATTGACCTATCTGTCTACTTATCATTCTATTTATGTAATTATTTATAAACTGTTCATTAATTTTTTCTCTATCATCTGTTTAAATATTAATCAATCAATTTATCTAACTTACTATTATCATCTATCTATCTTTCTATTAATGTATATATCTACATACTTTCTATCTATGTCTCTATCTATTCATTCCTCCACTCATCCATCACTTATTTTTCTATCTATCTCTCTGTCATATATTCATCTATGTCTCATTTATATTACCATCTTTCTATTCTTCTATGTTAAACTCTGTCTTTCTCTTTATGAGTCTGTCATTTATCTATCCATCTAATCATAATCAAGCAATCCATTAAACTATGTGTCTGTTTCTACGTGTATATGTATATATGTATCTATGTATGTAGTATGTATTCATAGTGAGGTAAACATATGTAAAGTCAGAGACGATTTAAAATATAAAAGATAAGAGATTTGAATGGTTAAACTGAAAATACATACACATATATACATTGCAAAACATAAAAAACAGAAATTATATAAATAATAAATATATTTAAAATTACAAACAATAGATAATATAGAGAGAAATAAATTGACACAGATAAAGAATGACATACATATACAGAAATAGAGAAATAAGAAGAAACTTATAAAATAAATACAAATATAGGTAAACAGAAAGGTAAATAGATATTTAAATACATATTCAGAGATATATAATAAAAAATGAGCATTTGTATGGATAAATCAATCATTCAAATAATTTTTAAAAAATTGTACTATAAAAAGATATATTGTGAATTAGAGAGTTATTGGTAGCTAGATTTATACAGATAGATAAATATATACATAGTTAGATTGAAGATACATAAATATAAAAGAATAAAGGACAAATAGAAAGCCTTGTAAATGCTATGTGACAGACTGAAAGATCAGTCAATAAATAGATAGATAAATTTATGAATAGATGGTTACAAATCCTGTTAAAAAACAACTAAACCTCTGTACATAGATGTATTAAACTTTATGTAAATTAAAAATATATTTTACACATTGATTAAACAGCATGATAAATAGATATAAATACATAAATAAATAAATAAATAAATAAGTAAACAGATAAATAGGTAGATAAATAAATAGATACATAGTAAAATAGTAACATAGACCTAGATAAAAATCAAAAAAGTTTCAAAAACATAAAATACACTAGAGATGAAGAGAAAATTAAAATAAAGTTAGATATTAAATAAATACATATTATATACATAAATAGATAAGTATGAATTGAGAAAAAAATGACAGATGAAGTATAGATAGAGCTTGAGATGTAGAGATTTAGATGAATAATTTCTCATATATAGAAAGATAAATAAATAAAGATATATAATGTAGATAAATACAAAGATAAAATGCTAGATAGATATATAAATAGATACTAGAGGGTAAAAATGATAGCAATACTAAAATATTTTAGACATAGATATATCAATTTTTTTTAATTAAGATATTGTGTGAAAGAGGAATGCAGTATAAAAACACACGGATATTAATATATAGATACATTCATATAGATATATAAATAGACTGGTAGAAACATATACAGAAAATCAAGCCAAAACCTATTATATAAATTAATATTAAAAAGATAAAAGATGTTTAGTAGATAAATACATAGATAGAGGAATAGAGAAATAGTCGGATCACACAGCATTATAGAAATAAATTATTCAACAGTTCATAGATACATATCTTTATTTAAATTAAAATAAAGTATTTTTATTAAAAGATAAATAACAATATTTAAAATAGATATAAAAATAGATAGATTGATTGATATAAATAAAAGGTTATGGAATAGATAAAAAACATAAATAGTTTGATACATAATGTGATAAATAAAGAGATAAATAAATAGAATAATAATATTGATGGATATATACATATGCATACGTGATACATAGATAGATTGATAGATGATAGATAAATAGATGATAGATAGATGGATTAATACATATTTAGATAGAATGATAACAGAAAGTAAGTCTAATAGTGGCATTGATCAATCAATAAGCAAAAAAAGAGAGAGATAGTAGAAAATAATGCAGATAGTTAATGAATAGTATAAGGTAGGAGTTATTGATAGAAAGGAAAATAGTTGATTGAATGACAGAAATTTAAATATGTGGATAGACACATAGTTAAATAGTGGAATAAAAACACATGAAAAAAAAGTACTAGACAGTGTATATTGGAACAAAAAAAAATATTGCAATATATGTTTCAGTAGTCAGAATGCCAACAGCTACTAAATAAATAGGTAAATAACATAAATATAAATATATACATGGAAAATTTTAAAGAATATTTGATCATGAATAGAATGTCCAATAGATGACAAATAGGTATCTAAATAGATAGAGACTTAGACAATTATACAACTGGTTATAGTGAAAACCAATATTTTTTAAAGATATATCAATCACAAGAAAATTATTAAACATTCTGTTACAGAGAAATACACAGAAAGAATAGGCAGTTATTAATTGATACATAATAGATATATAATAGATCACTTGTTTAATATATTGATAGACTAAATTGATACTAAAATTAATAGTAAAATGAAAAGATGTACCTATAAAAAACAGAAACTTAAAAATTACATAGAATAATACATCATTAATTAGACTGAAAAATGTTCTCACTTATAGATAGTTACATAGAAGAAACGATGGATATTTGATAGATGATTGATTGATAGATAGATGAACATGTCTACATATAGATAGAGAGAATGTTAAAAACTGAGCTAAATTTTTATATATAACATATGATAGATAGGTAAGTAACAAAAGGTACATCTTATCCATAAATACATACTAGAGTTATAAAAATTCAAATAAACCATCATGAATTTATATATAGATTACATAATATGGTGACAGATAATAATTAGAAAAGAAATAAGATAAATAATACAGTAATACCAACAAATAAATAATGGACAAATAAATAACTATTGAGATGATAAACTGAAAGATAGATAAATACCTAGATATATAGACAGATAAAGAAACAGATAGGTAGATCAAAAATAGATAAATTAAAAGGTTGTTCGCTGCCTATACATATAGTATTTATAAATACTATTAGAGATAGAAAAGATAAATAGTATATAAATAATTATAGTGAGAAACTGATAGATCATCATACAAACAGAAGATGAGAAAATCAAACTTTATATAGATAAAATATCTATGGTTAGTTATATTGACAAATAGTTTTGGTTATAGAGAGATCACAGTAGATATATTGGTATTAAATAAAAAGGTAGATTGCTATAGAGATAAAAACATAGATAGATGATAGATTGGTAGATAGATGATAGATAGATGAATAAATAGATAGATGATAGGTAGGGAGATAGGTAGATAACAGATAGATGATAGATGATAGATAAGATAGATAGATACATGATAGACAGATGATAGATAGATAGATAGATAGATAGATAGATAGATAGATGATAGATAGATAGATAGATAGATGATAGATAGATAGATGATAGATAGATAGATAGATAGATAGATGATTGATAGATAGATGATAGATAGATAGATAGATAGATAGATAGAAAGATAGATAGAAGATAGATAGATAGATATATAAATAGATAGATAGATAGAGAGAGATGATGATAGATAGATAGAAAGATAGATAGATGATAGATAGATAGATAGATAGATAGATAGATAGATAGATAGATGATAGATAGAGATAGATAGATGATAGATAGATAGATGATAGATAGATAGATAGATAGATAGATAAGATAGTTGATAGATAGATAGAGAGATAGATGATAGATTGATAGATGATAGATAGATGATGATAGTTGATAGATAGATAGATAGATAGATAGATAGATAGATAGATAGATAGATAATAGATAGATATAGATAGATGATAGATAGATAGATTAGATAGATAGATGATAGATAGATAGATAGATAGATAGATAGATAGATAGATAGATAGATAGATAGATAAGATAGATAGATGATAGATAGATAGATAGATAGATAGATAGATAGATAGATAGAAAGATAGATAGATAGATAGATAGATAGATGATAGATAGATAGATAGATAGATAGATAGATAGATATAGAAAGACAGACAGATAGGTAGGTAGGTAGAGAAGGAGCTGAAAGACTGATCAATAGATTTAATATAATTAATGGATAGATGGAAAGATAGAGTCACACATACAAAATAAAGAGGCCGATTGATAGAGGGTAAAAATAAATAGAATCATAAACATGAAGAGACATATTTGGACCCTTATTTGATAGAGAAAATGATAAATGAAAATAGATAGAAGTTTGTAATATAGATGATAGATGATAGATAGATAGACAGATAGATAAAAAATGATAGAGAGATAAAATGTAGTTAGAGAAAAAGACAAATAGTTAAAAAACTAACATTCTATACATAAACATATTATTGCCATGTAAATTAAAAAATGAGTGAAAGTTACACTCTAAAAAAGATATATTAAAAGTTATACATGTTGATAGATATTAATACATTCAGTTAGACAAATTGATATAAATAGGAAAATGAATAGATACATAAATACATAGATAGACATATGAATACATTGACAGAAAAATGAATAGAGGACAAATGGCCAAACACAAAGACAAAGGTACAAATTGATATAAATCACAAGTACAAACAGAAGACACACAGACAGATAAATATATACATAATATAAACATATGTTGAGTAATAAATATTCTATAAGAAAAAAGTAGAGATATATCTATCATTAGGCAAGAACATAACAAATGAAGAGTTGACAGTTAAATAGAAACTAGAATGTTTCTTACATACTTATATACATAATAGATACATAGATAACTTCATAGACAGATGAAATGTGTAAGTATCAACTGATAGATGAAAGTGACAAAGACATATGATAGTTGGATAAAAAAATAAATATAAATATACTGATGATAGAAACATAAATAGATATACATGTAGATAGATAGTTAGATGTATAGATCCACAGATAGATACAAATATAGGTAGGCATATGAATAAATAGATATTTAAAGTGATATACATATATGTAGATACAAAATGACTTAGAATAATAAATTGTTATATAAATAGTCAATTTTTACTTAATTTAAAAAGTACAGTTTGTTATAAATATATAGAGAAGAGACAGATATTCGGCAGACAGATGAAGAAATAGATGTCTGGTTAGAATGTCAGATGAAGAGATATTAAAATTGATAGATAGATGATGATGATAGAATGTAGAACAATAGGAATTAAACAGACGATGATATATTAATTGAATATCAACCTTTAAGTAAATAATGAAAGATTACTTTGTAAACTGATCCATTATAAAATAGATATATAGGTAGTTACAGATAAATTGGATAGGTAGATGATTGAATCAAAAAGATATTTAGAAACAATGAATATATGACAGATTCGTAGATAAAAAATAGATAATAGATAGTTGTAAAGATAGATAATAGATTGATAGATATAGATAGTTATGAGATACATATATAGATAGAAAATATATAGATAAAAGGATTAATAGGTGAATACAATATATAGATTAAATAGTAATATGGATGTATAAGTAGAAATATAAATGTAAGGTCAATAGATACATAATAGAGAGATGGATGGGTAGATAGATAGATGATAGATTGATGATTAATAGAAAAATGATAGAGAGATAGATATGTAGAGAATTGACAGATAGTATAACAAATTAATATTCTTTACATAACATATCTAAAGGTAGATAAATAAAACAGATTGTGTTATAGAAAAGTACATTATAGAAAATATATGTATATTGTTAAGGTTGATAAAGATAGATGTTGATAGATTGACATCGATAGATGAATAGATACATAAATACATAGATGGATAGATGATAAATTGTTAAGAAGATAGTGAAAATATAATAGACTTAATGAAAAACATACTTACATAAATACACTTATACGTACATACAATGTACATTTTGTTTTAATTGTCAGACTCTCTAATTACCATTTCTCTAAAATTTTACTATAGTATATTTTTACTCATCTATCATTTATCTACATATAACTATTTACCATCTATTTTTTATTTATATATCATCTATTTTCTATTTATTGTTCATTGATTTATCTGTCTATGTATCCATCAGTTTATTCATTTTTCTTTTGGTTTGCTACCCACATACATATGTATGAATCTAGCTATTATCTATCTCTCTATCTGACACATTTTTATCCTAAGATTTATTACCTTCTATTTATAATCAAGACTGTTTTTCACTTTACCTAACAATAGATAATGTTCTCTAGAAAACATTTACTTTTCTGTTGTCTCCTGTCTATGTCTATTTTTCAGACTATCTGTAATCTAATGTTTTTCTAAGTATCTTCTTATGTCTTTGTATACATCAATTGATCTATCTATATCAATTCATCTCTCTATAACTATCTATTTTACAATGTAATTCTCTATAACCAATTTTTAAAAATTTACAAAACTATTAATATATTAGTTTAAAGAATGTTAATTATTCTTTATCACTACCTTTCTATTTGTCAAAATTTTATCTATTTATCAATCTTATATCTATGTCATTATCAATCTTTTTATCTATCATCTATCAGCTACCATTTACCATCTTTTTATGTCTATTGTTTTCAAATATCTACTGTAAATTTCTATAAACAAATTATTTTTAACATTTATATATTTATAATGTTATTTTCTATTTCTCTTTGTATTTTTCTCTTTTCGATTTCAGTCTCTTCTTTCATCTATTTATCTGTCATCTGACTCTCACTCTTTCTATCGATTATTGTAACATCTTTCTAAGCTACTATGTATCTATTCATTTCCAAGAGTATTTTCACTTATTCTCATAATATCTCTCTCTCTCTATCTCCATATATATATATATATATATATATATATATATATATATATATATATATATGTGTGTGTGTGTGTGTGTGTGTGTGTGTGTGTGTGTGTGTGTGTGTGTGTGTGTGTATGTATGTATGTATGTATGTATGTATGTATATGTATATATGTATATGTATATTTCTACGTAAATTTGGATTTTCTCATTGTCTTTTCGTATGTTATATATCTATTTGTCTTTAATTATTTTAGTATTTTTACTATCTCCCTCATCTATTTCTATATCAAATAATCACTCAATCTAATTCTATCTATCAATAACTCTCTATTTCTTCTACTGCATATATCTCTATATCATAGTGTTGTCTAAATTCCTAACAATTGACATTTATATGCAAATGGTGTATTCTCTAATACAGTCTCTTCAATTATCTCTGTTTGTATTTATCGGATATCTATCTCATATTGATTTACTTTTCATCTGTTGTTTCTAAATTTCTATGTATCTTTCTCTTTATACATATAATCTATTTATCTGATATATATCTATATTTTTAATCCTTTCCCAATATTGTCTGTGTCTCTATGCATCTATGTATCTGTATCTGTGTATATGTATCTATCTATCTATGTTACTACATTTCTATTTCTCTTTTTATGTATGTATCCATCTCTTTATTGTGTTTTTTATTTATCTAATCTTTCTGTTATGTTACTTATCTCTTTTCATCTATTATTCTATCTATTCACATATTTATTTATCTTAATATTATCTTAATTATCCAATGATCATTCTGTTTAAAAAAAGGATGTGACTTTCTTCTATCTTTCTCTATTGAATATCAAACTATTTACCTATTATCAACTATATATTTATTTATATTCTATGTATCTATTTATCTATCTGTTATATTGTACCCTTATTACCTATGTATCTGTTTATATATGTATATTTGTCTATCATCTGTCATCTATTTATCTATTTATCTATGTATCTATTCTAGTTTATGAGTGCCCTAAAAACAATTTTTTTATTTCCTTATCTGTCTTTGTATATATCTGTCTGTCTGTCTATCTTCATCTATGTATCTACTGATTTATGAAACCATCCATCCATCATCTACCATTCTAATGTCTTCTTTCTATATATCTATCCACCTATATATCTATTTACTAATTTTTTGTATCTTTACATCAAAGTACTTATCTTTTTATTATCTATATAGTTATTATCTAAATACCATTCTATCTATCAGTTTATCTACCCATCTACCTATTTATTCTTCTCTGTCTATAATTCTATCTATATACCTTTTTATCTATCTAACTCTCTGGATATTAAAATGCCTATTTATATATTTTTATATTTATCAATTTGTCTCTTTGTTTATTAATATTTTCATTTATTGTTTATCGCTCTATCATTTATTGATTTATTTTTAATCTACCTATCTACCTTGCTCTTTATGTTTTTATTTTTCTCTATTGCTATTTATTAATCTATTGTTTATTATCTATTCAAGATTCTATAAATTAATTTTATTGTAATTACATTTATTAATCTGTCTCTTCATATATTCCTCAAATGTATAATTATACTACGTATTCTATGATCATTTTATAATTATAACAAAATAGGTTTTTAATCTATGTAATCACATCTATATTGTTGTTGTATCTAATTATATACCTAGCTACCATATGTTTATCTATCTACCTATCTATCCATCCACTTATTTATCAATATATATTTTTGTCTATATGTTGTTTATCTATATATATATTTCATTTATGTATTAATCTATCTTTACATTCTTTATTTTATATCAAGAAAATAGACTATATTTTCACTTACCCAATGATCGATATATCAATCTTCATAACGTGAGAAGTTTCCTTTTGTTTGGTTGCTTTGTATATATCTATGTATTATCTACCCTTCAATTAATTATTAGAATTGCATCTATGTGTTTATATATCTACTTATGTATCTATGTAACACTCTATATATTTATCTATCTGTATTGATGTGTGCATGTAAGCACATATCTATCTATTATGTATATACCTATCAATAACACAAACTAGTTTAATTTACCTAACAATAGATATATTTTCATAACATTAGATATCTTTCTCCCTTTTTTCTTAGAATCCATATATCTTTGTGTCTATATCCATTTATTATTTATTTAAGTGCCTATGCATTTCTCTATTAATTCATTGATTTATGTATTCACCTACCTATCAACTCTGTTTTCATCTATATATCTATGTATCTATTTATCTATTGTCTATCAATTATCTTCCACTAATCAAACCATAAATCAATTTTTAATCTATTTACCTAATTCATTCATGTATTCATTTATTCATCCTTCTATTTAGTTGTTTAACTATCTTTTTATTTATACACCTATTACCTCTATCTCTCTCTTTTTATTCATACAGCTATTATTTATATCACTTTCTTTCTATCTATTAAACTATTCTTCTATCCCTTTTCTATCTATCTATCTATCTATCTATCTATCTATCTATCTATCTATCTATCATAAATCTATCTATCTATCTATCTATCTATCATCTATCATCTATCTATCTATCTATCATCTATCTATCTATCTATCTATCATCTATCTATCTATCTATCTATCTATCTATCTATCTATCTATCATCTATCTATCTATCATCTATCTATCTATCTATCATCATCTATCTATTTATCCATCGTCGACTCTCTATCATCTGTCGCTTAAATGCATTTTTTTTCTCTACTTATATATCTAACTGTCTATGTCTCAGGTATCCATCACATCAAAATAGCTTTAACGTTTCATCTCTCTGACTGAATACATGTATATAAAATTTTTGAATGATTATCTATGTAACTCCCTGTCTATCTTTCAATCTATATATGACTTGATCAACATACGATTAATCTATTTATTTAACGATTGATCTTTCTTTGTCTATCAGTCTGTCTTTTCATTATGACCGTGCTATGTATACAATTGGTCTCTCTACCTATTTATTCATCTATCAGATATCTATATCGACTTTGTTTTGTCTGTCATCTAACCATTTATCTATCTATGTATCTATTTATTTACATCTTTTGTATTCATCAAAAATAACTATCTGTGTCTCTCCAACTGCCTAACTTCTGTATGTATAAATCTTTTGAAATTTTTGTGTATACATTTCAATATATGAGGCTATATAACTCTCTTTTACTTTCTTTCTTGTATCTATATATTGTAACTCTCCTTTTATCTATCATCTATCAAATAACTTATGTATCTCTCTAACACAATCTTTTATCTTTTCCTCTATCTTTCTATCTCTCTTAATCTATCTATTTAACTACCCAGCTGGCTATTTATATATGTATGTTTCAATTTACCATATTTTTTTATTATTTAGTTTTTATATATCTATATATCTATCCGATAATCTATCATCTTTTAAATATTTATCTATATGCCCATCTAGAAACTTATTTATCAATATTTATACAACTATCATAACAATTATCTATATCCATATATATATAAATATATATATTCTATTTATATATATATTGTATTTTAGTAAGTATGCATATATGTATGTAGGTGGTAGGTAGGTCTGTACCACCAGTCTATCCATCTATCAATCTATTAATTTATTTTTCTGGCTCTTTATCTTTTCTTCTATCTTTATATTTTTTTATTTATTCATCATTTTCTATACAGCTAATTTCAGTCTCTGAACTCTTTCTCATATCTCTTTGTCAGTTTTTCTCTACTCAGTTTCTCTTTATGTTATTCATTCTTTCTATGCATATGTCTACCATTGATTATATTTATTTAATGTATTTCAGTATTTCTCTATTTTCGCTCTATCATGTATTTTATACCTTTATATTAATTTCTGTATATATAACTATACATATCTATTATTTATCAATCTACTTTCTATCACTTCTATTATCTATCCATTCATCATCTATCTCCCTATATTTCGATTTATAAATTTACATTTCTACCTCTACGTTTCTATCATCTATCGTTTTATCAATTTACCTGTCAGCATCAAACTATCTTTCTCTCTATCTAATATTATATTGATCTTTCTCTCTAACTTTCTAATTTTTATCATCTATTGATCTAATTATCTATGTATATAAGTATCTATTTTACTATTTATCTATGTGACTTCGTACACACCTACATACATATCTATCTATCATCTATCTATATGTATCTATCTATCAATCTATCTACCTATCTATCATCTATCTCCTATTTCTCAATTATCTATCTATCTCTATCTGTCTTTCCATTATATATTTCTTATTGTTTATCTATCATCTATCTATCTATCTATCTATCTATCTATCTATCATCTATCTATCTATCTATCTATCATTTATCATCTATCTAATCTTGTGAGTATCTGTCTGTCTCCGATATCCTAGACTGTTTGTCATTGTATAATTAGACTGTTTATCCTTATGATTCTATTTATATTTATCTATCTATCAATTTATTGGTTTATCTATCAATCACATATATCCCTAAATTTATCTAACTATCCATATATTTATATATGAATTCTCATGGTCTTTCCTAATTATTTATGTCAGTTTGTATTCATCAGTCTATTAATCTATGTGACTTTTATCTACTAGTTTATCAATCTATAGAACTCTATACACAATTTTATTTTCTATACTTATATGCATTTAATGTTAGTATGTTTGTGTTTATATACCATCTTTTTGTCTTTCTTCTTTTTATCTGTCAATTATCTATCCATCTTTTATCTCTTTACCTATCTATCTAATTATCTAGCAAGAAACAAGAAATATGGCAGCTTAGTTAAAAGCAGCTTTTGTCTTGTATCAGGACTGCATTAAAATTATAACCAAATTATAAAATCATCAATGTGAAGAATCACCTGAAGTACAGTTTATCATAAGACCTACATCTGATATAATACAAAGTTGGCACATCAAAGCCTGTCAGAAGGGTAAAGCCCTTAATCAGGCATGACCTGAACTCATGGGTGGTAGATTATTACTGAGAGTGAGAGCGAGGCTGCAAAGGTTTTCATGAAGGAGAGGGGCTCCTGGTCTCATGTAGGAGTCTCCCGAGTGCAGGGTCTCAGCCCAGGGAAGATTCCAGGAACTCATACTGTAAAAACTGAAAGGATTTCAAGCCATCTTGTTGAGACAGAAGGCAACTGAGTCCCTCGAAGTCTCTTTGAAGGACCCACACAAAGGTTTTCTGACCTGTGTACACTCACTGTGATATCAGCAATGGACCTGAAGTGCACCTGGGATACATTCTGTAAAAACCTCCATCAACTTGAGGCATAAAAAGGGCTGATAAAGGTAGCCCCATTTTGCCTTAGTCCAGCTCCATTCCAGACCATGCCAGCTTGATTAGGCAGACCCCTCCCTTTAGGAGACACATTAGGAGACCCTGGTCTGCAGGGATCAGCTTCACCTGCCTACCCTGAAGACTGCTGAGGGAAAGTTGTTTATGGTAGGCTGTGAAGCACTGAGCTGAGTGATTCAACATGAAATATTTACAGCAGGGTGGCCATAGTTGTGAGCAGTGTTTATAATCCCAATAACTCACTAATTGAAAAAGAGGAAACTTTCTCTAACTTATTTTATGATGATAACATTTGGCCATTAGGCCAGTCTTCGGTAAAACCAAAAAAAACGAATCCAGCAAAGGACCTAAGAAATTTTGCACTGTTTGGGAAACTATTCTAGCAGTCCTCATGCATATCACAGTGTGCATTAACCAGAAGAAAGATTTTTGTGATCAGCTCCACCCTTAAAATAAAGACCAGAGAATGTGCAATGAAAGATCCTTTTAAAGTTAGGTGTAAAACAAGAAGAGATTTGTGTGTCTATTTCTTTCACTGGGTTAGAGAAGTTTTCAGTCATCATTTCTGCAAATAGGTTTTTTATTCTCTGCACTCACTTTTCTTCTACTACCCTTTTGACATGATTGATGGTATCCTTGATGTCATCCCAGAAGGCCCCTTCAACTATCCTGATTTTAAAATTGTTTATCTTCTTTGATCTTTTAACTGGGAGTTTCCTGCTACCTTATCTTCCAAATTTTGACTTGATCCTCTGTTTTATCTACTCTGCCTTTTACATCTTCTGGTGTGTTTTTCATTTTAGTTATTGTATTCTGCATTCTGATTGATTCTCTTCCTGTGGGTTCTCTGTCCTTTCTTAGGTTCAAGATCACTCTGTTGAAGTCCTCTCTGAGATCACTTACTCTTTCCTTAAGTTCATTATTCGTAGTGAATTGAAGTTTGCATTTGGTAGTTTCCTTATCTCCATTCCATTTAGTTCTTTCACTGTAGATTTGCTCTTTCTTTCATTTGGATCATGTGTCTCTGTCTCACCATTATGTCTTACTCCCTGTGTTTGCTTCTGAGTATCATGGAGGGCCACTATGTCTCTCCACATTGGCAGAATAATTTATGTAGTAGACCTCCAGCAGGGTCCAGTGGCTCATTCTCCATGCTCACATGAGTAAAGTGCTCCTTGTGTGTGTTATGTGTACACTCATATTGTAGGTGAGCACTGGCTTCTGTTGGCACATCAGTGAATAAAACAGATCGTCAGACAGACTGGTGTTGTGGAGATGACTTGCCCACACACAACAGACAAAGTGCTGTGTGGGAGTTATCCTGCCAAGTAAAATGTGCCACAGAAGGCTTGATGCCTATTCAGACAACGCTTTGGGCATGCCATTTGCAAGGCTAATCAAGCAGTGGTCTGTGGTGATATGAATCCACCCTTTGGGTTTGTTGGTTTTGGGGCCTTTTGAAAGGGGCTTCCAGGTAGGCCAAGGTCATCTGCTGCTATGACCAACATAGAGCTTACCTGGTAGGAGCTACAGAATTACCCAGGATACGGCACTACCTATGATGGTTGTGAAGACACAGGCAGATGCTACCCTGAGAACCGAGACAGGTTTCCCTCAGAATCTGCCTGGGGCAGCTCAACAAGAAAACTAGGACACCCCCAAATGTGATACTCCCTGCCAGCTTTCTTTAAATTCAGCCATTGAGAGCCACAGGTGTTATTCAAATGGGGGGAGTTTGAGTTACAGGAAGTCACCAGGGTTGAACAGGTCGATTACATCAGGTTGGTACAGATTTGGATTTGGCCATGTGGGAGGGAACACAGAAAAGATGGCTCTGTCTTACCCCCTGCATGAGAAAAGGGCTCAACAGAGGGACATAGGTGGCTGTTCCTGCATCCTTCATGCTGAGTCACAGAATTCAGTCTCACCCAAGCTGTACTCTGTCATCCAGAGCCTAAAGTATGTGCCTGCAAGTCTGTTCATGGACCCTTTCAGGAGGTATCTGGGTTTCCAGCAACCCTTCAACTGACTGAAGAGACAGAATAGGGTGGACAAAATAAGGACTGTTTTTCACTGTGGTGGCTTCTCTTCTTGGAAATAGTGACCGTAGCTTGGGAGCCCAATGTGGCACTAAGTCTTCTCTCTTTCCTAGGGAGATCTCTGCAGCCCAGCCCCAATTCGCAACCAACACATGCAGACCCAACCAGGAGGGTGAGCTGAAGTGAACACATCTACCTATGCATGGGCTGCCTGGTCTGTGGCAAACTTGCTCACTGGAGATCTAAATTCACATATCTGAAGCTACCTGCTGGATGGACAGGGACAGATGGATGGACAGGACTAAGTGAAGACATGTGCCTGGATGTTTGTGTAGTGACTGTGCTGGCAGGTAGCTGGGACAGGAGTATTAGGTCCATGTGTATGTGACTGTGGGTATGGTTTGCCCTGCCAGGGTTGGGAATGTTTCTCTGTGTGCTTTGTGTTACTGCAGGTGTCTGGCACCTCCTTGGATAGATGAGCACAGGAAGTGGTTAGGGAGGAAGGGAAGGTGTAGTTGCAGGAGAGCTTGACATGGGGTCACACTCTCCAGAACCATATATGTCTGGTAGGTGGCTCTGATCCCACTTAGGTAACATTATCCTGGTTAGGATGAATGTCTCAAAACAGAGTTATAAACTGTTGACAGACTGTGAGGAGTATCACTCCGCACTCATGCCCACCTAGATAATTTCTCCCCTGGGCTCATTTTAGGTCAGCAACTTTACTCTAGTCATGGGAGCCTCCATCACCTTTTCTGGCCTGCCCTCTCCAAGATCATCCCTCAGTCTAGAGCCAGTGGGATTTCACCATTAACCTCACCCCCAACCCCCACTGCTGTGCTAGCTCACTGGGAACAGCTGGTGCGCAAAAAAAGTAGTTTCATGGCAAAGTGACAGATTAATCACTGATGTCTCATGCAGGTGTACTCTTAACTGGAGCCCCATCTGTCCTATCATCTGAACCCCAGATAAAAGCCTTGGCTGCTGCAAGGGTTCAGGAGGAAACTCTGGACCAACAACACAGGGGCCTGGTTTCCCCAGGGGCTACCAGGAGCAGCAGGGACCTGGAGCAGCTGATGCTCTTACACTCCCAGTGCCAAAGATGAGTATGTGGGGAAAAGGGACTGAAGATGCATATGCAAGCGGTTGCATTCAGGAGACTTGCTGCAGGGAGGAGAATATTGCTGGACAAGGGGTGAAGCTCACAGTTGCTCCTGAAACCCCTGCTCCCTGTATTCACATCAGTGCTGAGTCAGTATGCTTACATACTGCCAGGACCCTGTAACTCAGTCTTCAAAAGAGCGAGTGTCTCTGTCCTTAGTAAGCAATGGAAGATCATTAAGTAGAGTTCAGCTGGAACACCTGCTTTTTGCCAGCCTGACGGAAGACCCTGACAGGGCACATGTTCCCATGGGAGCATTATATCCCTGCCATTCTCTGTCTGAGTCTTGACATTTCAGACTTGAAATCAAAAGATACAAAACATGTCTTCATTCACATAGGGATGGGAGTCCCAACTATAGCAGGTCCAGCAACAGAGCCTTCCAGTTCAACAGAATTTTTATTTACAGACTACATCTCAGAGCACAGCCTGGGTTCGCTGATCAGATGGCTTTGAATTCACATCCATCATTATCTGAAAAACGTGTTAGCAACTTCCCATGATATATTTACTTTGGTCCTCACACTCCCCCACGGGCCAAAATCACTGTTTCCTTTTCATAGCTGCTAAAGGCAGGGAGGTCACATGACTTGCCAACCCATCTGGCTGACTGACGCAAATCATGGTTGAGAAAATGCTCTAGGAACAGACAGCCTTCCTTCACATGCACTGGGCCTCCAGAGGCAGGTGTCACTTTTTCTTATGGTTTTGAGGAGGGGCTGAAAGTGGCCTATGTCACTTTTGTAGGAATAAGATAATTTATCCCTTTGAACTTGTACCCAAGGCTCACTGCCTTGTACCTGGCCTGGATTCTAGACCAAAGCCCTGACTCATTTAGCCTGATAGAAATCTGTTTAGTCACACCTCTGGGTACTAGAAATCATTATACCTCATAGCGGAGTAAGGCCTACCCATAGAATCTAGACCTGTTCTCTGGACTTCATTTAAGCACAGTGAGCACTGAATATTTAGGCCTAGCTTGGAGCCCTTTCAGGCCAGCCAAATCATCTGGGCATATATGACCTACAGGCTTTCCTCTTAACTTTTCCCATGCCTGCAGTGGGGCAGAGGGCTGCTTAAGAGCATGTCTAGAGTTTCTGAGCTTCTGAGTCATTGTGGAGAAGATCTGTGAGTGGGCGGCCAAAAAAGCCCTTCATTGTGCATGGCTGCTCTGCTCATAACATGGCCATTGTCCCTTCAGACGTAGCCTAATAAACAAATGGTTAAAGGGACAATAATTGAAATATCAAGGGGATGATAATGCTGCAATAAACCACTCTGGGCCTAGGTACAAGGCGGTGTATTAGAGGAACTATTGTGTGGGGGAGTTTGTGAACACCTGCGCAGATGAGGCCATGCAGGGGTTCAGATTCACTTATGGCGGTCCCTTAAACAGCTCTCAGGAGAAGCTGGTGAGATCCTTTCTCACAGGTTCTTCTCAGTAAAGCCTTTGTGGAAGGAGGTTCTAGGTGAGTGCAGGCTCAGTGGAAAGGGCAGTGGCATGGAGAATGATACTTGAGTGCAGTTTGCCTCCCTGGCCTCACACCTCATTCTCAGGGCAGCTCAGTCTATGCAGAGGAAGCAGCGTGTCTGTGCAATCTCTGAATATCTAGACTCCAAGGCTCTTACCCTCCCTTTACATTCATTTGCCCAGCACTGATGACCTGGAAGATGTGGGTACTGGAAGATTTTCCATTTGATGCTTAGTTTCTCCCACATTGTCTGTGTTGGATTCTGCCAGTGCTGACTAAGATTTGACTGTCAGATCAAAAGGCTGATTGCTGTTCCCATTTCATAGATTAGAACTCAGGGGCAGAGAAGTTGAGCATCATGCCCTAAGTCAAACAACTGGTGAGTGCAGAGCTGAGAGTCAACCCCCCTGTGGTCTAAATAGAAGAATGTTGAGCACAAGGAGATGCTGACAATGATGATATGGCAAGAGTGAGGCAGACCTAAGCCTCCAGACTAAGCTAGGCACACATTCACAAATATGTGCACCATCTGCCATGCTCTAACTCGGAGTATAAAAGAGAAGCAAAAGGAAGTAGGATGGGTTACCTATTGTAAAAAAAAAATGGTCATGCTTGCCAGAAGTCCAAAAAATTTTCTATCATGATGAGTCGGTCTCAAATCCTAGACCTCTCTAACTGAGCAGTACCTTATCTATGTCGACTGCAGGCTTACGCCATTCCAGGTGTTGAATTTATGTGGCTGAAGGTAGAGGTTCTCCATGGCCCACCTGGACACTCTGCTGTCACTGAGGTGAAGGTAATGAGGTGTGTGGGCTTCAGAGTTGTACAATTTATTAGGAGAGGAAGCGAAGAATTTAACTTGGAGACTGGTTCTGGTATCCCTCTACCAAGAAAGAATGACTTGTCTAGCTTGTCTCTTGTCAAGAAAGTGGAGGACTTGTTAGCTGATTACTTTTTTCACTTACTCAGTTTTGCAGAGTTAAGGTAGTCTGGAAGCCCTCTCTGAAGGCCCCACAGATCTGGGGTATCAAGGCTGTGGTGGCTAAATTAGTCCTGAGGCTGTCAAGATGCATTTCATTGCTAAGGACTCACTCACAAACCCTGCCAACAGAAAGCTTATTTCCTGTGTGTGCCCTCTGGTGTCTGCTGTACTAACGCTCCCTGCAAACAAAGGGCCTCTTCCCATGAGTGTTTCCTCTTGCCTCTGATGAGATGTGACTTCACACTGAAGTCTTGCCCACACTCCATGCAAACAAAGGGCTTCTTCCCTGAGTGTCTGTCATGCTTTGGGATGAAATTTGACCTATCACCTAAGCCTGGCCAGCACCCTTCACATTATGCTCTTACATTATACAGGCACAAACAACTTGCCCATGTCCCCTGGATTCACTTTCAGGCCTGTGCTGGATTCTGCCTCCTTCATTATCTCACATTCCCTAGAGCGCTACAGTTGTCCATTGGGTGGTTTGGAAAAGGTCCTAAAAATCTTTCTCTGTTTGATTCTTTCAATCATTCTTTGAACTCTTGACGTTCAGTTTGTCATTCCAGCTCTGTGAGTCAGTATGCTGTTCCTGCTGCTGACTCTGACCTATGGGCTGGGTTTCTCTAATTGAGGCTGTTCCTGGCAGGCTATGAAGGAGATGACTGTGATGCAAGTGTTGGCTGAAGCATTACTAACAGAAGAATACCAGGGAACAGGAGATAGGCAGTTAACAGGAGGATCACTGTTTTGTTTCTGCTAAAAGAGAAGGGATTTGTCAGGGCAGATGTTGACAAAGCTGCCTATCCCTTATCCTTCATTTTCTGGTAACACCTGCTAACTAATAACACTGATTGTGTCGACAGTGCGTCTCTGTCAATCATAAAGTCTTTCTCCAAAGTCTGTTTTTCCATTTTGTTTTTACTCTGTACACCTTCAGAAAACCAGAAAGCCCAATTGATGGACTTTCTACCTATGTCCAGACTACAGACTTTGGAGGCACTTCTGCTCCTCATGGAGATGAAACTCCATTAACTTTCCCACATGTAAGTATCTTCTAAGTTATGAGAGAGGGGGGGGGGAGAAACCACTGGCCCCCAAAGGATGCCATGCATGCTAATAGTCCTGAAAACAAATCTCCATATGGACTCAATTTAATTGCGATTTCTATCTCTCCAAGAACCTTAATCTCATTTTGCGAATATGAAAAATTCTGGTCAGAACCAATGAGGTGCTCTGAGGGTTCACTCCTTCTCACTCCCACAAAAAAAGAGAGGCAATCTACGCAATGAAAACTCTCCTGCCCACCAGAAAAGCTGTCCCAACCTGCAAATAATCTTTCCCTCTTCCTTGGTAAGAGTTCCTTTGTCTCACCATTTTTTCTGTAAAATCCACCTATTTTGTACAATGCTTCACTGTATTCTTGCAGTTCACTACGAGGTGGATTGCTGCCAGTTCATGAGTAAAGGCAATGAGATTTTCAAACTTAATTACAAACCCCTCTGCTATCATGAAGAAACTACTTTTCTGGTGAATTGTGCTTTCCTCAGTTTGCCTTACAATCTTGCTTGACAGAATATAGCGGATCCCCGACCAGTGGGGCTCAGAATGGTTCTTATCCATGTCCAGGTAGGAACAGAGATACACAACTGGACGTGGGCAGAGGGAGAGCAAGCAAACTTTCTTTTGTATGTGCTGTCAATCTCAGTACAAAAATCACTGCCCCAGGTCCACTCGGATCATCAGGCATTAGATTCCCATAGGCGCATCAAGACCCATACCAAAAACTTTAGGGACCTCTGATCTATAGAAATGTCACTCCCACTGCTCTACCTATGTCATGAATTGCTCCTCTCTCAGTATTCTGTAGATAATAAAGTAGGCTCACACCAAGCAGTCATACTTGATCAATTACATTTGGTTTAGCACACCCCGAAAACAACAGGAATTCATGTAGTACAATATATCCCCAAATGCACTTCCTATAACCCTGACTCCCATCCATCTTCATCCAGTCTGCCATCTTCGGTCTCATGGAGACAGAGTCTTTTCTGAGAGGTTTCTCCAATGCAGCCTATTTCCTCAAAATTCCCAAAGCACAATTTTGGACAGAGACCATGCCACTCCAGCTGAAAAGAACACCATTGTTCCACACCACAGAGGAGAGTCTTCTTAGTGCCTTCACTAGATCAAGGGCTCTACATTCCAGGCTGTGAGTCATCCCTCCAACCACCTTCCTTACCCTTCATGCTGAGGCGTTAGTGGTCTGAAGCCAGTCCTGAATTAGAACATCTGTTTTTTATATCTACCACATGCTTTGTGCACAGGTGTCTGTAAATGTCCTCTCTTGAGAGAGCCTTCCAAGAGATTCTGCCACATGCCCTGCCCTCACAAGTCCTCTGGGGCACTATCAAATTGACGACATGCACATTGGGTGCAACATTGCTACCCTCCTTCAACCTGGGTAGTCAATCATATTCAGTCTTCATTCTCAGCTCCACCCGGTGTGGCACAGAGCAGGAACACACATGACAACTAACCAAAGCAGTCAATTAATGCATATTAAAACAAGTATTTCATTTAGAAACATAGTGGAAAATGAGAACAGCAGAAAATTTCAGAAAATACTCTAACACGGTGATAGAACTGGTAAGTGCTTGAAAATTTGGTTTTGATTTTGTTTTTGTGTTTGTTTGTTTTTTTGTATCTATGCTTTTCTGCATTATGTGCTATCATATAATTTCTGCATTAAGTGTTAACAAATTGGGACAAAAATAAAAATAAGAAAATTTGTTTCTAAATGATGAAGGCAAAGGAAAGTAATCTTTATTTAAAACTATATTGACTTTAGACTGGATTTTACTCCACCTAAGAACTAGGCCATGTAAACTTCCAGGGACAGATCTTCACTGAAGAAGAACAGTGGAACTCGCCTATCCTTGACGTAAGCTGTCTCTTCCCCTTGCTGCCCAGCTTCATACCCAGCTACTGACTGTACTTGTCCTTCTAGTGCACAAGGATTTTAGGCCCTTGGCTTAGCGTCCTGGAGTTCAGTATAAACTCTGTCCATGATCCTGAAAGTCCTACAGGTTCTGCTCTTTATCCCAGGCACAGTTCACGTACATGTGTTTGTGGGGAGCCATTCGTAAGAAAAAGCTTACGGACAAAAGAGAAACAAATGGCATGAGAGCAAGGATGCAAGTTGTTTCCCAGAGCTCAGCCCAGGCCCTGCTTCTAACCTTTGCACCTCTAACCTTTGAAGTTGCTGTCCGGCAAGAATCTTTACAGCTGCTTTCAGGAAAGTATAGCTAAGGGGAAGAGCCTTTGCAGCTGCTGTCCGGAAAGTATAGATAAGAAGAAGAGTCAACTTACAGCTAGGTCACCATGGCGACCCTGCATTTTACAGCTAGGTCACCATAGCAATCCTGCATTCACAGGAAAAAACCCGTTCCCCCATGTCCAACCCTATATAAGTAACTGCTTGAGCCCCCAATAAACGAGACTTGATCAGAAAGCCTGTCTTGTCTCCATTCTTTGCGTCTCTTGTCCCCCTTCTTTTCTTGGTTTCTAGGGCCTCGGTTGATCGTCCCGCGGGCCGGGACAACTGGCGCCCAACGTGGGGCCTGGAGATCCGAGAAAGGGAGATGATAAGTCGTCCGCCCCAAAGTGGCTGTGCAGCCCAGATTCAGTCAGTTGCCACAGAGGACCCGGTTTGTGGAAAGCACCGAGGAGGTACGCGGACGTCCCCCTTGGATTAGGGATGTGTAAGGGACAAGACAATTGAGTAGGTTTTAGTGTCTCTAGCATGCAGAGGCGATTGCTAGGACTCCCTTCGGGTGCAAAGAGTAAGGGTTGTATTCACTGATTCCCCCTTTACATAATGGGACAAGAAATCAGTGTCCAAGAAAGATTTATTGAGGGTCTTAAAGACTCACTCAGACTCGAAGAGTCAAAATTAAAAAGAAAGATCTGGTCAAGTTTTTTAATTTTCTAAAGGATGTTTGTCCTTGGCTACCGCAAGAGGGGACAATTGATGAAAAATGATGGGAGCGTGTTGGTGACGCGCTTAATGAGTACTATAGAACATTTGGCCCGGAGAGGGTCCCGGTGATTGCCCTTACTTATTGGAATTGTATTAATGACCTTTTATGTGTACACCGTCATACTGAAGATATTGATGAGGTCATTAGGGAGGGAGCTTCTTATTTAGAAAGAGAATTCAAACGTAGTACAGCCTCTTTAGACACTGGGTCACAAAGAGATATAGGTGAAGGGCCTTTTTGCCCCAAGGATGAAGATTCTATTTCTATCTCCATGCCCCCTGACGAAGAGGCAGCAACTGACTTTAAAGGTGCCGATGACCCTACAAAAGTTAAACAATATAAGAACTAAGTGCTTTCCATTCTGATTCTAGGTCTGGTAATGGCTATCTAGGCCCTGAGAATGTGGAGGATTTAGAGGAACAAGCCGCTAAATATCGTAACCCTGGCTGGCCACCTTTAGCAGCCGATCCACATTCAGATTACACCCCCCTTTTGCCTTATTTCGCTCTACCTTACCCACTCCGTACCATCCCCAAATGCCTGTTTTCACTAATGGGCCTTATGCCTCTGCTCCACTTCCATCTGCTCACCCAGAGGCTAATATTGGCAGTAATTCTGTTACTCCCCTGTCCCCAAAACATTTGGCTCAAAAAATTCAAAAACTGCGTGAGACTATCCAACTCAAAAAGGAACATAATACTTTAATCTAAGAGCTTCGCAAACTTGACCTGGAGTTGGCCCCTGCTGACTTGGAGGCTTTGCTCCCTGCTACTGCACCTGACACGGCCTCAAAAACTAAAACACACTTCAAAAGAAAGCCTCCTTTTAATCTTTTCCCAGTGATTGAATTACCTCTTGTTAAACGTGAGGGAGACAGGGATGATGATGAGGGCAGATCTGACGAGCTTATTAGAGAATATAAACGTCTTGATTTTAAAACCTTGAAGGAATTAAAATTGGCTGTTTCCAATTTGGCCCTGTCGCCCCTTTTACACTTTCTATCTTAGAGGCCATAGATGATCTTTGGCTTGCATCTATTGATTGGCACCATCTCGCTCGTGCCACCCTATCCGGGGGAGATTATGTTTTATGGAAATCTGAGTTTTCTGAGGCATGCAAAGACACTGCTCGCCGTAATTCAGAGGCTGTAGGTGAAAGTGCTGATTGGTCATATGTTAAACTTAGAGGCCACAAACCTTATGATACCAATGAGGCCCAGTTGCAATATCCGGCTGGCCTTTTTGCTCAAATACATAATGCGGCCACTAAAGCCTGGAAGAAGCATCCCCAAAAGGGGCCCACAACTACTTCACTTGCCAACATCAGACAGGGGCCTGATGAGTCCTATTTGGATTTTGTCAGTGGCCTTACCAGCGTGGCTGAAAAACTCCTTGGCAGTGCTGAAACTGAAAGTGATTTTCTTAAACAACTAGCTTTTGAAAATGCCAATTCAGCCTGCCAAGCGGCTATTCGTCCCCAAAGGCGTGGGACTCTTTCTGACTATATTTGCCTGTGTGCAGACATCGGCTCTAGTCACCAGATGGGCTTAGCCATTGGGGCCACCATCAAGGGAGCCTTAGTTGGAAATCTCTCAAGCAGTGTTCTAATTGTGGGCAACCTGGACATTTTGCTAAAAACTGTAGCACCCCTCATCAAGGGCTCAGCAACGGCCCTGGATTATGTCCCAAGTGTAAAAGGGGACGCCACTGGGCCGCTCATTGCCGCTCCAAAATAAATATCCAAGGCAACCTCCTTTTTCCTCCAAGTCAGGGAAACTCCTGGAGGGGCCAGCTGCAGGCCCCCAAAGGGAACTCAAACCTTGGGGCGGTTCGGTTTGTCCCCCAGGTAGACAACTTCAATCAGTTTCAGAGCTCCTCCAGGCAGCCCCCAGTAGCGCAGGATTGGACCTTTGTTCCTCCTCCTACTCAGTATTAACTCCAGAATTGGGGGTCCAAACCCTGTCCATGGGCATTGTTGGCCCTCTTCCACAGGGGACATTTGGATTACTAATAGGGAGAGGTAGCTCCATCCTACAGGGCCTACATGTTCACCCTAGGGTGATAGACAATGACTTTACAAGAGAAATAAAGATTATGGCCTCTGCATTAAAAACACCCATTTCAATCTTAGAAGGACAAAGAATTGCCCAATTACTCTTGTTACCCCTTAATACAGCCAATGCCTCTAGCAAGGATCAGCCAAGGGACAAAGAAAATTTTGGGCCCCCTGATACCTACTGGGCACAAAACATTTTGCTCCAAAAACCTATGCTTAAGCTAAAGTTAGATGGAAAAATGTTTGAAGGCCTTATTGATACTGGTGCCGATGCTACTATTATTAAAAAAGAAGACTGGCCACAATCCTGGCCCCTCTCGGCTACCCTTACTCACCTACAAGGCATTGGTCAGAGTACTAATCCAGAACAGAGTACAAAACTGTTGACTTGGGAAGACTCCAAACATAACACTGGAACTGTTCAGCCATATGTTATTCCTGGTCTCCCCGTTAGTTTTTGGGGACGAGACCTACTATCCCAAATGGGAGTCATGATGTTAAGTCCTAATGTTGTTGTTGCTTCCCAGATACTTAAACAAGGTTTTCTCCCTGGCCAGGGCCTAGGAAGAGATGCTCAAGGTATAAAAGAACCCATACCTGTTGCTCGACGACCTGATCGATTAAGACCAGGAAATTTATTTTAGTGGTCACTGACCAACCTGCACCCCATGCAGACCCTATATCCTGAAAAGACAATAGACTTGTTTGGGTGGATCAGTGGCCACTAACTTCAGAAAAACTAACAGCTGCAAACCAGTTAGTGCAGGAACAGCTCGCAGCTGGACACATTGAACCTAGTGACTCCCCTTGGAACACACCAATTTTTGTAATCAGAAAAAAATCGGGGAAATGGAGGCTTTTGCAAGACCTTAGAGAGGTCAATAAAACTATGGTTGTTATGGGGGCCCTTCAACCAGGCTTGCCCTCCCCGGTAGCCATTCCATCTGGAGCCCTTAAAATCATAATTGACCTCAAAGATTGTTTTTTACTATCCCTCTTTACCCTCAAGACCAAAAACGCTTTGCTTTTAGTATTCCCATGACAAATTTCCAGGGGCCTATGCAGAGGTATCAATGGAAAATATTGCCTCAAGGCATGGCTAATAGTCCCACACTCTGTCAAAATTTGTTGCATTAGCTATTGATCCCATACGGGTACGCTGGCCCTCTCTTTATATTATCCACTATATGGATGATATCCTCATAGCTGGGAATGATGGGACTGACCTCCTTCTGTGCTATGATGCCCTTATAAATAAAAAGAAAAGGCTACAGATATCCCCTGATAAGATCCAACTAAAAGACCCTTACACCTACCTCGGGTTTGAACTCTGCGGTGAACAAATAAAGATCCCAAAACTGCAACTCAAAACCACACGTTTAACCTCCTTAAATGATTTTCAAAAATTATTAGGGGACATCACTTGGATCCGCCCCAATTGAAACTTACTGCGGGAGAACTAAAACCTTTATTTGATATATTAAGGGGTGACCCGCACCCCAAGTCCCCCCGGACACTAACTGACGAAGGTAGGACAGCCCTGGCTAGAGTAGAACAGGCCATCAGTCAGCAGTTTGTTACTTTATTGACTATACTCAACCTCTTAAATTCATCATTTGTGCTACAGCCCACACCCCAAAGAAGGTTTTCTGGCAAACAGCACCCTTAATGTGGGTCCATCTTCCTGCGTCCCCGGACAGAACTATTGTACCCTACTTCCACTTAGTAGCTAAACTAATTGTAATCAGTAGAGAGAATGGACAGCGCTATTTTGGCAAGGAGCCTGACATTATCATTCAGCCATATACACGGGCTGAAATAGATTGGCTTTTTCAAACAACTGAACAGTAGCCACTTGCCTGCGCCTCATATGTGGGCCAAATAGATAATCATTACCCTTCAGACAAAATCCTCCAATTTTTCAGGCTCCACCCATTTGTATTCCCAAAGAAAACCTCTTATACCCCGCTTTCGGGGGCTCTTACAATATCTGCTTATGGCTCCTCTTCCGGGAAATCGGCATTCACTGTCAATAATCAGACTCAAGCCATCCAAACACCGTACACTTCTGCCCAACTTGTTAAACTTTTCGCTGTCCTCACAGTCTTTCAGACCTTTTCTATGACTCTTATTTATTTATATACAGATAGTTTACATTGCCCAGTCACTTCCACTATTAGAAACTGCCTCCTTCATTAAGCCCACCTCTGCTGCTATATGTCTTCTTCTACAAGTTCAAACATTCATACAGTCCCGCTCTCACCCCTCCTTCATAGGCCATTTATGAGCCCATACGGGCTTGCCGGGGCCCCTGTCTGAGGGAAATGTGCTTACTGACTTAGCTACCCGGGGCCCATCTGTCTTCCTTGTCTCAGCTATTGACCAGGCCCAACAAGCTCATTCTTTACATCACTTAAATGCTAACACCCTAAGGCTCATGTTCCGCATAACTCGTGAACAGGCTCGACAAATAGTTAAACAATGCCCTGGCTGTGTCACTTTTCTTCCCATTCCCCACCTAGGAGTTAACCCCAGGGGGCTCATTCCAAATGAATTGTGGCAAATGGATGTTACTCATATTCCTGAATTTGGCAACCTAAAATACCTTCACGTCACTATTGATACTTTCAGTGGATATCTTTTCGACTCCCTACAGATGGGTGAGGCCAGTAAACATGTTATTTCTCATGTTCTTGCCTGTTTATCAGTAATGGGAAAACCCAATGTCATTAAAACAGATAATGGACCTGGTTATATGGGAAAAAACTTTCAATCCTTTTGCTCAACTTTACAAATTCCCCACATTACAGGCATACCATATAACCCACAGGGACAAGGAATTGTGGAAAGAGCACACCAGACTCTTAAAAATACTATTTCCAAACTAAAGAAGGGGTAGTTATATCCAATTAAGAGCTCCCCAAAGAATGTTATCGCCCATGCCCTCTTTGTTCTAAGCTTCTTAAACCTAGACACCAATGGAAAATCTGCTGCCAATCGCCTCTGGCATCCAGCTACTGCTGATAATTATGCTATGGTCCTCTGGAGAGATCCTCTGACTAATCAATGGTCAGGTCCAGACCCTGTGCTTATTTGGGGGAGAGGATCAATGTGTATATTTGACACCAAAACTCAGGCTGCCTGGTGGCTGCCTGAGAGACTCGTAAAACAAATAGACACTAACCGCCATTCCAGGGGAAATCTAAGCCCTGAGACATCCACCCCCCCGCCGCTATGATTCTCTTACAGGAATTCAAAATTAAGCTGGAACCGAGGAAAAAGACAATCATCATGGTGATTCTAGTAACTAATCTGGTTGTAACTAATTCTGCCAACCCACACACTCCATATAACCTAACCTGGATACTAACCTCCTTTTGGGATGGCAAAGTTCTTAATAGTACTTCCAAGATCGCCGCTCAGGGGACTTGGTTCCCTGATATTGGTTTTGACCTTGAAAAGGCTATGGAACCAGGGCAGGCTTAAAAACCCCCTAACAGTGGAATAGTTGAATATTATGTGTGCCCAGACACCTCAGGAGATCGTGCCCGCTTTCATCAGTGTGGTGGAACAGAAAGTTATTATTGTGCTGCCTGGGGATGCGAAACTCAGGGGGGAACTTGGAAGCCTCGGGCAGATAGTGATGCCCTTATCGAAATTATTAGGGACCCTTCTCTTAAAAACAGATGTGAGATGTGGCCCATGTTGTAGGGGCCAATATAAAAAATCCCCAACGACCATGTAATCAGTTGTTAGTTAGATTTAAAGACAAAGGCAAGACATATAATTGGCTTTCTGGCAAAAATTTTGGCATCAGACAATACCTGTCAGGTACTGACTATGGGGGAATCATACAACTTAAATTACAAATTACTTCCCCCCCAACACAGTCACTAGGACCCAATATATTTCTTGCCCCTAAAAATAAACCCATAACTACTATGCCCACTACTAGTTACATGTCACATGCAAGCCCCACTGCTGTTCCTGTTGCTCCTAATAGATCAGTAGAAATTAAGACCACTTGAGAATTCATGACTGCCCTTATCCATAGAACCTTCTTTACTCTAAATCACTCCAACCCTGAGCTTACCAAGTCCTGCTGGCTATGCTACGATGCCAGTCCCCCCTTTAATGAGGGGGTATCTGTACCTGACAACTACACGACTACCTTTAATCATAACCAGTGCAGGTGAACTCAACAGGGAACTGCCCGCTTAACCTTACAGGCTGTGTCCGGTAGTGGGTTCTGCATTGGCAAGACACCCGCTAGTCATAAAAATCTGTGTAACACCACTATAGACTTGTCTCTTAAGGACACATATATCATTCCTCCAAATGACACCTGGTGGGCATGTGACACCGGGCTAACACCCTGCATTTATAGTAATCTCCTTAACCCCGATGCCACCTCTTTTTGTGTGCTTGTACAATTAATTCCCCGCTTAACCTACTACACTGAAGAGCAATTTTCTCAAGCTTGGGACCCAGAGAGCAGTCCTGGGACACTCAGGGTTAAAAGGGAACCTGTAACTGCTATTACACTAGCAGTACTGCTGGGCCTAGGCGCCACCAGTACGGGGGTGGGAGTAACCTCTCTCATTCTCTCTAACAGATACTATTCAGATCTTCGACTATCCATTGATGAGGACCTAGAGCGCCTAGAAACTGCCATCTCCCACTTAGAAAAATCCCTTTCTTCACTTGCTGAGGTAGTCCTTCAAAATAGGAGAGGCCTAGATTTGTTGTTGTTAAAACAGGGGGGCCTCTGTGCAGCCCTAAAGGAAGAATGCTGTTTTTATATGGATCATTCAGGAGTTGTCAGAGATACTATGGCAAAGGTCAGAGAAGGTTTAGAGCACAGACGCAAATTAAGAGAACAAGAACAAAGTTGGTTTCATAACTGGTTTTCTGCTTTTCCTTGGCTAACTACTCTCTTGCCCTCGTTACTTGGTCCATTTATTGGACTACTTCTCCTCTTATCTTTTGGGCCTTGGGCATTTCGGGAGCTCACTAATTTTGTGAAACAACAAATTGATGCCACGCTGTCAAAGCCCATCCAGGTGCACTATCACCGACTAGAGTTAGCCGAGCAGGGCTACTCTGATGAATAAAGGGCCATTGCTCCCTCCCCCGGCAGATGCTGGTAGTCAGTGATGGGCAAGAGCCCCCAGACCTAGTACCAACCTAAGCCAGGGCATGATTGCAAGACTTTCATGTACCAATGACAGGTAAGGACTATGGCGGTGGGGGTTTCTCCTAAGACAGGCACAGTCATCTGCACCAGAACAGAGATTTCTGGTTTTATTAAAGAAAAAAGGGGGACCTGTGGGGAGCCATTTGTAAGAAAAAGCTTACGGACAGAAGAGAAACAAATGGCATGAGAGCAAAGATGCGAGTTGTTTCCCAGAGCTCAGCCCAGGCCCTGCTTCTAACCTTTGCACCTCTAACCTTTGAAGTTGCTGCCCAGCAAGAATCTTTATAGCTGCAGTCAGGAAAGTATAGATAAGAAGGAGAGTCAACTTACAGCTAAGTCACCATGGCGACCCTGCATTTTACAGCTAGGTCACCATAGCAACCCTGCATTCACAGGAAAAAACCCTTCCCCCACGTCTGACCCTATATAAGTAACTGCTTCAGCCCCCAATAAACGAGACTTGATCAGAAAGCCTGTCTTGTCTCCATTCTTTGCGTCTCTTGTTCCCCTTCTTTTCTTGGTTTCTAGGGCCTCGGTTGATCGTCCCACGGGCCGGGACATGTGTTGATGCAGGTGAAAGGAGAGAAAACCTCAAGTGATATGTTCCCTCCCGTCAGATCTATGTTCAGCTCCTCACCAACTTCTACAGCCTTCATGTTCTGATATCACCCATTTCCCATAATGCTCCTAGGGAACTTTCTATCCATACCCAAAGCTCTTTCATGATGTCATGTGAACCCTCATCTGCGAGTACTCTGCACTTTGCTCATCCTGCCTAGATAACTTCGTGATCAAACAGAACGATCACAGTTCATTCTCATTTTCCAAACTCTGATTAATAAGAATGGGGCAGGGCCGTGATGCAAAGAGACCTACAATACCTGGAACCTCCTTCTGCTATAGGCTTCAGAAGCCAGGTTGAGTTAGTTCACAGCCACGGTGCTCTGCTATTCTCACAGGTTAAAGGTTCTTTGTTTTAGGCTATCTTGTACTTGGCACTTCTCTCAAAATTGAAAAATTATCCTCAAATGTTTACAAAATAATTTGTGTCTCCTTTATCTGTGATCAGAATCTGGATGACATAATGTATTCCATTTTCTAACTGGAATATAGTAGGTGCTAAATAACTGTCTGCTGTACAAGTTAAAGTATAGATTCATGGTGCCCAGTGAGTCAAGCCTGCTCAAGCACTTTCCTATTGCCCAAATTTGTCTAGCTTAGAGATTTAGGTTTGGAAGATGTATATTTTACATTCTTTCTGCCCAAAGTGGCCCTTGATAAAAAAGAAGGACAAAGAAAAACAGAGAAAAAAAAGATGAATAAAAGACTATGGAGAGCACTAAGTGAGGTGCCATAAGAAGAAATGGCTGTGAGGTGGTCAGGGAGGAGTGTCCTCTGGGGCCCAGACTCTTACTGGCCTTAGCACATCCAGCTGTCCCAGACTCATCCTTCTTATGGACATGCTCATAGCTGTTTATCACTATTGTGACCCGAAGATGAGAAAAAGAAATGAAAAAAAAAATTTGGTGGGGAGCTGACAGCCAGAAGTATTTAACTTTATTGTCATCGTGCACTTCAGCATGATAGAATTCTACTGTCAGTTACACTTAAGTGATTTGCTTCTTACTCATCATCTAAACACCTAGGTTAGTTAACTCATCAGGAAGGAGCCCAGAGGCAGGAGCCTCTCCTGTATGTCTTTCCCAAAGAGCTCCCTCTCAACCTCTGATCTTTAAGCTGGAGTACCCTGTCCATTCTTAATCCACTCTAAGTACAGAGATACCATGTTATCCCCAATCATGTCCGACTCTGCAGGAGGTGAGGGCCTGATAATTTACAGAAGGAAATTGTGTAGCCCAAAGGCAATAGAATTGGTTACTCCTTCTCACAAGCCAGGAATATCTGCTGTTGGCTATCTGTTCATTCTGTGGAACCTGTAAATCATAGGGTCCAAAGAGCAGGATCAGTGGGATATCAGATACCTCATTCCACATCAAGCCCAGCCTTGGGGATACCTGATGGTCCAATTCTCATGCCCGGGGTCAGAGTGAGGGCTAAGTGTTTGTGATGGCTCATGACCTTTATAAATGTGGTTGTGGGGTCCATGTGCAGCACAGCTGTCGATGATGAATTGCAGGGTAGACCAGCTAAATAAGTGATTTTAAACCACATGAGAGTTGCCCAACAGGAGCTGAGTGAATGAAGCTCAACTTCCACCTACAGGTATGAGCATTTGAAATCAGTTCCAGAGATGCAAGTTCTTAGTATGTGACTAATGTGAAGTCCTTGAATCTTTTATCATTTGTCATTCCTCTATCATCAACCCTGCAGCCCTCCAGGCCTGGCTCACTGGCTAAACTCCCATGAGCTTCTTCATCTGGGTCCACCCCTTGTATAAACTGCCTGTACATCAGGGAGCTTTACCTAGTCAAAGTGTCTTGTGCTCTTCTTACTTTAACACAGCAGAAAATATCTTAGGTTGAGATCATCTGTCAACTGGAAATTGTAACCTGTGGGTGTAAGACCAGGTCGACTTTATAAAACTATCAGAGTTTCCATGAGTTTGCACGTGGCTTACTGAAGAAATCGTGCACTCAACTGCACTACAACTGATACTGTAATCTCAAATAAAGAATCTAATTTGTGTGTGCCTCTGAAATCTCAGTTCCATCATTTATGCATGGTGATGGTTAGAGTATCCATTTCACAGGGGTATAAGTTTATACATACAGGAGTCTTTAAAAGAGTCTGAAATATTTGAAACTAAAGCAGGTTGTAGCTCCTATTGTCGCTTCTGTATTTATTAATAAAAGGGACATTACATCAGTCACAGAGTTGGAGAGATCAAGAAAGAAAGGCAGCAGTACCTAGGATATTCTGCATTTCCTACTCTTCCCTGAATTTACTTCTATGAGGAAGATTTTACTATTAACAGGATTTGGTAAACACATTCTGATGCTCACTGCATTCCACTCCAGGCCACCTCAGAATCTGTAATTAAAAGATGATGAAAAATCAGTGTTTCGGTTGGTAAATATATTCATAATCATATCAGGAATACAAAATTCTGCATCAGAGAGTGATAAATATTAGTACCACCCAAGCCTGGTTGAAAATGTTTTCTGAAGAATCTTTAAGGCCTAGTCTACTATTTGGGGCATCAACTAATTTTCTTTCAGTGTTAATGAAATTAAACATTTATTCATCCGATGTTGAGAAATTATCTACTACATTTACTTAAGAAATAAATTGGCTTTTAATGACCGAAAATACTCGACAAAGAAAGAAAAGGAAACTACTTCAATATGAAGATCACATTCAGAATTCCTCTTAGAACATCATGTGTCGTGTGAGTCTCTAAAAGTGTTTCCTGTAAGATAGAGAACAAGGCAGAGATGCCCACTCTAGGTACTTTCGTTCATTAATATGGAGGAATAACTGTTTTATTGCGTGACCACAGTATGACCCTCGAGGTAGATCTGGATGGAATCTGGACAGAATAGAGATTGCGTCATGTACATCCCCAGAGACAGTCTCACCCAGCCCCTCTCTATGCTGGTTTGTGAAACAGGCTCCTGCCCTTACCCAGGCAAGGATGTGAGATATTTCCCTCTTTTCTTTGGCGAGTCATACCTCACACGCCAATCTATGTTTCTACATTCTGTATAACTTCTTACCATCTGCCACATGGTGTGGAGGGTATCTGTCTTGTCCCCTCTACACGTAAGACACACCTCCCACATCAGTTTGCTTAATAATATCTCAATGTAATGAAAAAGTAATTGGCCTCTTTTTTGGGGGGCCTCGGCATCAGGAAAATTGACACAGCAAGTACATATTGAAAGCATTAGACAAAAATAGAAAACAAAATTGCCAAATCAGAAAGTCAGAGGTAAAATTATGTCAGTTCTGAGTTAACATAAACTTATGCATAGGAAATGCTGAAATTCCCAACAAACAAACAAATATTCTATTGGAACTAATTAATGAATTCAGCCAACTTTTAGGGTACAAAATCAACACTCAGAAATCACTTGCACATCTATGTAGTAACAATAAACAATCCAAAAGGGAAATTCAGAAAATCATCCCATTTATCACAGCACCCAAAAAATGAAATGATTAAAATTAACTGGAAAGACTTGCACACTGGAAACAACAAAATATTGATGAAAACAATTTAAAGCAGACACAAGTAATGATCGGTACACTTAATATTCTTAAAATGCCCATACTAAAGATTCAATGTGTTGATACGAGACTGTCAAACTCTAGAAAACTTTCACAAAAATTCATTTGAGCCAAACAGGGGATAATCAAGGAGGCAGAAAATGAACCGGCTGCAGACAATACTTCTCAGAGTGAAAGCTGCAGCCTCTTTTAAGCATTCAAAGTTGGGAACTTAGAAAAATTTACACAAAGGTGCAAAGGAGAGTTAGTAGAATGATGTTCTTTCTTGCAGATGGTATTGCTTATGAGTTTCTGAAGAGGCATTGTAAATCTGTGTTGATCCAGATGCACAGAATCAATAAACAGGATTTTCTTGTGGCAAAGAGAAAGATTTTACTAAGGAAATTATCAGGTCCGGACATGCCTACTCGCCATTACTTGCCCAGTTAGGAATGTACAGTCTACTCTCCCTGTGAGATTACTTTCATTTGAACCCCCTTTTAAGCCACCAGTGTAAGCTCTAGGAAAATTCAAAAGGCTTTTTTCTTATTTCCTTTTTGGCAGAAATAGAATAAACTTAACATAAATTCCTAAAGAACCTCCAAAGAAAAAGCCATATTGAGAGAGAACAAAGCTGAAGACCTCACACTTTCTAATCTAAAAACATACTATGAAGCTGCAGTAATCAAAACAGCATAGTACTGGTGTAAAGACACACTCATACAAATGGAAAAAAATAAAAACCTGTAGAGCACAAAGTCCAATGATCTGCACCATATATGCAAAAACTACACAATAGGAAAATGATAATCTCTTCAAAAAAAGGTGGTGGGAAAATGCAACATCCCTATGTGAAAGAATGAAGAAGGTCACTTATCTTATGAAATATACAAAAGTCAACTTAAAATGGACCAAAACCCTAAATGTAAGACCAGAAATTATGAGATAGAGAGAAAAGTTTGGAACAGGAAATGCATTCTTGGATATGACACCAAAAGCACAAAAATCAAAAGCACAAAAAGCACAAAAATCAAAAGCACAAATAGCATAAAAATCACAAGCAAAAATACACTAATGTAATTACATTAAGTTTGCAAATCTGTGTAGCAAAGAAGACATCAAGAGTGAAAGGCAACCTACAGAATTTGAGAAAATATTTGGAAAACGGATATTTGGGAAGAGATTGATATCCAGAATACATAAAGAATTTGGAAGTTCAATCATAAAAAGACAAATTACCAGATTAAAAGCTCAGTGCTATTGACTGAATTATGCCACATATACCCCACTTAAAATACTGAAACTAACCTTGGATGTAAACATATATAGAGTTGGGACATTTGGCAGGATATTAGGGTTAGAAGAGTTCCTAAAAATGGAGCTTTCAGAATGGATTTAGTGCCCTCATTACAAGAGAGTGGTGTCTCTCTCTCTCTTCAGAAACATGCACAGACAAAGAGGCTTTGGGGGCTCACAGTGAGATGGAGACTGCCCATAAGCCAGAAAAAGAATGTAACAAGAATAATCCCCTGATCTTAGACTTCCGACCTCCAGAACAGGAGAATACAAATTTCTCTGGCTTAAGCCACTCTGTTTGTGGTATTCTGTTTGGCAGCGTAAGCTAATACAAAGGGAAATGATTCTGAATAGAAATTGCTTTAACTACATATACCAATGGCCAGGAAACATATGAAAAGATGAACATTACCACTATTCATCGGGAAAATATAAAGTGGAGCCACAGTGAGATATCATCTGTTACGCATTAGAATGGCCACAAAAACAGACAGACAGACAGACAGACAGACAGAAGACAGACAATAAGAAGCATTGGCTAGAAAGTGGAGAAACGGAAACCCCATGTACAGATAGATACATCTCTATCTGCATCTTTCTATCTATTCCTATCTCTATTTCTATATCTGCTACTATGAAAAACAGTATAAAGATGCCTCAAAAATTATGAACTGACTGCCACATGATATAGTAAGACAAACTTGGGGTAGATATTCAAATACAATTGCAAACATATTCGTAAATAAAGATTTGCACACCCATGGTCACTGCAGCATTCTTCAAAACAGTGAAGATGTAAAAGCAACCTAAATGCCCATTGATGGCTAAATGACAAAAGAAAATGTGATGTATACATACAATAAACTATTATTCAGCCTAAACACAGAAAGAAATCCTGTCATATGCTACAGCATGGATGAACATTGAGGACAGTATGCTTAGTGAAATGAACCAGTCACCAAAAGACGAATACTGCAGGACTTCACTATGGAAATTATTTAAGAAGTGAAATGGATAGAAACACAATAGAATGGCAGGTGCCAGGGGTTGGAAGAAAGAGAAAATAGAAAGTAGCTGTTCAATGGTTAGAGTTTCATTCATGCAAGATGGCAAAGTTCTAGGCGTCCAGTGTAACTCAAAATGTATATAGTACAAAATACTATACAGTACACTTAAAATTAGAAGAGGAGAAATTTATGGCATGTGCTTTTAAACAGAGGGATACAATATATACATACACATATATACGTATATACCTATATGTACATACATATAGTACACAAATATATGTATGAGTGTATCTATATGTATATCTAATCTATATCTACATTATCTATTGATATCTATATCTACTTTTATTTCTACCTATATATAATCATATATATCATCTATATCCATCTATATCTATGTATATCTATTTATATCTATAACTATGTATATGTATATGATGTATATGTATGTGTGTATATATATATATATATATATATATATATATATATATATATATATCCCTATCTATATCAGTATATCTATCTATCCCTATCTCTATCTCTATGTCTATCTCTCTATTTCTATGTCTAATCTCTATTATATCTATCTAATCTATATCTATTTAATCATTTATATCATCTCTATCTGTATCTTTCTATCTATTCCTCTCTATGTTTCTATATCTGTATCTATATCTATATCAATTTATATCTATCTATATTTAATCTATATTTATCTAATCATCTATATCAGCTCTATTTATCTCTATCATCTCGCTATCTGTATCTATATCTCTTTATCTTCTACATATATATCTGATCTATATCTATATCTAATCATCTATATCATCTATATCATCTATATTTATCTCATCTATATTTATACATGTATTTATATCTATGTAGGTATGTGTATACTGTATCTATATCTATATTTATATCATCTATATCTAACTCTATCTATATTTATATCTATCTCTCTCTATTTCTATCTCTATCTCTATTTCAATCTCTATCTCTGTCTCTGTCTCTGTCTCTGTCTGTCTCTATCTCTCCCTATCTCTTTGTCTCTGTCTCTGTCTCTATCTATTTCTTTCGCTCTCTCTTACTTCTGTGTAATCTATCATCTATCTATCAACTATCATCAATCAATCTATCTATCATCTATCATCTATCCATCTATCTGTCTATCTATCTGTCTATCTATCACCTGCCTATTTATTTATAGTAGGTTATACGTTTTCACTGCTTCAGGTAAGAGTTGTACATGTAGAGTAAACTCTCTTTTGAAGCTGAAATATTTGTGGTCAACGATGTGCTCTATTTAGAGTTTTTATACTTTTCTTTTATAAACCTGAGGAATCAGAAATACATAGATGGGGAAACCGCAGACATGGTCCAAGTTGCTCTCTTCCGTATAGGCTGACTTACTTTCTTCCAAACTCTCCTTAGAGCAGAGGAGGAAGTGAGCTTCTCATTTCTATTTTATGAATGCACTCATTTTATATATGCAGTATAATCTCCAGACTGTGACATGTGGGAGACATCAGGGAGACTCAGAAGCTCTCGGAAAACTCCTCCCCGAATCAACATAAAGGATCCTATTTATTTGGGAATAAGAGGATCAGATGTTGTGATAAAATATACATAAGTGAATTATGTATCTTCACGTAATATCTTCATCATTTCTTTTTCTAAGATGTTTAATACAGTAACGTAACTACTGTGAGATTAGTGTTAGAAAGCTCTTTGGTGGATTACAGTTTAACTAAAGTTTCTTTAATTGACCACGTTTAGTAAAACTAATCTTCCTTTAAAAATTCTTAATTTTACACAAAGAGAAACAATGGAGAGTGTTACTAGAAAACCTATACATCCAACACCATGCAGTCTAAATTCAACATCTGCCACAATGGCTTTGGATCTTTTGACTTCTATTTCAACATTTAAAAACAAATGAAGAAGAAACTAACCAAGCCACAGAGAAGAAATTGGCCAGATCTTCCTTCTTCTCTTCTGATAACTATTCTGAATTTGTTTTTATTCACTCTCAAGATTTTTATACATTTACTACATATTAATGTGTGGCAATATATGTGTATGTAACATATAATTATTTCACACATTGAAAAACATTATATGAATAGCATTTTTGTCTATAATCTACCCTTTTACATCTTGCTTGATTGCTAATCCATCAAACAGTCCCCTTGTAACCTGCTGAAATGCAGCTCTGACCTCAGCCCAGGAAAGTTTCAGGACACTACCTCTAACTCCTCCTGGCCCCTCTCCTTGCTGCCTTAGTATCCATTCTTCATCAGAATTCTCACTGTAATCCACCTAGGGCTTGATGATCTGCCTGCAGTAACACAGGAAGGCTGGTCAAGGGATATGAGACCTGGAACAAAACAAAATCATAGTCCAGAAAGGAAACAGCTTGAAAGAGAAATAAAGCAACTGAAAGCCAGGACAACTCACACTCTGATGGGCTGACAGAGCCTAGAATAAGGCATTCTGAGCTCTGCATTGTTTGTGTCATCCCAAGACTGACCAAAGGGACCAAATTTCCTGGCACATTATTCTCCATGTGATAGAAAACTGCCTGAGAGAGAACCAAACATGTTTCCCATGCTCATCTGACCTAGCATTTTCTTCTACCTGTAGCCTGCAGGGCATCATAGTTCCTTTTCACATTCCTGTAACAGTTTTCTCCGAGTCTGCCATGTCTGTTGATCCGTCTTGGAGAAGTATATGGAAATGTGTTTGACAGCATCTTTGACCTAGACAAAATCAAAGATTCCATCAAAAACTTCATAATACAAGTCAAAACTTTAAGCTGGGCCTTCTCCTCCACCTGTGTGCAGGGTGTTAACGAGACCTCTGAGTGGTATCTGTGAAACAAGAATTTTCTCTCCTTCACAATCCTGTCCTGATAACTGAGCAAACAATGAGCACTTTCTGAGCTATCTTCTAACACAGAGAAGGTGCTGTTATTTGTGTCCTGTTCTCACCTCATGCACCAGATAGGACCAAAAACCCTATTCTGTGTACATATTAAAAGAGTCTCTGGTCTTCTCGTGATGAGCTCCTTGTCACCGAAGCCACTCACACCAACAGACCCTGCTCAGAGGATGGCTTTGTCTTCCCCGATGCTCACCTTGAGCTTATGCCCCGTTCTCCGGTGTCTCCCACAGGGCTTTCATCTGGGGACCTGCTAGTCCTCATGCTCCCAGCACCACGTAGGCCCTATGAGTCTCCCAGCCCCGAGGCCATGGTGCCTTTTAAAAAATATGCTGAGAGGGTCTGACAGTAAGCACCACTTCCCAGAGCGAGGACTGTCTTCTCCATTAGGGCACGTGTCCAGAGCAGGAGATGTAGGTGCCCTACAAGGATCTGTGCATGAGGGAGAAAGTTTGTGCATAGGAGGTCTCCAACATTTGTAACACACCAGTTGAGTGATAGCTTGGATGTGTTTCATTAGCTCTCCTGTGGCTTTCAGGAAAGAAGGCAGAGGCAGGTGGATGGACGTGGCCTTGAGTGGTTGAGGGGAGCCCTGACGTGAGGGGCCACAAAAACCCAAAGGAAACTTGTAGGTAGTGGGTCAGAATGACCATCAGCATGCTCTTGGAGAGACCAGAAATGTCTATTGCTCATAGAAGGGTTGTGGAAATTCCACCTGCGGATCCTGGGAAAACCTAGCACAAAGCACAAAAAGCAGACTTACTCTTCACGGTGCAAGGGTCTCTCAGACTGAGAAGAATTGTGGTCCATTAAGATGATGGTGTTTGTGGTCTTTCAGGACTAGATTTGGCTCCAGAGGAGGAAGCTATTGAGAATGCTCAGGTTGACAGAGTTTGGGCTTTTTCAAGCTGAGAAGGGCTCTCATTAAGACGCTCTAGGTTCCCAGACACTGAGTTAAGCCGCAGCCTTTGACACACTAGAGACTCAGATTCCCAGGATAGGGCTATTTCAGCATCTGATATTAGGGAATTCGGTCTTTCATTGAGTGCCCTATTTAAGGTGTCCCAAGATGAAGGTTTGGGGTGTGCCTCAGGCTGAGAAGAATCGTGGTTTTCACTGTGTTTGCTGGGGTCTAAACATGAAAGGATTTGGCGTTTGTCGGGATGACGAGATTTCAGGTCCCTCCAGGTCAGAGGATGTGGGCTTGCTTAGGGTAAAGAGATCTGTTGTCCCTCAAGGCTGATGGGATACGGGCCTTTCAGGGTGAGAGGCTCTGGTGTTGTTAGGATGGAATTTGAAGACTTTTGATTTAGTGTTAACTAGGGTTTTTTCACGGCAAAGCCCCTCAGGCTGCAGTTTTCCTGTCAGTCTCCTAGCGGATCTGGGAACCACCCCGCACTGCGTGGGGCAGACGTGGCGTCCAAGCTCCTGAGCTCTTGCTGGGCTCAGGAGTCAGAAACCATGTACCCGCCAGTATACCCAGTTCCCCAAAAGCAACCTATCAGTGCTGCGATGCCAGCGCCAATTGCAGCGGTGAAGACGCTAGGGAGCGGGGCGCGGGCGGAGCCGGCCTCTTGGGCTTGGCTGTCTCCAGTCCTGGGGGCGCAGCTGGCGGGCGGGTCCCCACGTGCCCCCCGGAAAGCCCCGCCCCACCTGGCAGTATCAACTGCTCTGGGTCCTGTGATTGTGCCTCACGACGCCTTCCGCGACGTCAGATGGCCGCTCGGGGCGTCCTGAATTGATCTCGAGCGCAGCTCGGTGAAGGACACGTGCAGCAGGGAGGTTCTGGCGCCCACACCCAAGCGCAGCCTGGAGCTGCTGGCTCGTGGCAGACGTTTAGGGTGGACGGTGCCCTCTGGCTTGATTCCCTGTTCAACCGGACTTCTGTTAGCCTCTCAAATTAGGTCCTCGTCCCAGGTTTGCCTGCCTTATGAAGTCCACTTTCAGCAAGTGCCCCCTCCAGCGGGGCAAAACAACGCGGGGCGATGAGGACCCTGGGGAGGATGAGGAAGAGGCAGGAGATACGAAGAAATGCAGGCAAGACAGGGTTCTGATCAAGCCTCAAAATTTTATTTTTTTCATGGCCGCATATATACGGGGGGAACAAAGGGGGGCCGGGTGGCTTACGTGGGGAGGTATTTGGCATAATTTCCTTGTTCGCACCAGTGGTTATGCAAGCGGGGAAGGATAGGGGTTTTGCCTTGAGTTGGCGCCCAGTGGGCTTTTTATGGCGCGCCTGACTAACCAGGAAATGGATTCTGAATAAGAAGGATCTTATTGTATTTAGCCTTGGCTCCCAACATCTCCTCCCTTTTTGTTTTATTTGGGAGGTGGGCTTTCACTGAGTGAATGAGTAGTGTCCTGACTCCTCCCATGAGCCATCGTGGCTCACTAGTTATGGCTCTTGGTATCTTTTGGGGAGGAGAGGCAGAGCCAATTTTTGTGCTTTATTGATACCAACCTCTATGCAAGTCAGGCATGCTCGTAGGGAAATCTAGAAGAGTTCGCAAAGAACCTTCCCTTGCAATGCTTTGCTCCGCACTCAGCTCGTTGCCCATACCTATCTCCTCTTATTAGAGGAGGTGACAGGCATGCATCTAGTTATCATGCCATCCCCGAAGGGAGGAAGCCAAGGCAATCTTCTTGAATATGTCAGGAGCCCTTATTTTCCTCAAATATTGAGGTAGGGTTCTCTCTGATCAAGCATCTGCAGGCGGGTATAGTGTACTTGTATGGGCTTTGCTTGAATGGCCTCTATCTGTTGTCGAATGAAGTCCATAAGTTTATTAAACAGCATGGGTCCTAGAGATAGCAGGATCAGTAAACCAAGCAGAGGCCCCAGCAGGGATTGAAGATAGGGCACAAAGCCATTAAGTCCCATCCACAAGGGGTTCGAAGCCATTTCTCTTCTTCTTTTGTCTAGATCTTCTTGGAGATTCTTAACCTTTTCACGAACAATCCCAGATTTGTTAGCATAAAAACAGCATCTTTCTTTCAGAGCTGGACAGATTCCTCCTTGCTCTGCAGTAAGCAAATCTAATCCTCTTCTATTTTGTAACACAACTTCTGCTAGACAGTCTGCTTGATCTTGTAAATCCTGTATGGTTTCAGAAAGGGCTTGTACATCAGATATTAACTGTGTGGACAGTTTATTATATTGTACTAGGGAGTGTCCTAGACCGGCAGCACCAGAGGCAATAGCGCTGGTGAGTCCCAAGCCTGTTAGTAGGGGGATAAATTGTATAGCTCTCTTTACTCGACCAGCAATGTAATCGATGGTGGGGATTGGGACTGGTTCGTCCCCGGGTATAATATCTACATCGGGGAGAAGGGAGCCCAGGATGCATTGTCCGGCCCAGTTAGTGGGCAGGTAGGTGTAGGCAAGGTTATTGCCGCATATAAACACGGAGTTATTTGAGGTGCATAGGGGTGTAGAAATGTTAAATATAGACGAGCAAAGAAGACAGAACCTAAAAATACTTCATTAGAATCATTACATAGGGGAGAGAAAACACAGGAATGATTAGAGAATTGTAGGGTCTGTACTAGCAAGGGGGGAATGATAGGACATGGGCTGGCAGTCATGTTGATGGGCGAAGGGCTTGACCCTCTTGCTCCGTAGGCTTGGGCTTGTCTCCTGAAATCCTTAAAATGGTTCAAGAAGTATTGAAAGGGGAGAGGACATAGGACGATCTGAGAAGGAAGCCTGACCCATGTTAATGAAAACAGGTAAGAAAAGAGAAAGTCTCCACAAGAGCCAACTAAGCCAGGGCTAGGATCAGCCTTTCACCTAGCATCCAGTCGGGTGGGGCCACAGAGGCCAGACCTAAGGAAAGAATCAAAATAAGTATAGGAGGGTAACAGCACATTCGGCCAGCCCAGACAAACAGAACACAGACAAGACAAACTACAGATAACACAAAACGCTAGCGCACCAGAAACTGGAACCAGAACAGGTACAGGATCAGAGTCTGACGTCTCAGACCGACCGAACTAGGGAAGTATTGCTGAGTCCAATCCTCCACTAGTTATCCAAGGGCCCAATCAGACAGGAACAGAACTGATGCATCTAGATAGATGCTACTGCGGTATTACTCACCGGTGAAGCTGCTCTAAGTGGCTCGAGCCCAATTACAATTAAAGTGAAACTTCTTTTCCTCCTGCCCTCCTGAGAAAGGCTGCTTGGTGTCTGGGGCTGAGAAACATCTCTCAGCAGCCGCCCCCTGGACAAAGCAAGTCCTTACTCAAGGTGGCTGAGGGTTTCAGGTTTTAGGAAATCCAGAACAGAAGTTAAAAAAAGAACAGAAGTTAATCTTTTACAAAGCTAGCAGAAACTGGTCATTACAAAGATAAATGTAGCCAGGGAATTTGCTAGTGTTAAACAAAGCCTTGCAGATATTCTTGTTATCTGTGCTCTGGAATGTTGCACTCTTAGCATATGAGAGAACTCTTTGTCACAAGTTTCACAGCAGGCACTAAGCAGTTAAAAGTTCTAGGAACTAGGCATTCTTGTCCCAATTAAAAATTGCTAAGATAAAGACTTCTTTTGTCTAGTTTTGGGGCTTTTAATTAACTTTTACCCTTTCCACATTTTTGCAGGCTGTCACATTCCCCATTGGTTTTCAGGCACATATCAAATCTTTGATGTCCTATAAACTGGGGAAACTGAGGTGCCCCTGTTACTTGAGTAGATAATACTATTAATTTAACAGCCTGACTCTCTGTTAATGTCCTTTATAAGGCAATTTATTATACATAACCTAAATAGCAGTCCTAGAAAAGCTAATATTAAAGGTCTTTGTTTTACTAAAGCTAGACTATCTCAAATTATGCCAGAGTGGTTGGTATAAAAACAGCAGTCTTTATTTAAAGTTATACAATCAAAGTAAGATCTATGCTTTATGGACACATTAGTCTTATTTGCATGAATTAATACTCAAGATTCTTAGTTCATTTTACAGATTTTGAAACTAAGCTGTTTAAAGGGTTTATAATTGGCTTTTAACAATATGGTACACTAGTAAACAACATTTTATAGCAATTATCTTATGTGATATCACAAGTAAAAAACAAATTTCTCAATAACAGTTACTAAATTTCTTTATCCAATAGTTGTTATAAAATTTTTAAAAAGCCTAAACACACAAACCTGATTTCTTTGATAGTAGGCGGGTGCATTGTGCTCTTAAAAGAGCTGAGGAAACTAGTTTTCATTAATTTCTAATTCGAATTTAGTCAGTTTTCTTTAAAGTCCTATTTATCCTCTTTTCCTGACCTGAATTCTGTGGTCTATAAGCACAGTGCAATTTCTACTCTATTCCTGGTAATTTTGCTAAAATACTTGGCATTTTATGAAAACCTGATCTCGGCACCTATTCTGATAGGCTCTGAAGCTTTTCCTGAGCTTGCTGCAGCTGTAGCTGTTGCATCTGGGCAGCTAATGAAGTGAAAGCGTTTTGCAAGTGCTGTAGCTCCGCCCACAAGCAGATTGCACCCCAGGGGGTCTTTAGTCCCTGCCAAGGCCACAAAGGGAGGAGAGGGATCGTTCTCCTCTGGGTACCTGGCAGCCTCCTCCTCTAGCTGTAGAATTCTCGCCTCCCTAAGGACCCCATCAATATCTTCAGTATGACGGTGTATACATAAAAGGTCATTAATACAATTCCAATAAGCAAAGGCAGTCACTGGGATCCTCTCAGGGCCTATAGTAATCATTAAGTGTGTTACCAACATGCCTCCATCGTTTTTCATCAATTGCCCCCTCTTGGGGTAGCCAAGGGCAAACATCCTTTAGAAAATTAAAAAACTTGACCAGATCTTTCTTTTTAACTTTGACTCTTCGAGTCTGGAGCGAGTCTTTAAGACCCTCAATAAATCTTTCTTGGACACTGATTTCTTGTCCCATTATGTAAAGGGGAATCAGGGAATTAAACTCTTTTCCAACATTTTATATCTATTGTTCCCTCCTGGGGGAACCAGGAACAAACATCAGAGAGAAAGGTAAAAATATCACGTAAATCTTTTTTCCGCCTTAATTCTTGAGAGAGTCCTTAAGACCCTTAAGGAAGAGCTCGTGGAAGCTCAAATCCTGTTCCATAATGATCACCCACTTACCTCTTACAGATCGGGCTCACAGGGCGGCTAGTCCCACGGCGATCAAGAACGAGTCTTCACTCACGGGTCAATACCTCGTGGCGACTCAGGACGAGCCTTACTCATTCCTCGTGGAGGCTCAAGGGTTGCCTGGCCAGGGCTACTCCAGTGGGTGTCCTCAATGGGAATCCGTACTTTGGGCCCCACTTTGGGCACCAATTCTGCCCCGTCCGGCAGGGCAAAACAACGCAGGGCGAAGAGGACCCTGTGGAGGATGAGGAAGAGACAGGAGGTACGAAGAAATGCAGGCAAGACAGGGTTCTGATCAAGCCTCAAAATTTTATTTTTTCATGGCCGCATATATACAGGGGGAACAAAGGGGGCAGGGCTGCTTATGTGGGAAGGTATTTGGCATAATTTCATTGGTCGCACCAGTGAGTCGATTAGTGGTTATGCAAGCGGGGAAGGACAGGGGTTTTGCCTTGAGTTGGCGCTCGCGGGCTTTTTGTGGCACGCCTGACTAACCAGGAAATGGACTCTGAATAAGAAGGATCTTATTGTATTTCGCCTTGACGCCCAACAAGCAAGAACTTTCAAAGCGGTTGGTGTGTGGTGAACGCCACATTTCTTTCTGGGGAAAACCAGGTCATTCCGTAAATTCTGGTGCCACGGGGTGTAGATACAAAAATAATTCATGTGTGTCCAAGGTACCAACAAAAGGAGTGAAATATATGTATACGAAAACCTTTAGGAGAACTACAAAGGTCAAAGAGTTATAGGGATATATAAGTCAGGTGGGTCTAAAGGCTTCCGAAGTTAAGAAGTCATAGTTAAAACAAACACAAATGAAAACGTAAAAATCATCCATCAAGTGTATAGCCTAAAAATAAGACGTCCCACAAAAGAAGTGGGGTCTGGAGAGGGGGGGTCAAGTTAACACCTACTGGGTTTCACAAGAGAAAATCGAGAGAGCTTATGGACTATACTTAGTTTTGTCAAAGGAATATAACTTGATTTTCACATGTTGGAAAAAGCGGCTAACTGCAGATGCTTTATAATGACTGTGAAACTGAATGAGGAGAAAACTTATTGGAGTGAAGATGGGGGAGCCTGGGAGGGTGCTTTCCATGGTACCACCCGACACCAATTTCACACCCCACAGAAGATTCCTCTGTGGGAAAGAAAGGTCAATGATAGGCCCCAACATGAAAAACCGACACTGTGTTTCTCTCAAGGAACTGATGCCCCGCAACCCAGCTAACAACAAACCTGAACTCCCTCTGAACCACACTGAACTCATTCATTTCTCCAACGGACTTGCGTTCAAAACGATCCTTCCCAACGTCCTCCTTTCTCTCTCCAAAATGGTGTTCTTCTTCTTCGTCTGTGGAAATTGCCTATGACTTTTGCCCTACCCTACCAATTTCAAGTTGCAGTTGTTTGCTTTTCATGATTAAAGTCACGTTTTGCTGGTAAAATATCTTTTTTACTTTTTCCTGCAAAGAAAATTTATTTTGCATATCACTAAACATGACCTTTTATCATTATTTATCACTTAAACGCTGCCTTGTGTCATTACTGCTGACGTGACCCTTTATGTCTTCTGTGTTTATAGCGTTCTCATGATTTACATATGTACATCCATCAGTGAAGGCTTGATAAGCAGGTGCAGTCTTGCACAGTATGTGATGTTCTGCTGATAGCAATGTAGAAGACAGGTGTTTCCAATCACTTTTTAATTTGAGTCACATTATAAAAAAAAATCAGTGATTTAGACACTGATTTAAATCTCTCTAAATGAGATTTTCAAATGCACTGGTAGAAATGGTTACAGACAGTAGGATGTCCAGGAACAGCTTCAGTGTCCACATCCTGTTGTATTTTCTGTAGCATTTTGTTCCCAGTTTTGTTTTTTTTGTTTGTTTGTTTTTTGTTTTTTTGTTTTTTGTTTTTTGTTTTTTTTTTTTCTTTTTTGCATGGACAGTGGGCCCAGATGACAAGGACATTTTGCTTCACCTCTTGGATGTTCTGGACTTTATTTCTGCAGGGGAACTGTGGTTTTCACGGGGTAGTTCTTCAATTTTTTTTCAACCTGTTCATTATAAATTCACTTTTTGCCTGTTTGATCTCTTTGATTCTCTTCACTGCATCCAATAGTCCCACTAAGCCTCACAGCTATTACTGGTAGTTGATAGGTTCATTGCTGTTTTTCAAATACAAATGAATTATTCATTGTAAGTTCTTTATCAGAAGCTTTACTGATTCCTTTAGTCCCCCTGAACTTGAGGGAATTGAGCTGTGGTGTTCAGTATAGATGCACTTGAGTTCACAGAATCTGAACATTCTTTCATGACTGGTGTACATGGGCCCTGAACAGAAATCACACTTTTGAAAATTCATGTTGAACCCACATGAGGGCTCAATCCTCCCAAACATGGAGTGTGACAGGAAGTAGATTGCTTGGTCTTGTCACAGTGGTTTCATTTGTGATATCGACATTGTTTGATGTCATACACTAGAATCCATAGGAGACCCTGGACATTTCTGGGGTGCTTGAGTAAGCAGATACAATACCCACAGAGTCTTTTGAGCTGGCTGTTCCATGACTGACCCTGGAGTTTGAGAGCTGGTTCCTCTCGTGATTCAGAGCTTCTGCTCTCTTTGTGTTTGAAGCTCTCGAGTGTCTATTATGAAACTACTTTAAGACTTCCTCCTTTTCTGATTAAAGGCCCGTTTGGCCCGATAGTATTTGGATGGCACTTCTGCCTGATTTGACATCAGGAAAATTTTTTGGAACTGTGCTAGCTGTCCCCCCAATTTTGGGGGGAGGGAAGCATGCTGATTCCCCTGAATCTGAAATGCCCAACAATTGACCCTAGAAAAGGAAAACCAATATGAAAATGTAGCAACTGGTGGTTCAATAAAAGTAGGCAATTGTAGTTTGCATCAAACAGTAAAATGATTCTAAAAGAAATTCTGAGATTCCTGCTCCTTACTCTGTAGTTTCATTCAACTTTTTGGCCACTGACAAAATGGAAGCATCTATGAATCTCTATTGGTGGGATGAGATGATAGACAAGGCTTCAAAAATGCCTGCCTCACTTTTACATCTTGTCCCTATGATAATTTAGGAACCATATTGGCACTGCTCTTGCACACTTTTGATCATCTCTTGGACCATTTGATGTTTGGTGAAGAGCTTTCATAAAGAATTCTCTACACCTTAACCTTGTTTCATGGATATAAATTGTTTTCTTCATGGTCTATGTGATTTTTCTTTGGACTGAGAAAACTGCTTCCTTTTCTTAACAAATTCTTCTTAGAGAAGACTGACCACTTTGGGGGGAGCACTTGTAAAACTCCACACTGACAGGTGAAATTATTTTACTGGTCAGGTGCTCAAACATGGTTGTGCAATTTGGCCAGTTCTGCAACATTTTCACTCTGCCTACCACACTCAATCCTCAGGTTCCATTTAACCTACTCAAGTACTCAGTAAGAATTAACTGGAATAAATTGTAGAATTCTTTATATAACTTGGCTGAAAGCATTATAAACCTCAGATCTACATCTTTTGGAACTTGTGAGCTTTCACTTTGAAAGACACTTACATAACACCACAAGCATTTGGCTGCTGCTTTTGGGAATCCAGAGTTCATTAATTTTAAAGCCTGAAAACTTTCTGCTGAATGCCTTCATGCTCTAGTAGAACAATCTCTTCACAGGGCAATCCAAGAAAGTGACAAACTGAAAATCCAAACCTACCCCCCTGGAGATTTGGTTTACTAAGAAAAGGCAGCTTAAAAACAAAACAAAACAAAACAAAACAAAACAAAACAAAACAAAACAACAAAACATTCCTGCTGGCCTCACTGGATGAGCCTTTACCAAATACTGTTGACACCACCCCTGTGCTGCTAAGTTCCAGCGACCAGAACCTTGGATACGCTTGTCACTCCAAAAGAAGATACCAAAACTAGACAGAAAGTTGACCTACAACTACAACAGAAAAAAAAAATAACAAAGCAAGTGACCATGGGAGGAGACAGCTTTCCTCAAAATATAGGTCAGGGCTATACAACTCCTTTCCTTATTTGCCATTCTTTTTTATTTTTTTTTCCTTACTGAGAACGATTGTGCCCTCCTTTATGTTTTCTAACCGACTACGAATGGGGGGGGTTGTTTTAGCATTGAACATGTCATTAAGTATTTCAAGATAATAGTGGTCTTTGTTTCATTATCTATAGTTTTGAGCTCCTGGTTTAAATTCATCACATAAATTAGATTGTTATGTTGTTGTAATTTAACTAAATTCTTCTTTTTCAGCTATGCACCTATTTCCTGTGAACCATAGACATGAGCTGTTCCCCTGCTTCCACCTTCTTTCTGATGAGGGAGACAGCTCCAAAAAGAAGTCCTTCCTGACTTTGGGAAACAAGAGGCTGCTGGAGTTGGAATATGGGAATGCTGCCTGGCAATGCTTTCTGAGAAAGGTAGTTGATCACCATGAAATAAGTATTTGATCACAAGGGAAAATATAATGACTAACTGGAACTTTAAGCAAACGTAATCTATCACAGGGTCGATGGGAGGATATAGGGCTTACGGAAGACTTCACAGGCTACGGAATCACAAGAACCCTGCAGAAGAAGTCCCTCCAGGAAGAACTCAATGTTATAATAACACTCTGTGTTTCTGACTGCCTCTTCCATCACTTTCCTTTCCTTATCTAAATACCTCTCCATCTCAGCACACAGGCCACAGTGTGTGTGTGGCTTGCCATGTCTACATTCTCTAGGTTGCAACATTTTCTTTTTCCCTAATAAATATTTCTGATAGCAAAACACCTAGTCGATACTATTTTTTAGTTGTGGATAATTTACTTGTGGGAAGATTGGGCTGCTGTGACTAGACAGTCTTCCAGTGTCATAAAAGTTATTCTGCCCTAAAGATTTCTGCTACTGTAAAGTTTATGTAATGTAACTCAAGAATTAGAGAGGGTCCAGGGTGCAGTAGACGCAGGAGTCAATCATTAAATTCTCAGCAAATTGGTATATATAGGCAGCACAGGGGTGAGGCCACTTAGCACAGAGCCATATAGGTGATTTTTTTTCCGCAGGGTCTTCCTTTCTACAATCACACTGCCATTTTGTAGGTTCTGGGTGCTTTCCTGTTGGGTCTTCAGGCAGAAAGGTGGAGCTAGTTACCCAGACTGCTATGCACTTGTAATAATTGCATCCACATCCAAGTGGAGGGAGACAGAAAAGAAAATACTGATTATGCATGCCAAATTTGGACATGGTAAATTTTTCCAAACATTGAGAAAATTTCCCTCATTAAGAATTGTATTTGATCAGGTAATTGTGGGCTTCTATTGTTGGCTCACCATCACTTCAGATTGCTTCCAAGCTGGGATATGAGAGAAAACAAAGAAGGAAAGCATGAATGGTATATTTTGTTTTCCCTAAACATTCAGAATTGACTTTTCTACACTTGAGGCAGACCTAAAAGACCTTTTTTTTTTTCTTTTTAGGAAGAAGTGGTTTATTTTTATGTTACCTAGGAGCAGAAACCCCATTTGTTTATGAAAGTTGCTCACTCTGATTATCTCCATGTGTTCTTCTTCTATTCTTCTGAATAGCAAGGATGATAAGGTCCCGTCTATATTTATAGCAGGACATTTATTAAGTAAGGGTCTTTTGTTTGATTGTCTGTTTGTTTCATTTGTTTGTTTTGGTGATGGTGGTGATTAGCATTAGAAATGTTATACCTTTCCCACATAGAAGATCAGGATTGCCTCTCTTTATCTATAAAACAAGGTTTGCTCTGTTTTGAGAATTCTACCGTGAAAGAAACCATTGCAGGTGAACACACCAAAGAGTTATTCTGTGTTAGTCAGTGAAGATTAGGATTACTGATGCAGACAGGAAATATGGCTCTTGCTATTGCTATGAGTAATAAAACTTGTGTTATCACCAAAAAACTCATGTCTTTTGCCAGCACTTGTGAAAGAGTAACTTGAAATTTCCTGGCTTTCAAGGATGGTAGCTTCTCATGCTAGACAAAGGCATAGTTCATGTAACAGAAAGGACGTGGGTCCACAAGAAGTGGTAGAATTTAGAGGAACATTTTCTGGGACCTTGTAGCAAATTTTCTACCAAGTGGTGGACAAGAGAGAGAGTAAGTATCCTGCACTGCTCTCCATGTTGCAGGAAAAAAGATGATAAGAAAACTTCAACTGATAGAGAATATGGGTTTGCTTAATTAGTTGAGGAGAGCCCAGAGCTAAAATAAGTGGTATCGACATTAAAAATATGAAGAAACAGAATTTCACTCTTACCTAAGAAGGAGACCCTGGTAACTTCCTGTACTCTAAAGCCTGAGAATATATGTACTTCGTTGGTTAAATTTAAGGCCCAAGCTTCGACTCAGTTTTGCCTGAAGGGGTGACCACTACTCTACAATATAAACTTTATTTTTTACTCCCTGTCCCAAAGCAATACTAGCAGTGAAATGAAACACTTGAGCTATACAGATTTTTCTAGCTGCATAGGTGTAATTCACTTGATGGCTTCGCTGAGTCAGAGCTTGATGGTGTCTACAGTTCTAAATGGCTCGTCATCATCACCGGCTGTTACACACATGCAAAACAGACATGTATTCTTGACTCGATGGGAAGAAAAGAGGGCAGAACTCAGTTCCTAGGCTATTCATTTTTTTATATTTTTAGACCACCACCTTAAGCTGTTGTCAGTAGTGTATCTGTTTCGTCATGAAAAATTACATCTGACTATTCAGACATTCCTCTTTGGGGCATGACTTGTGAAAACAAACATTAGCAGAAGACTGACCTATCTGGATAATGTTGAAGATGCCTGCCATAAGGCCAACTGTCTGATAGAACAGCTAGCATTTAGCTGCTGATGCAGCCTCCCTGATTGTCACTTTTTTGACATTGCAGCCATCATCAGAGTGCAGGCGCACAATCTTAAACACTCTACGTGGTTCAATAGAAGTTATCATTGAATGTTAGGCTTGTGACTCCAAAATTCACGTTGCTTCATGTGACCCTTAGTTGTAAATTTTATATTATATGACATGCCGCCACTTCTTACCCTGACCCATTGTCTTCCTCTCAAAACAATCTTAGGTGTCTCATCACAGGTGACATTTTTTTCATGTCACAGCATTGCTCTTCCCAGCTAATTAAGTTGATTCCAGTTACACAATGGTAGTATGACACCTCCATATCTCTCTGCATTTAGCTTTCCAGGTATTTCCATTCCGATAACGTTGCACCCTTTATGTTAAAGCAATCTGAGAGTCAAAGTATTTCATAGATGTTCTATATTCCCTAACATCTGCAGAGATTTGATATCTTTGCAAATTGTGTGTATTCCTAACTCTCCCACCCTCACTTGTCCTCAGTCCACACATTTTAGCAAGATAATCTGAGTACAAAATGCAACTGTCCTACATGAGAAGCTGTAGCGTTTTGGCTGTTCCTGGGTTTAGATGGGAATGAGAATTGGTCGTGTGACTTAGAGACCTATTTTGAGAAAATTATGATTCATTTTGAACTTTATGGTTGAAGGCTGATTCTAAGTAGTGGATTAATGAAACAAGAAAGTATAGTCATGGGGATGAGAAACATCATTGGTGGTGGGGGCAAAGGAGGGGACATGAAGACACAACTACTCCAGCGTGACGGAAGAAAATGATGTTGACCTCTGAATATGATTTAAGAAATAATAATAACATGCTCTGTCTCCTAGCTGTAGCATCAATAACTGACTCAAGAGGCCACCACAGATGTCAATCCATCCCACAGCCTGAGAACTGAAGATTTGTGTTGAAGAGTGGCAAACAATAATAACTTCAAGACTTTGGAAAGTTTATATTTTTTGAAAGAGAAAGATTTAATTAATGTAATTCAATACTCATTTATTGCTCATTTATTAAATACTAAAATACATTATCTGTTAGGCACTGTGCTATATCTGTGCCAATGTCCAAGGTAGACAAGAGAAAGGAGGCAGGAACCATTTGAAAGAATTTCTATCTTTGAGTTAAACAGTGATACAAATAAAGCAATGAGAGGGCCTGCCTTTCAATGCTGGGAAGGAGGGCAAAGTTGTGCGGTGGAAGTTGACATGACTAAAAAGTATTTGAGTGTAGCTCTAAACAGATAGTGGAACAGAAAGACATGGAACTGGAAAGATAAAGAGATCAGTTTTTCTAGAAATTTATTAGTGATGCCAAAGTTCTGAGCTCAGATTCTAAAAGGCATTCAATACCAAAGTAAAAAATTAAGTCTTTCTTTGCATACAACAGAAAGCAAGATGAAAACATGCATTAGAAAATGTAAAGTTGACTCTCATCAGGAGGAAATAAAAGACACAAATAAGCTTGACTACTTTGAGGACAGGAGAATAAAAAGGGACATCTGAAATATTTGTAAAATTCCACCATGTGCTAACAGTATTTGTTCAGTAAGAGCATCATGGTGTTCATGAACACTAACCTAGTGAGAGTAGGCTATACTTTTTGGTATAAATTTATTTTTCATGAAGACAGCTTCTGCCAATTGAAATCCAAGGGCATAAATTTTAAAATCACAGCAAAATGTTAATCAAGAGAATGCTGAAGTGAAGACTGCATGTGTGCCTTTTCTAGATCAGATTTCGATCTATCCCTCTCATATCATCCCAATTTAGACCTTCATTTGATTCATCCAGGGTTGCTTCAGATATCTCTGAATTCGTGTTTTCATTTGCCTATACTGCCTTAATTTTTATTCCCTTTAATGAGTACAATGAATATAATTTCCTTAGATAGTTTGGTAAATATTCCTAAGTACCAAAATGTCCAAATGTTAAACAGCAGTCAATAGCCTAACATGAAAAAAGAATCAATTTCCTCTTAAATCTTTTAAAAAACAACGACAATCAACCCATCAAATGAAAGTGTGAGTTTATTGTTCAAATAAGCTTGTTGCATGCATTTTGCTGTTTCTGCAAAAATAAGTTAAGCTTTGTTATTTTGCACAGTCCTCTTGTCCACTGAGGCATCACTTGCAATTAGGGTGATGTGTGCCTAATGAAGTTAGTTGATGAGCTGACCTGGAAAGAGTGGCAGCAGATGTATCAGCTGTCATTGGCATGGGGAGCCATGGGTTGCCTGCTGGTTGCAAGTTGGAAAAAGGACCATCATTGACTGATAAATCAGGATACCTAGTTGGAAAATTAGAAGGCTCCATCATTCCAAAATAACTTCTCTGTATGGCAGATGTAATATACCGAGAAGCAGAAGTTATGTTTGAAATAAAATTCACGATGTGGCCATTTGCTTGATTACAGCTGCCACGTGAGCTCAAATGGAAAGCGGTCAATTGATTCAAGAGAGCGGGTTGGTTCATCACACTTTGTTCTGATGAGCTACCTGGAGTTGATGTTTGAGGAGCCAGTTCACTTCTGATTGGAGGAGTTGTATTAGCAATTGTCTGGCTGGTAGCAGGCTTGTTAATTGGTGGTAAATTTAAATTTGTGGAAGTGGAAAGTATGCTTTCTGCATGGGTGTTAGCCAGGACACCAGAATTAAGATTGCCTACATGATTTCCTCTTTCAGAGTGCTTCTTCTTGAAATTGTGAAATTTTGAAGCTGCTGGAGAAGCATGTTTGATCCCAACTCTTCTTTTTATTCTGAGTAAAAGATGGGGACAGCCTCGTTGAAAATTTGGATTTTGATAGAAGTGTAACTAAAACCAGAGGAGAAAGTAATGGGTTGACACAAGTTGATAATAAACCTAACCTCTACATCATATATCAAGTTTTTATACAAAGTGAATGTCATCAACACATGGACATACTTAACTATTGTCAAAAATTACATTTCGGGAATAAAAAATTAAATAGCATGGCCTCAAGTAAAAATGGTGGCTGCATTTCAAGAAACACTGAATGCCGTTTTTAAAGGGGTTCCAATTCTTTTACTTAAGAGTTCACTTAAGCACAAATTTTTAGAATCCAGAATGCCCAAACTGTTCTCAATTTTGTGAAAAAATAAAGTTTAAACTTACTAGGTTCATATACATTTATGAAATATATATTTTATTGTACAAACACAGACACAACTGACACACACACACACACATACACATACACACACATATACGTATACATAAACTTATATAGTACCTTATTATAAGTTGTAACTAAATTTTGTACTACCTTGCTTAAAACAGTCTTCTTTTTCTTCTTCCACAAAGTCAGCTAGTGAGGCAAATCTTTGAGAAGTCTGTTGCACTTTATTAAATCCATAAAGGTTAAGCTGCCAAACTAAACTTTTCATACTTGCAGTTTCAAATATTCTGAAAGGGGCCTTCCTTTCCAAAACTTCTTTCTTCAAGAGTGCTTCATGAATCACTACCGAAGTTCCATTCTCATCCCACCAAATAGACTTAAATTAATTGTTTTCAGCTATTTTCCAGAGTTTCCTGGAAAAGTTCAAAGATCGAAACTCATTATCTCCATCTGGTTCAGACACACAAAATGTGTCATGTGGTCTTCTTCTAAAGGACCGCACAGACAAAAGCTGGAAAGCACATTCTTCGATCATAGACATCAATTCTGAGTCCCTGGTCAATGTGTGATCACACAAAAGCGATCCCATGGAGGTTGCTGAACCACTTGATTCATCTTTAGAAGAATCATCTCTAACTTCTGAAGAAACACGTGCCATCTCACATAAATCTTTCTTCAGCTGCTTTCCTCACCTACCTAGTTTTGAATACCAGAGCCCCAGACACTCCCTTGGCAGGCCTATACTGATGAACACCTCAGGCCACCAGTGTTTCTCAACCTGAGTAGCTGTGACATCACAATATGATGTCTCCTAGCAACTAAAAGTCTCACACATCCAGTGTTTCCTTCTACCTCTCTACAATTTAATCAATTAAGATAAAACATAAGCTGGTTATTTATGTAGTGTAATCTGCAAAACTGTATTGAACAGAATTTTCTAAGTAAATTCATTTCTAAGTAAAAGAGTTAAAAAATTTCCTATCTTTTACACACACATTCATCCTCTGATTGATGACTAAAGAATAAGGCCTGGAAAATGGACAATGCACAAAGTAAACAAAACTAACAACTTTTTCTAACTTTTGGAATTTGAAACTCACATCTGTATAAAACCTGTGGAAAGGGGAAAGGACTAGCAATCATTTGTCATCAAAAAAACAACATATTTGGATTTGAAAACCAAAATAATTTCTTAAATGTGGTTTACAAGAATAGCTTTGTAATAATCACATATTTTATACATTTTTCAGTTATAAATGAGTGTAATAAGTGCTATTTTATTCCGTGTCACTTTAAATACCTACATATACAAGCAAAACATTTTAAAAGAAAACAGATCTACCTAAGAAGATCTCAAATAATGGGAAATAGAACATATATGTTAAAATGTTATAGGGAAAATAAATGTGGTTTAAGGCTTTACTATACACCATACAAAAGAGCAAGTAACTTTATTACATATTTTTCTTCCTTTTTCCCCTTCTCCCTCCTTCTCTTCTGCTTGTCAGTTCTAAGAAGAGATAAATCTGCTAGTTTTCTTTGTTCGATTGTATTATCATGTAGACACAGTTCTTGTTAGGTATGTTATTAATGCATTCAACTTTTTTATATGGTCAACACCAATTCCCAGTCAGAGGTTTGGAAAAGGAGAGCCTTAATTCAAGTGAGAAGTTTGCAAGAAGAGAGACGCAGCCTTTGGTGTAATGCAAAGTGTCCTCCCGGTTTCAATGAGAGTTGGCCTTTTGTAGTGAGAACTTTAGCCATGGTTTCTGAACTGATCCTATTTTATGCACATGAGAATTGCAAATCTCAAATTCTAATTTTCCCAAAGTTCACTGTTCCAATGGGTCGGAACCATGTGTACTGAGTACCTGTTTTTGCTTAGACATGTTTTTTTTAGATGCAAACAAGGATTGACTTTTTGTTTGTTTGTTTTGCATACTTCAATATTTTGCTGAAATCGAAACATTTTTATATATCTCAATATAACTGGAAATCAGATTCTCCATTCCTTTAGGACTATTGTTGCTGCTTATTTGGGTCCCTTTCATCTGTATTCATTGGCTTTTCTGAACTATTTTTGCTATGATTCTGTGTTGTGTTTTTCAACATTGATTCTCAGGAGACTCTTTCATTCTTTGCAAATGGGCTGTTCATATGACCTTTCAGTACATACATGGGCCATATACAACTCTTCCACAACACTTCACCCCAGCATAGGACTTGAAGTTCAGCCAAAAGTGAACATGTACAGCATTTTTTTGTCAGCCTATTTTTTAGCCTGGGTACCAGTGGTCATTCCAGATTTTTTGGAATATATGAGACAGGTTTCTTTATTCCCAAAACATCTCACTCTGGAGTATCAGCTTAGGTCTTTTGACCTGTCTGTTTTACTCAGTTGCTATCCTTTGCTCTAGGAAAGATTGGTTTGTTCATTTGCCTTTAAGTATTTTCAAGAAATATACTCCACAGCTGCTTTTTAACTCTAAGAAATAGTTCTGAGAAATTGTTCTTTGAGAACAAGGTCTCTTTGTTCCTTCTGGAACCAAGGACCAATATGGGCAAAACAGACCGCTGTTTTTAAGATTATCCCAGACACATGTGGTGGGGGATAGCCAAGTAAGTTAAACCTGGTTGCAATCAACACTTGAGTGTTATCCAGAGTACCAATAAAGTTGACTCTGATATAGTTTGCCAGTTTTCTTGGCTTCTGTGGAGAGATGAGCTATTAATAGCTGCCTACTTTGAGATTTCACTACTGTCCTTCTGAACTGGCCAACAGTTTTTTTAATACTGCCCCAAAGTGCATTAATACATTGTTTTAAAATACAAGTGAGAATAAATGAATAAGATAGGGTAAATAACGTCGTTAATAATTGACCAGTTTTGGAATTAGGGAGCATCTCAAAGACTCATTGGAAAATACACAGTTGAGTACCAAGGTTTTGGCAAATTTTAGAGGATAACATGTCTTTTTGATTTATTATTTTTTGTGCATTACTCCAGAAGCATATACAAAAAGATGTGGCTATGATATGTAGAAGATGTCAGGAATAACAATAAGATACTATAAATTTTGATGAAAGGCCTAACAGAATGTTTAGAGCCTAGCAGGTAGCTGATAAGTAACAAGTAATTTTAAAGAACGTTTATGACTGGATTTGGTAGTTAGAGAGGATGAATCTTAATGTGAATTATGGATACTTAATGTTCTGAGTTAGTATTCTCTTCCTAGAAGAAATAGTTTTGGTTTACATTCACAGAGCGACTGCGAGTACTAGGATTTTATTTCTCAACTGCAGCAAACAGAATTGCCCTGACAGCACAATTGTGCTACTGTATATGCCTTCCTTAGTTTGCTTTTCTTTACCCAGTCCTGCTTCCTCGCCACTCTGGCAAATGTCTGACCTGACAGGAGTATGTGACCAGTGGTTGGAATTTGAATGTGATGCCAGTTCTGGATCGGTTTTTTCTCTGCCACATCAATGCAGACATGTGTGGTATGAAGGTTCCCTGGCTCTATGTGGGCATGGTATTCTCAGCATTTTGTTGCCCTGGGTATGGGGCCTATATAGTTGAGGGTGGATGTCAAGACATTTTCATATGCAAGGATGTGTCCAGGGGTGAGCCACAGACCTGGTATGGGGCGCCCTCATTGACAGCAGAGCATTTGGTGGAGGTGATGAAGAGGCTGACACCTGAGTGGTTTGATAGCCAGCCTAAACTTCTACACCAGCATGCCACCCTGATGAATCCAAACTCCATGTCCCATGGTGTGCCAGGGAGTACGCCGATTTAATTCATGCTGTACAGTGGGGAGGAAATGAGGAGAACTTAGTTTTGGAGAAAAAATATGTGCATTTTTTGTGTGCAGGCTTGGTTTAGTACCATCATCTCTATTTCCCTTGCTGTGCTTCTGTCAAGCTACCCTTCTGCATAGATCACTAGAGTATCTTCAGGTGGAAGGAAAGGGGAGATCAGATAATTGTTTAACAACATAAATTTGAAACCTAGATTTTGTCCTTTCATCTACCTGCTTGTCTTAGATTAGTTTTCTTACATTACTGATATAAATTCTAATTTTATAAAACGTAAATTGGGTTCAGGATGGGATTTCAGACTTGAGAGTTTTCAGGATTGATTTACATTAGCCAGTTTTTCAAAAGACTGACTAAGCCAGATTTTGCAGCAGAAAAGTAGTGCATTCAGTCTATGCAGCACACTACACATTTTCTCTTATGAATTTTTAAGGTCGTAGTTAAGCTCTACACAGCTTTTATATCTGTTTCCATCGGCATAATAGGGACTTGATATTTTCAAAGCTCCCCCTTTCAGTTCTGATATTTTTGTTTTTTTTTATTTGAACTTTTAACTCCTTGCTGAAATCACTTTGTCTTATGAAAAAATCATCCTCAATCTTGATGATAATCATAACACCCATTTACTTATACCATTTGTCTGCTCTCATGAATCTTTTTATTTTTTTCCTGTATATACTCAACACATACTTCCACATGTATTCAAAGTTGTTATTTGTGTTTTTCACCTAACTTGTGTAATTTTATGGATGTATTCATAGTATTCTTTTATCCTATATATTTTCAGGGTAATATTATTCTAGTTTTTATTTCTGATTTTAAAAATTTGTTTTGTCTGTTTGTCATAGTTTAAAGGTTTGTGAATTTTGTTAAATTAAGGAACTTACTTTAGGTTTTGTTGTACTTCACTAATTTCTTGATGAATCAATTCACTTATCAATATCCTAAATCTCGTAACAAATGTTTACTTAAAGTGTCTGTTCTGTGATGTATGTGTAGCCTCAGCTTTCTTTTGGTCACTATTTGCATGATATATACATTTCCATTCTTTCACTTTCCTCATATTTGAGTCATTATATCTAACGGAGATACAGTTGGATTGTGTTTTTGTTTTTTATATTTCATTTTGCCAGTCTTTGCTTTGTGAGAGTTTTTTAAGCTGATAATTACCAAAAGAAGCAACTTACTTCTACCATTTTGTTGCATTTTAGTTACCTTGGTATTAAAACTACTCTTTTAATTTTAACATTTTAGTTTGCATTAATACCAAGTACCTTCAGTCGGAAGTTCCATGAAAAAAAAAAAAAAGTATTTCTATGTAGCTCATTTGTAGCTCTCTCTTCCTTTATATTATTGCCACAGATTACATCTTTATCCATCGTGTACCTGTTATCATAGTTATGATTATCGTTTCATGCATTTTCTGTTCAATTACAAAGAAAATAAGAAGAGTCATAAAAAATATAATACCAGCTTTTATATTTGCCTACTTAGGTACCTTTATTATTGTTGTTATTTTCCTTACATAGCTTTTGGTACTCTGGGAAGACCGTCATTCTCTATTTTTTTTCTTTCCTCATTTAAAATGCATTATCTCATGCTTCTGGCATCCCTGATTTCTGATAAGAAATCTGCAAATAATCTTATTCAAGACCTATTACATATGATGAGTTGCTTCTCTCTTGCTTCTCTAGGTATTCTCTGCTTTTCCTTTTGAGAGTTTGATTATATTGCCCCTGAGTTTATCCTACTTGGAAGGCATTAAGTTTCTTGAATGTGTAGATCATTTTTTCTTAAAGTTTTTGAATTGTTCACCCATTATTTCTTCAGATGTTCTTTCTCTTTATCTCATTCCTCTTCTGGGACTCCCAGTACGCATATATTAGTATTCTGTGTGATGTCCTACATGTCTTTTAGGCGGTTTCTTTTTCTAAATTTTCTGTTCCCTTTGCTTCCTAAACCAGATAATCTGAACATACCTGTTTTATTTGAATTTTATTTTTTAACTTACAGCAAATCTATATCCAAACGTCTTCAAAGTAACAGAAACAAACTAGGCCTAGGTGGGTCTCACTGGTCATGCTCCAGACACTCTTCCACTGTCAGTCTCTCCATTGCAGCTAAATGATCAGTCTGTTGGTTGTTGAGATTGAGAGAGGAAAGTCCTAGGGGAAGAAATAATGGGAGTGGGGTGGAAACAGGAACCTTTCGAAGCTCTGATTGCCACAAGATCCCAAGGACTGCTGAGCAGGACACCGGAATAGTAGGCCCACCCAGCTCCTGCAGCATCCATTGGTAGGGAGAAGAACAGGGGTAGAGAACCAGTCCTCTCTAATGGCAGTAGTTGGTTTTAATATCCTCGCAGCTTTCAGTTGACCTATTTGAAAACTCACTGATTCTTCGTTCGGCCTGCCCACAGCTACTGTTGAAATATCCAGTGCACTTTTCACTGTAACTGTGGTACTTTTCTTGTTTTCAGAAGACTCTTCTGTTTCCTTTTTCTAATTTTGTCACTTTATTGAGATTGCCTCTTGGCCTATTTAAGACAGTTTATTTCCAATCTTTGTCCATTAAGTTTAGTGTCTGGGTTATCTCAGGGTTAGTTGTGTTCAATAGCCAGACATTCTTGTATCTTCATATACCTCCTATTTTTTCTTGAAAACTGGACATTTTTAGCATTATAGTATGGCAGGTTTTCTGGTTGCTCCTTTCTTATAATTCGGAGTAGCAGTATCATTTAGTTGAAAGTCAGCCAGAGGTGGGAATTTGTTATGGTCTTCTTAGTTTTTTTTTTTTTTTTTCCTCACATGTACGTGGTTATCTCAATTTACAGGAATGCATGAGAGCTTCTCAGAGCCCTTAACCCACAGTGTGTTTTACCACATGTGGCTATACTGTGGCTAGATGGTTTCCATTACTTAGTTTCAGCAAACACAGCATGGGAAGCCAGTTGTGTTCTGGGAAACTCTCTGGGAAATAAAGGTGTAGATCCTTGAGCTAGTCTTTCAGTGAGCAATCAGACAGGTCAAAAGATACAGCTTCACTTCTTTGCAGATAAGATCCACATTGTATTCTTTGTCACAAGCAAGCTGTGCCAGGATCTTAGACTACTGTCCCCAAGGTACCTGCTAAGATTGGGTTATGAGGGTTTTAGGCAGGACATTTAAAACATAATACTGTGTTCCCAGAAATTATAATTTTTTTGTTTCATTTTTCCATTAAATATTCTTTTTGTTTTGCAGCTCATGATTTTATTACATTGTTTTGAAAATGTTTTAATGCTTTCTGTGAGCTTATTGTTTTAGTAGGGGAATGAAATTTTGGATTTCTCCATTTATTATTCATGGTGGAAATATTTTCTGCTTTCAAAATTTACATTGACTTATTAACAGAATAAATAACCCTCCTCTCAAGTTCATGGACCGTTCATATTTCATTCTTGTATTGTGCATTTTTTTGTTTGTATTCTCTCTGAATATTAGCCTCACATTTTTATTTTCTCTTTTCACGAAAAAAAAAAAATAAAGTTGAGCCTATGTCTCTTTCTACTGTTTCCCAATATCTATAACAAGATTCAGAGGCATGCTTCACCCACATTCCATCATTAGTCTCGACTCACACTCTCTTCTCACTTTTTTAGATGGTTCGCACAAACCAGTGGGCAGGACAATTTGTCATCTCTTTTCCTCGTGCTTACCCCAGTGTTTTTAACCAAGGCCACAACTTGGCGGAGGCTGTCACCTTTTGCATTGCAGACTGGGTGAGTCTGGGATGTAGTGATCTTGCAGATGTCTATTAAGTCATAGATGATAAAGGTAGAAGTCATTACAGAGCACCTAAGAAGCTGGTACCCAGAGGGCCACACACAGTATTGAATTAGTTGCAGCTACCAGCTGGACTTCATCTCTGGCATTACTGTGTCTTCCTCCATAAGGAGCTCATCTGCAAGATGGCTGCTTTCCTTGAGAAGCTGGACTAGCATATGGCTGTAGCTGTGCACAAGGAAATGTTTGTTCATAATGGTACAGGAGGATCGACACATATGAAAGGCCCTGTTGGAGAAGGTGGGTGGTGGGCGGCAGGGCTTAGAGATTCAGTGAAATAGAATATGCAAGAGAGAAAAGGAGACAAAAGTTGAGTATTGTGTTACTCATGCCTTAAGTCATACATTTTGAAGTGAAGATGAAGAGACTATGTGTTTATATGTTTTTCTTCCAATTTCTCTACAGTGATCCTTACAAAGTGGAGGCCACATCAGGTCTTAGTGATGGCCGAGGTGGGGTGTCCACAACCCTGCTCCTAGTCTTTACAGTATAATGAGTTGTACATTTCCAGGGCATCACAAAGGCTGAATGAGAGTCTTTCGAGCTGCTCCCAGAAGATGAACGCCACTCCATCAAGTGCAAGACTACATGTTTCCTATCCAACTTGGCCTGCCATGACTGCTCAGATGGCCTTGTCTGCCTTTCACACATCAACTACCTCCGCAAGTGCTCAAGTAGCCAGCAGGACCTTCAGTGACCATGGTGCATACTTGGAGGATGCAGAGCAAATTACAGAACTGGGCCAGATGTGCTTATCCTTGCTCTTTTTTTCCTGGTATCGATACATCTTGGAAGAACCTCCCACCATGCTGCATAAGCTGAAGGTTCGGGCTGAGTCTTCTGACTCCTGAGCCAACACAGTACGAGTGTCTCTGGAGGTGGAAGATGGCCGAAACTATAGTAAGTGAGAATAAAAAAGGACCCCATGTGCTAGCTGTTTTTTTTTTTTTTATTTTTTTCTAACAGCATTGTCAGCCTTGCTTCTCCCCGTTTTCATAGCACTGCCTTCCTGTTACAAATTTACTTACTCAAGTCTTTGATGACCTCAGGGCACTTGAGTCTGAGGCCCATGAGAGAAGATTTCCTAACAGTGAGCGGCTTCAGCGATTGAAGAAGTACTTGAATGAAGCAGAAGTTTGTGTCTCACAAGTCATGAGACTGGTCAGTAGCCAAAAGGCTCGATATGTTGGAGAAAGTGCAGGAAAGGATGGCATTTTGTAAAAATGGATAATAGAAATGGATAGGCTATGAGTAAAATGTACACAGCAAAAGTTAGCATGTTATAAATGGTGGTATTGGTGACCAAAACTTACATAGATGATCTATTTGACGAAACACAGTTTCAGCACTGAGTCAATAATAGTGACAATGCTGAGAGGAGACATGAAAACAATGTAAAATTAACTAGGAATCACTGAAAATACACAATTTCAAACATATGACATACAGGCATATGTTGCTTCATTCTACTTTGCTTTAGTACTCTTCAAAGATGCTTTTTACAAATGGAGAGCGAGACCCTCTACCCGCAAAACTGTTATCACTTGATTTATAGTGATGCTCAACTTTGTTGTGGTGGGCTGCAGCTGAACCTATAGTACTCCTAAGGAATGTTATTAGCTCATCCCTTTACCATGAATATCAATAGCAATTAAAATGAGATAAAAAATTATAATCCTGCCATACTTGGTAAGCACACTTTGTAGAGGTATAGGGCATCAGATTTTCCACAAAATTTATTTTTGGCTAAATGAAATTCTTAAATTATACTTACTTGTTGGTTGTCAAATTCATGTGATAATAGATATGTCTATTTTTTTTTCTTTGTTGGCTGAAATATCAAGTGAGTACTTACATACATGTGTTTAATAAACTTTAGATAAAATAGTCATGTTTTTCTAATTTAAAGAATTAAATAAATTGAAGATAGTAGTAATTCACTTTTTACAGAGAACATTCTTTTCTGTCTCTACTTAAAAAGAAATAAAAACTTTCCCACATTGACCTAGTCATACTTGTATCAGGTCGCCTTGCTTTAATAACTTGACCTATCTGAAATTGTCATTCATCTAACTTCTTGGCCTCTTCATTTCTTCTTTATTGTGTAATTAGACTCAAAGGATACACATTATAACTTATCACTTGGAACTGTTTTGCTTCTGACACAATAAACTCGTATGACTTGTCCTGTATCTGCAGTATCAATTAATTGGGCCTTCCCATATCATCACAAACAAGACTTCTTCCTCCTGCCATATGTTTTACTAAAAAACTATGGATTACTTCAATTACAATTAATATATTTAACACCTGGAGCATCACTGTGAAAACTACCACTGCTATATCATTAGCTATTTACTTTTATGTTATCTTCTTATTCCTCATTTTGACCACCTTATAGCTCTTCTTTACTATGGAAAGTAAACGCTATGTAGGGGCCATTTTCCAGTTGTATACTCTTGAAAAAGAGTTAATTTACAATCTTCTGTCTAAGATACTAACTCCTGGCCCCATACTGTTAAATTTATGCAGAAACTTAAATTCTCTCTCTTTGAAATCTTCAGTTTCTTTTGTGCTGACAGTTCTGTCACTATACAGTGAAAAAGTCATTTTTTTTAATTTTTAAAATTTTCATTTTAATGTATAGGTACAGATTCTCTGTATATAGTTGTTCTTTGAAGATCTTACTACAACATGGATGGAAATTAGATATTGGATTTCTCAGAATACATGAAAAATGGTCTTAGTGAGTTCTTTCTCCCTCACTCTTGCAGAGTTGAAACTCCACAGTTTATGCTAACAGAGCTCCAGGTCCTTCTTGAGCAGATGGCAGCCTGCCCTGTCCCACGTGGCAGATTTAGAATGTCAAGGTTAAGACTGGCTTGGGAAGATGCAATTCTTGTAAACAGTCAGTGCTAGCAAAGTCTGATGATTCTGAGTTGTTCTGTATAATCACCTATACATCTTCCCTAGAAGCTATGCAAATAAGCAATTACTGAACAGGTTTTATCCTAATAGCTTACAATTATCCAAGCAAAGCATCCAACAAAACCTGAAGGTGGTAGAGAAATATCTTTGTTCAGACTTTAGAGAATTAGGACATTTATTTGTATGAAACATATCCTGTCTTAGGACATAATTAAGACGAGTGTGAATCAGCAACATATGCCTATGTGACAAGATCGAGACCAGGCAGTTGAAGAGCTAGATGGCTAAAGAATCTGTTCTTTATCCTGTATTGTTGCCGGGTGTCCTGGAACAGGTGGAGGCCTACAAAGCTGAAGCCCAGAAGGCCCTAGCTTACCTGTCCTCTAGAGTAGGGCTCTTGAGGTCCTTGTTGGAGAAGGGGCAGCAACTGGGTGTGAAAGTTCCTGACGCTCATCAGCTCCAGCAGCAGATGGAACAGGCATGATGGCTAGATGAAGTGAAGCAAGCACTGGCTTCTTGAGCCCAAAGGGGTTTTCTGGTCATCATGCAGAGGTTGTTGGTTACAGGCACCAAGGTAGCCTCCAGCCTTTCTGTGGACAAGGCCCAAGCTGAGCTTCAGGAGCTGCTGACCATTGCAGAACACTGGGAGGAAAAGGTGCATTTCTGCTTGAAGGACAGGTGGGGCCCAGCTTTTTCACATACATACCCTGACTCTAGTCCTCAGAGTTTGAGGGTGATCTGTGTACAGCATCAGAGACTTACCTTGGTACCAGATTGCATATTAGGCATCTGCTGACCTATAAAATTTGGTATGACCTTCAGTCTGATACCTATTCTTACTATGTAAAATCAGTAAGTGAGTTATTTCCTGGACTTAGTTCTTAGATTATAGATATCAGATATGATGTATAAGACACATGCTTTTGTATTTGTATAGAGAGATACTCAGAATTGGTGGATGATGACTCACTTGAAGTCTGTTGAATTATTTCTTGTGCCTGCTTTTGTCAGGGAAATGTAGGACCCAATATATGCACATATGCAGGTAATATTTAAGAATGAATTTCTCTTTCCTCCAAAATGTTTAGGCAGATGTATTCACCAGCAACATTGGAAGCTATTATTTGTGAGGTAGCAAACATCCCTGTCTAGCTGCCTAATATTCAGGCACATAAAGATGCTCTGATAAAGGCACAGGCATGGATTGCTGATGTGGAGGAGATCCAAGTGAGGATCTTGTTTTCTTAGTTTTGTACTGTAGGCAAGCAGCTAGAACAATCAGTCTGTCTTAGACCTTCTAAATCAATTGGTTTTGTGTTGGACAGTGGATAAAACAGTTGGAGCAACCTAAAGTAGTAGATACTATCAAGATAAGAATGACAGAAAGAGAACCATATGTATGGGTCTGTAGCTGACCAGGCATCATAAATGGGAGAGGGCAGTATGAAGCAAAGTACAGCAATATGTGGCCTGTTGATTGAATCTTCTTTTCCTGATCCAGGAAAACTAGGAGTTCTGGATGAAAAGTGTCCCATTTTTTTACTTTAGAATAGTCTAGATATTATCTTTTTTTTTTTTTAATGAAAGCATAGCATGATGCTCAGCACAGTTGAGAAATAATGATTTTTGACATACTTTAACTGAGGTTTTCTCTTGCCCCATCTCAGAATGGTGACTAATGCCCAGGCTTGGATGACTTGAAGGGCCTGTAACTCTGGGCCGAGACCTAGCTGTGGGTCTAGAAGAGCTGAGACAGCTAAAGCTGCAGGTACTGACAGCACACTCCTGGAGGGAGGAGGCATTCAAGACCTTCCTACCGAAGAATTCATTTTACACACTAGTGGAGGTGAGGCCTGAGCCTTTTACATATTTGAGATGATATATGAGAAAATAAGAGTTTGTTTGTTCTAGGGATGCGGCAGGGAGAGAGGTAGGAGAATCATGGCCATTCATTCTCCTCTTGTGTGCCTCAGATGCACTGCCCATATGTAGATGCTAGATCACATGGCAATAGATGGAGTCGGTAGATGGAAAAGAGGCTGGGATTCTGCATATCTGACACAGAGCTGCTAGGAGTAACTGCGCAGGATCTCATGGACCCAGGCTCCGTGATAAGGAGTTTGAGCCCAGATGAGAAGAGCCTGCCAATGACAGTATGAAGGGGTGACCATGGCAGCAGAGTGTTAATAGCACCAGAGAAGGGTTGAGGTGCTGACCTCCTCTCCCCTGTCCCGGCCATGGCAGATTGTGGCCTTCAAGGAGGGGGAAGAAAAAAAAAAGGGTATTCTGCAGCTGTGTCGCAGCAACTATGCCAAGCACAGTCCACTGGCATCATCGCCCTCTGCTGCTTTCATCTGTGTGTGTGTGGGCAGGTGCCAGCTGTGGTGGGAGCGCTGCACTGTGACCTTTGTCAAGAGTGGTTCCACATGGGATGTGTGTCGGTACCCCTCCTTCTCCGCTCCCAAGGGCCCAGTCTCACCTCATCCCCACAGTTGGCCTGGTGCAAATGGAAAACCAAGTTTTGTGTTCTTTGTGCATGCACTCACAGCACGCACATCTAGAGACCATCCTTACATTACTGTATTCCTGCAGAGACTGCCTGTTCAGCTGCCTGAGAGTGAGGCACTTCAGTGCCTCGCAGAGAGAGCCATTGGCTGGCAAGGCCACGCTAGGCAGGTTCTGGCTTCTGAGGATGTGACAGCTCTTTTGGGACAGCTGGCTAAATTTGTCAACAGATCCAAGCTGAACCCAGGCTACAGGAGCTTCCTAACCATCTTTCAGCCCCTGCCTTTGACCCTCTGGAAGGAAGTAACAAGGATATGCCTCAGGTAAACTAGGTAGCCCAGCTCTTATCAGTTTTTTTTTTTTTTTTATCTCCTAGCCACATACCTGTTTACACTGCAGTCTTGTCCTTTGTCTCTATTTTGCATTGTTTAGTCCAGCATTCCTGGCCTAATCTGCATTCTGTCCAGATGTCTGCTTTCCTTCTTCAGGAGATGGGGGTAGGGGTCCCAAACTTAGGGTTAAGGGAGGAAGAATAGGCCTATTTTTCGTTTCCTATTCATTTCTCCTTGTCTCGGCAGGTCCAGGGGTTGCTGGAAAATAGAGACAGAATGACGTGTACTGAGGAGATAGCCCTTGCACAGGACCCAAGTAAGACAGGTAGAACTGGGTGTGGGTAGCCTATTCATTAGATAATACCAGAGTAACCTGCTTGGTCTTTGCTCTGTTGAAGTGGTAGTGTCCAAGTAGTGTCTAACAAAACTTGAGCAGCCCCTGACCTTCACAACGCCCCCCAGTCAAGGTACTGCTGTCCTCATTATTGCCACAGTTGTCTGGTCCTGTATTGGAACTGTCTGAAGAAACCCGGGCCCCACTGGAGGTACTCATGTTGGAAGGCGATGTGCTTGATGTTACCTTGATGAAAACTACAGCATCCGGCAGCTGTTGCCACCTGGGCTGCCTCCAGACCTAAAGCGGATTCGTACACTTCTGGAGGTGAAAAATCGGGTCATGGCAGGGTCAGAGGTCATGCAAATCAGGCAAGGAGTCCATGTCTGACCACTGACCCACTACCCTTTTCTGCTCATCATTATGTGATTGTAGCTAGAGAAGCCTGAGCATCAAGGAGTTGGACAAGCGTGCTGGTTTTGGAAAAGCAACAGCGGCAACAGTGGAAAGCAGATCGGGGTCGAAAGAGCAAGGATCTTCTACAAGAAGAGTTAGAGGCAGAAAAGGCCCAGAGCCCAGGAGTTAAGTCTGATGAACACGAGTTTGTAGAGCAAGTAGAACATGAAAATATGTATCTGACACCTACAGACCATAGTCCCATTTTGAATGGAAACCAGAATAGCTTACAACAGAAAGATTCGGGTCCCATGACCTCTTTTCCTTCTTTAACCCCTTTATTACACTTATCTCACCCTTAGCACCAAGTGTTGTGACAGGCAGCATAACCATTGTTTTATTTCAAATTTCACTGATTCTGGACCTTCTTTCCTATTGAGAATTTGTCGCTTTAGTGTTTGATGCCCTAAAGGTAGTGTTTCAAGGTCATTACCGAAGGAGAGTGCTCTGTATGCCTCTTCCCAGTATTCCCTTGGCAGCAACATTACTGGCATTAGCATATAGTGGCTTTCTAAGCCCGATTCTTCCTAGATTGTGGCAAATAATACTTCAGAAAGGCCAATGTGTCTAACTTTTTTTCCAGTGTTTTTTATTGCTTCTTTTATCTTTGAACTATTTAGGGGATTTAAATCTTCTTGCACCTTGGTTTTATCACACTTTTCTCACTGTGTTTAAAAATGAGGCGGGGGAAACCCACAGAGCATGATGTAATTGTTAGTAGAGCAAAACAAAAAGTTCTTAGTTCCCGCAGATGGCCGTTTTGAATTTCATTCCTTCTCTTAAAAGTTAAACAGTGGGTGATTTTAAAACTGATATGCCCTTCTTGGAAGATAGGACTGAAGGACTAATGTCAGCAAATCTAAAAAGTTTTAAAACTCATGATCCTTTTTATGTTAAGGCTAAGGAAGTACTAACTTCCTGTAACTTCAAGTTGAATTCTCTCACTTTGTTTTTCTAGCATAATTCATTGAAAAGTTTTTTCCCTCTCTGACAGCTTTATTATGTCTTTATTGAAAAATCTGTTGGCTGCAGTCATGTGTCCTGTTGCATTGTTTAAGTGTACCCATCGTTATATTGTTGAACTATGTTTATTCTTTTAGGAATGACACTCAGTTGTCTTGTTTACTAAACTTTTCATAAGTTGAGTAATCAATACATTGAAATGATTCCTCCCACTTGATTCCTGCTGACTGTAGCAAGTGTAGGCCTACTTCACTGCATCAAATAGATCTACACAGGACCTGTTATGAACCAGGTCACACAGCAGGAGTTGAGTGACAGGAAAGTGAGCAAAGCTTCATCTGTACTTGAAGCAGCCACTCATCACAATAGCATCACCGCCTCTGCTCCACCTCATCATCAGGCATTAGATTCCCAGGCCGTGGTACTGAAAAAGTCAGAGACCATGCCTTAAGGAAAATCTAGAAAGCACCTTTCACAATCTACATCTGAGCTCAGTCCTAGAATAACCTTCATTAATGGGGAGTTGTTTCCTTCACTTCTTGTCCTTCATGTCTAGAGAATTGAAGACCAGAATTTGGTGAGAAAGTACCTTTCACAATCTTCCCACTGTTTCTGCCAGTGTCCTCCTGAAGTGTGGGATATTCCTAGTCTGCAGGAAAGGTCTTCCTAGCACTCATCATATTCCTGCATACCAGACTTGAAAGATTTACAACAGTGCTTATAATCAGGGTCTGCCAACCCCAACTTCCTCAATGTAGTCTGTCTATATGACTTTATGTCCCGACAGAATGGCATTGCTTTCACACCACAGACAACCATTTCTTTCTACCTGCACACCATTATACAAACTCTGTATTCAAATCTCAAGGAAAACAGAAGCACTGTTGGCATGTACCTACTGTTCTCATGCAATGGTGGTGATTTCATCAAGTCACATACTTGACGGATAAAAAGGAAGAAAAAACATGTCCTGGAAAACAATCAGTTCGATATGGACACCAGTATGGATGTCAAAACAAAACACCTAAAGACACCATCTCGATTCCTGGGTTTCCTCATTCTGACCATCCTTGTGCAAAACAGCTAGTGTTTTCACCTCAACAATTTATCAGGAGCTCTCTTCCTTTTCCATCTGGTGACAGGAATTTGGTACTGCTGGTTATCAGGGGACAGTTGTCAGCAAAGACTGCAGGTACCCTTTGGATGGTTGGTGGCTTTGTGTGAGTGAAAGAAAGCCTGGCTTTAACATTGGGCAAAAAATGCAAGTGTTATGAAACAGAAAGATGGCAGGTAGTTTGAGGATAAACTATCCTTTAGTAAAATCTGTAGCTTGTCTTTCAAATTATCGAAAGAAGCCACAAACAAAAATGCAGAGATATTGACTTCTATTTGCCAAGTTAATTAACTTTCCCATTGTTACTGCATCATACGGCTTCAAATTTGTCTTTCGTTCTTTGTATCTGAAGGCCTCCCGTTAATATTTCATGGAGTGAAGTATACTAACAGCCCTCATTTTTGCTATACATGAAATTTTGTTTGGCTATTCCCTCCTACTAAATATGTCATTTCACTATACCCTTGCCATTCTGGTTTATGATGATAAATTAGTCTTTAATTTTGTTTCATTTTTACAGGAGAGTCACTTCTCTTTTGCTCCTTTTATTATTGTGACTTTGGTTTTTAACTCTTTTATTGCATTGTGCCAATAAGTTTCTCCCCCCAACCCCGCCTTATTTGGCATTTTTTTTATTTAGTCTGTAAATCGAAATCTTTTATTAAACTTGACACATTATCAGCCTTTACTCCTTCAAATATTCCTTTTGTTCCTTTTTCTATAATTTCTTAAACTCTTGAAGTATATTTGTATACTTCACGTTGTTCTCACAGGTCTCTTAGGACCTATTAATTTTCTCAGTATAATTTTCATTCTACTTTTGACTGAATAAATTTCTTTGATATATCTTCAGGTTAGCTGATTCTATCATCTGCGTAGTCAGATATGATGTGGAAATGCTCTAGTGTGTTTTAAGATCCAGAATGTGTTTCCTTCAAAGTTTTAGTGTTACTGGCTGTCCGTATATGTCATTTTCATTTTCTATAGCTTTTTGAGCATATTCTTAAAAATTGACTTTGTTGAGTCATTTTTCAATTGAGTTCAATGTCTGTGCTTCCTCGGAGACATTTTTTAAAAAATATATGGCCCACACTTTTTTTTTTTCATGATTATGATTTAAGAACTGAAAATCAGCATCTCCACTGCTTAGATTTATATATATTGAAATGATACTTTCCTCAAGGAGTTTCTATATTATTTTCTAAAACCACATGTTGTGTGGTTCCTTAAGTATCTCTTACTTTAGCTCGACTCTTAATTAGTAGTCTAACACAGAGGTCAAATCTAACTTGGGGTAAAAATAAAACATATGGCTGACAATCGCACAATATTAAGTCAGGAGTGTTGACTTCCACAAAACTTAACTAATAATAAACTCTAGTGACTTGGAAATGTTACCAATAACAGTTAACTAGCACGTGGTGTGAAGTGTATAATATATTATATTCTAATAATAAAGCAAACTCAAGAAAACTGTTAAAAATATGAAAAAATTACAGTATTGAAAAAGATTTGTGTATAAGTGTGCCGTGTGTCAAGATTCTTTGGTTCTGAAAGAGTCTGGAATTAGACGAGATAAAGACTAGATCCTGGTGTTGGTCCTTCAGAGAGATTACGATGTTTAACAGAAAAACACATTTCTTTCAGAAGAGGTCCACTCTGCTCCCTCCTGAACCAGTAATATGGGCTACAATGACAGGGAAGTGGGACATGGATAACTAAAAATGACACAAACGTCTCCTAATGTGTTTCAGTAGCTCTTCTAATTCACTATCTGAAGACTATCATTCAGAGTTTTGATAAAAGTTGATGTGTTCAACATGCTCGTTTTTATGGTGTTTCAGGAGAGAGAGAGTCCTGGAAAATCCATGCATCTCCAATTTTGCTGATGTGTTTCTGAACTTCTCTTCTTTTGTGGTGTTCTGTCTATAAATGCTGGTTTAATGGTCCTGTATATGGAAATGAGTGTCATAGATGTAAAAGCTACCCCTCTTTACATTAAAATTTCCTGTCTGCACCAGACTAACAGGGTTGTTCTTTTATATGGTATAGGTCATCTCAGTTTAGAAACCGAGGCCCTTTTTATCTAGTATGGCTGGTAACCCCTCTTACATGTAATTTATAACCTACATCTTTCTAGAATGTAGACAGAGGATGAAGACTTTTTAAATCCTTGCAAATACTGAGAACACTAGGAGCATGGCAGAGTGAGGAAATGTCCCGATATCTTTTCTGTTGAAATAACAAAAAGCTGGACATCTAAAACTAGACAAATAACAGCCAACTTGCACACAAGCATATCCGTGTGAGCTATCTGCGCATCAGAGCTTCTAGAGGTTAGAAATGCAGTGATTCTGGCTGGTAGACTGGGAGGAACAAACAAACTGGCTGCTCTCACATCCAGAATTTTCTGTATGACGAGGGGTAGGAGAGAATTTCCAGCCATTTTCCCTAAAAGTTCTGTCTGAAGAATCTGCGAACTCCACACAGTCAAGGCTAGGGATTGTGCAGAGAGTGGAGCAGGGTCAAGAGTTGTCTCTTAGCAGTGGTGGTTGTGGAATGGAAGGCTGAGAGACAGATACTATCAGCTACTCTGACCCAATGAAACAGAGCAAGACCTTCCTCTATTTTATGTCTTCCCACATTTACCACTGTGGAGCCCCAGTGGAAGTGACACAAGCAGTACTGAGTGGAAAACCACTCTCGGTACCACAGACAGGCCGGGGCCAAGGATTGCTGGCTTGCGTATTTACTGTTCCAGAGAGACAAATGACATTATTCGCTGCAGAGATCTAAGAGGCTTGTATGCCCCCTACCATAGAAACAGAGACCTCTATTTAGACTCTTCTTTCTAAAAGAAAAAAAGCAGACTATATTCACATTAATGCCCAGACGAAGATAGAGTCCACCAAACACCATGGACAAGCAGAGTGACAAGGCAGTTCAAAAGTAAAAGAGAAAATCTCCAAAAAATAATTTTAAAACCTGAGAAATATACAAGTTAAATGACAGAATTTAGTGTGGCACTTCTGAATAAACAAGGAGAGGCAAATACATCAGATCAACAACTCTAGGATAAAAGAATCAAAAAAGACCAAAATGTTGTTAATAAGAAAATTGAAACTAAAAAAAAAAAAAACTAAGCAGAACTACCAGAGATGAGAAACACTGAAAGAGATGAAGAGGGAAATAATGAGCTTAGGGAATAGAACTGACTAGATGACGCGAAGCATCAGTAATATTGAGGACGGAAATTTCGAAGTGATTCAGAAGAAAGAGGAGAGAATGAAAAATACTGAAGGAACTGGATGATGCCATCAGGAAAGGCAACATACAAATGGAAAATACAAGAAGGAGAAGATAAAGAGAACAGAGCGTATTCAATAATTGACAAGAATTTCCCAAATCTAAAGATTCAACTGGAGATTTGAATCCAAGAAGGTAACAGAACATGCACATATCTCAAAGCAAAAAGGTCTTCTCCATGAACCAGCATATTAAAATTATCAAAAATTAATAATAAAGAAGGAATTATCAAAACAGCCAGGCAAAAGATGACCTGTAACAGAAAACCCATTCGACTGTCATCAGAGTTCTCAGTACAAACCTTACACACCAGAAAGGACTGGAATCAAATATTCAATGAAAAGAACCATCAGCCAAGAATAATGTATCTGGCTAAGCTCTTATTTAGATCTGAAGAAGAAATAAAGACTTTTCCAGACATGCTAAAGGTGAGGGAATTTTCCAATACGAGTCCTGCATTACAGGAAGTACTAAAAGGGATCAGCCTATCTGAAGCAAAACAACAACAACAACAACAACAAAATATATGTGTGTTTATGTATATATAATACATATAAAATTAAATATATACATATATATGCACATATATGTACAACATATATGCATATATGTAAACACACACACACATACACACATATATATTTAATGAGTATGTGTATATATATATATATACACACACACGCACACACACACACACACACACACACACACACATATATATGTCAAGAGTGAGACAGCTGGCAGATGAAAAGAACAGCATAGGGCAGCCCTTATTAGAAACATTAAGATAAATGCTATTGCAACTTAGATATAAATTTTCAGCATACGTCGGACAAAGTGACAATAACATAAAAAAGGAGGATTCAACAGTTGAAATTCACAAGCGGAAGGGGGATAATGCTCATGTAGAAGGAAATGAACTAATGTGTATACAATCATTACATTAGCTTAACAGTAACCCACATACTAAAGGTCTTGAACTTGGGTATACAACATAGCACAAGAAGGACTTGGAGAAATATTAACTAAACCCCTCCAAATTATAATAACAATGCAAGGACAAAGAAACAATGGAATTTCTGAGCTACCAAAGAAAAAGATAAAATAGCTATAGGAAAACACATTTCAATAATCACCCTAAATGTAAATACCCTGAACTGAAGAACAAGAAACCATGGAGTTGCAGACTGCATCAAAATACAATGTCCCATCACAAGCTGACTTGAGGAGACACATCTCAGTTCCAAAGACAGATAAAGACTCAAAGTGAAAGGGTAGAAAATTATATCTCAAGCAAATGTCACTCAGAGAAAAAAGAAGTGGTACTAATATAGGATGAAACTGACTTCAAAGTAATAATAATGAAACAAAAAGGTAAAGAAAGATATCTATGCTCCAAATCAGGGAGCGCTGAAATATGTAAAATAAATACTAACAGAACTAAAGGGAGCAACAAGACAAAAACACTATTGTAGTAGGGAACCTAAAGACCCCACTGTCGGAAACGGACAGATCATACAAACAGAAAATCACTAAGGAAGTAACATCCTTAAATGGCACATCAGACCAACTGGACACAAGTGACATTTCCAGAGGCTTTTATCTCCAAATTTCTGCTTATACAATCCACTCTAATGCACATGGAACATTCTCATGGATTGAACACATACTGGCACACAGAGAGTGCTTGAACAAATGTTAAGAGGGTTGAAATCATACCAACCATATTCTCTCACCATAAGGCTTTGAAGCTGGAGAGCAACTGTGAAAGTAAGGTGGGAACAGACACAAATACATGGAGATTAAAAGCATACTTCTGAAGAACAACTAGGTCAGAGAAGAAACAAAAGGTGAGATCAAGAGATACATAGAAATTAATGATTATTATAGTACAACATATCATGCTTTGGGAACGTGACATAAAATGGTCATAAGAGGAAAGTTCATATCCTTACAGGCCTATCTCCAAAAGCAAGAATGAACCCAAATAAACAAATGCTTCATCTTAAAAAACTAAAACTGAAAAAGGAAGCCCAAAGTCAGCAGAAAAAAAGAAATCATCAAAATTAGAGCCAAATTAATGCAATAAATAAAACAAAAACAATCAAAAAAATTAACGCAACAAGGGGCTTGATTTTTGAAAAGCGTAATAAAATTGACAAACCCCTGGCTAGAATCACTGAAGAAGAAAGAGAAAGGAAACCAACAAAATGAGGGATGCAAGAGGGGAAATTACAACAGACACCACAGAACATAAAGGATCATAGAATACTATGAAAAGTATATAACACCAATTACCCTAGAAGAAATGGACTAGTACTTACGTTGGAATCAAGAAGAACTGGGGAATTTAAATAGATCATTCAACAGTATGAAAATTCAAACAATCATCAAACTTACCCAAACTGAAAGTCCAGGACCACATGACTTTACCAGTGAATTCTACCAAACATCCAAAGAACACAGAATACCTATTCTCCTCAGACTCTTTCCAAAAATCTAGGTGGAGGCAAGACTTCCCAAGTCACCTCATAAGGCCAATATTTCCCTGATACCAAAACTTGCTAAAGATAACGCACAAAAAGGAAAAGCCAGACCAATCTCTCTGATGAACAGAGACACAAAAATTCAAAATAAGGTACTAGCAAACTGAATATAGCAACAGAGTAAAAAGATTATACACCACATCAAGTGGGCTTCATCCCAGGGACACAGGGATGGTTCAATAGATGCAAATCCATAAATGTGATACGTCACAAATAAAAAAAAATAAACATAGAATCATATTCATAGAGGCAGGAAAAGCCCTTGACAAGATGCAGCATCCACTTAGGATCAAAACGAAATCAGTATAGAAGGAAGCATCTTAACTTAATTAAGGCCATATGTCACAAACTCTCAGACAACTTTGTGTTCTTAATGGTGAAAATGAAAAACCTTTCCTCTGAGATCAGGAACAAGGCAAGGCTGTCCACTTTTGCCCCTGTTATTCAACATAACTCTGGAGGTCCTCGTGAGAGCAGTTAGACAAGATAAGGATAATAAAGATAAGGCATCCAAATAGAAAATCAAGTCAAACTGATACTATTTGTGGATGACATCATTCTCTGTACAGAAAACCCTAAGGACTCCACCAGAACACTTTTAGAAACAATAAGCAAATTCAATAAAGTTTCTGAGTACAAAATCAACATTCAAATATCCACTGCATTCCTATGCTCTAATAATGAAGTCAAGAAAAAGTAGAAAGACACAATTACTTTTGCAACTTCAGTGAAAAGAATACAATACCTCGGAATAAATTTACCAAAACACATGCAGGATCTGTATATTGAAAACTATAAGAACTTATTGGAAGGAGTTGAAGATACAAAGAAAAGGAATAGATACTCCATGTTCATAGGTTAGGAGACTCAATGTAGTTAAAATGACCTCATTATAACTTAAACCATTATTTAGATTTAATGCAAACTCCATCAAAATCCTATTGGCACTTTTTAACAAATTAGAACAAAAAATGATCATATTTGTATGGAAACACAAAAGAACTCAAATTGCTAAAGAAATCCTGAGGGGGGAAAAAAAAAAAACAACGAGACATCACTCTGCCTGACATCGAAATATACGACAAAGCAACAGTTAATCAAAACGGCATGGCATTGGCAGCAAAACAGACACACGAACCAGTGGAAAAGAATCAAGACTCCAGAAGCAAACCCAAATATATGGGCAAATAATTTCACCCTTAAGACCGAAAGATATTCATTGGAGAAAGGAAAGCCTCTTCAATAAATGGTGCTGGGAAAACTGGAAAGGCAGACAGGAAAAGAGTGAAACTAGATTCTTGTCTGTCACAACACACCAAAATTACCTCAAAATTGATTAAGGACCTGAATATAAGCCCTGGGGGAAAAAAAAGGTGCCGAAGAAAACACAGAAACTAAACCCAAGGATCACGGACCTAAAGAGAATTTTATGAATTTGACCTCAAAAGCAAGGGAAGGAAAAGCAAAAATAAATGAATGAGATTACATCAGACTCAAAAGCTTCTGCTCTGCAACAGAAACCATCAACAAGGTAAAGAGACAACCACTGGAATGGGAAGATATATCTGAAAGCAACACCTCCCATAAGGACTTTATATCCGAAATATGTACAAAGAAAGCAACACTTGCAATAAGGGACTAATATCCCAAATATACAAACAACTCAAACATCTCAGTAACAATATAAAAGCAAATGATCTAGTCAAAGAATTGGGTAGTGGACCTGAACCGACACTTATCCTTAGAGGTCCTATAAATGGCCAACGGATACTGAAAAAGATGCTCAATATCGCTATTAGGAAAATGAAAAATGAAAAGCACAAGGAGATACCATCTCTCACCTCTTAGAATGGCTATAATCAACAGAACAAGTAATGACAAATGTTGGAGAGGATGTGGAGAAATAGGAACCCTCATCCACTGCTGGTGGGACCGCAATTTGGTATGGCCACTATGGAAAACAGTACGGAGCTTCCTCATAAAACTAAGAATCACTCTATCATATAATCCAACGATCCCCCTACTGGATATTTACCCCAAAGCCTTGAAAGCACACATCCGAAAATGTATTTGCACACCACTGTTCACAGCAGCATTAGTCCCAGGGGCCAGGACATGGAAGCAACTGAAGTGTCCTGTGATAGATGACTGGATAAAGAAACCACAGCAACTACATACACTGGAATATAACTCGGACATGAGAAGAGATGAAATACTACCATTTGTGCCAACATGCTAAGTGAAATAAGGTAGAAAAGTTGAAAACCATGATTTCACTCCTATGTGGTGATAAAAGTCTAAAAGCAAACATGGCAAACAGAGACATGTGGAACAATTCAGTAGACTAGTGTTTACCAGAGACAGACATGGGGAAGATAGGTGGCAGTAAAAAAGGGTTAAATTTGGTGATGGAAGGAATTCCAACTCTGGGTGGTGAACACAAAATGCAACATACTGCTGAAGTACATACTTGGAAACATGAAATTTTGTTGTTCATTTTAATCTCAAAAATGTTTAAGACTAAAAAAATAATCAGTGTCATTTCAAAGGGAGCTATGTGTGTGTGTATCCTGCTGATAAATTCTTAGGGCTTCCTCTTTTATCGTGGTTTTGAGGATTTGTATGTGATCATATCGCTAGTCCTTATTGGACAGCAGCTTCCTTATGTACGAAAGTGGACATGTTCTCTTTGAAAGGAATGAACTGTATAACATGACAAACTGATATCCTACCTACTTGTACACATTACTTTCCTGAATTTATCAACCCATTTGGGAGGGGGCTATTACTGTAATCTTGCCTTATGCATATTCCATGCTGTATTGCTTTCTAGAATATGAGTTTACTTATGGTGTATATATAAGCCCTGGATTCTCCTGTGCGCATAGAGATACAACTCCACGCTTATATAAATCAGGGCCTCCTCTCCTCATGTTTGAAAACGCTGTATATAAGCAACCACCTTCTGGATGTGTAGTGAACTTACTGAATGTGAAAGACTCATAAAATCAGAAAGGAAGTCGGCACATAAATTCAAAGGACCATAGGTAGCAGTGTGAACAATTACACGCCAATGACGTGGACAACTTAGAAATTATTAGTTGTTAAAAACAGAAAACATACAAAAACAAGCTTGAAGAAATGTAAAATATGAGCACATTAATATCAAGCAAAGAGACTGAATCAGTAATCTTCCACATCCCAACAGAAAAGCCCAGGACCAACTGGCTTCATTGCTGAATTCTACCAAAATTAAAGAATTCATACAGAGCCTTCTCGAACTCTTTCAAAAACTTGAAAATGAGGAGAAACTTCCAGTCTCATTAGATGAGGCCAATATTATCCTGATCTAAAGCCAGATAAAAAAGATACAGGTCAATTTGTGTAATGATTATAGAAGCAAAAACTCTCAGCAGTATACTACTAGCAAATCCAATTCAACATCAAAAGAATCATGCACTATGATTAAGTGGGATTCCTTCCAGGGAGGCAAGGGTAGTTCAACATATGCAAACCAACAAATGTAATACTCCACAATAAAAGGAAACATAAAAATCATATGGTCTTCTCCATAGATGCAGAAAAAGCATTTGACTTCCTATCACGATAAACTGCTCAACAAATTAGCTAAAAACAAACGTACCTATTACACTAAATGCCACATCACAGACTCACCGTCAACACAATGGTGAAGAATTACAACCTTCTCTTCTAAGATTAAGAACAAAGAAGAGTACACATTCTCCCCATTACCGTAGTAGAGGAGAAACACTAGACAGGACAATTAGACAAGAAAAAGAAATTAAGGCATTCAAATTGGAAAAGAAGAAAAAAAATCTCATTTGCAGATCATATGATCTTACATATAGAAAAGCTTAAGATGCCAACAACATTTATTGAAATAATGCTGAAAAGTTTCAGAATCAAAAGAAATCCCAAAATTAGTTACATTACCATCTACTGACAATAATCTAAAAATAAATCTAAAAATACACTCCTACCATTTATAGTACTATCCAAAACATAACCAAAGAGGTGTAAACATAACCAAAGAGGTTAAAGATACGTACAAGATGTTGATGTAAGAAACTTATTCCTGGAGACAAAGATTGTTAAATATTTGAAAGTCATTGTATTATATCACATTAGCAGATTGAAGAAAAAGCTATATGGTCATTCTTTATCAAACCCATATGATCATTCTTCAACATAGCATTTAACAAAACACAACACACTTTAATAAAAATATCAATAAAAGAAGAAAAGAAGGAAACTATCTCAGTAAAATAAAAGTCATATATGAAAAACCCACAGCATCACACAAAAAGGTGAAAGTTCCAAGTTTTCCTAATACTGCTTATGAGTCAAGAATGCCCACCCTTGCCACATTTTTTCTCTAAAAAAAAATTTAATTTTTTTCAATTAGGGTTGAAATTCAGTATTATACTAGTTTCAGGTGTGCAGCATTTATATAACCTTAAGAAGTGATCCCCCTGATTAGTCTACTGCCCACCTGACACCATGCATAATTATTACATTATTATTGACTGTATTTCCTATGCTGGACTTCACATCCCAGTGACTATTTTCTAACTAGCAATTTCTACCTCCCATTCTCACTGTTTTCATCCTACCCTCCAAACTCTTTCCCATCTGGCAACCACTATTTCTATGAGTTTCTGAGATTTTTTTTTTTGCAGTTTTGATTCCACGTATAAGTGAAATCATATGGCATTTGTATTTGTCTTTCACTTTCTGACTTATCCCGCTTAGCATGATACCTTCCAGGTCCATCTAACTTGTTGCAAATGATGAGATTTCATTCTTTTTCACGCTGAGTAACTTTCCATCTTATAAGTGTATCACATCTTTATCCATTTTTCTTTTGATGGGCACCCAGGCTGATTCCATATTTTGGCTATGATAAACAGAGCTGCAATAAACATAGTGGTACATGTGTCTTTTCAAATGAGGGTTTTCTTTGGATTTCTTTGGATCAATAACCAAAAGTATAATTTGCTGGGTCTATGTTAATTTTTGAGTATCTTACATACTGGTTTCTAGAGTGGCTGCACCAATTTGCAATTCCACCAACAGCACATGAGAGTCCCCTATTCTCCACATTTTTGCCAGCACTTGTTGAGTTATTGATGATGGGCAGTCCAACAGGTGAGAGGTGATAACCCAGTGTGATCTTAGTTTTCATTTCTCCGATTAGTGACATGGAACACCTTTGCATATGTTCATTAGCCATATGTATGTCCTCCTTGGAGAAATTTCTCTTCTGCCCATTTCTTTAAGTGGATTGGTTGTTTGTTTGTTTCTTTGTTTTAGTTGAGTTCCATGAGTTCTTTATAAGTTTTACATATTAACTCCAAAACAGATGTTTCATTTGCAAATACCTTCTCCCATTCAATATTGTCTTTTTGTCTTGTTGTTGGTTTCCTTTCTTGTGAAAAACATTTTTAGTTTGGTTTAGTTCCATCTGTTCTTGCCACTTTTATTCAATATAGTACTGGGAGTTTTAGTCAGAGCAATTAGGCAAGGAAAAAATAATATCTAACTGGAAAGGAACAAAATTATCTTTGCTTGCAGATGATATGTAGAAACCCAAGGGTTTCTAGAAAAAGAAAAAAACAAAAAAATAAAAAAATAAAACAAAAAATCATAAAACAAAACAGCTTGTAACGAATAGGTGAATTGAGTAAGTAGGAAAATATATCAAAAACAACCAACAAATATCTGTTACATTTTCTATAACTAAAATTAATCCAAAAATAAAATTCAGAAATATTCCATTTATGACTTTAAATAAAAGACTTAAGAATTAATTTAACCAAGGAAGTGAAAGAACTGTACAATAAAAATTATAAAACACTGCTGAAATGACTTAAAAACATAAATAATGAAAACACATTCCATGTTCATGGACTGACTTAATATTGTTAAAATGGCCATACTAACCAAAGTGATTTACACATTTAGTACAATTCCTAACAAATTTCCAATGACATGTTTTTGCACTAATAGAAAAACATACCCTAGAATTCACATGGAATCTCAAAGGACTGTGAGTATGCAAAGCAACCCTGAAAACAAACAGAACTGAAGGACTCACACTTTCTGATTTCAAATATGACTACAAAGCTACAGAAGTCAAAACTGGTATTGTAATAAAGGTGAAGACCAAAGAGAAAAAATAAAATCCTGGAAATAAACTCTTGCACATGTGGTGTCAAATGATTTTTCACAAGGCCACAAAGACTATTCAATAAAGAAAGGACGGTATTCAACAAAAGGTACTGGAAAAACTGGATATCTACGTGCAGAAGAGTGAAGCTGTATGCTTATCTGACACCATACAACAAAAGTGAACTCAGAATGGATCAAAACTTATGTCTAAGAGCTAAAGCAAAACTCATTCTTGGCTATGACACCAAAAGCACAGACAACAGAAGAAAACAATACACAAACTACACTCACACAAAGTTTTAGAATTTTGTGTAATAAGTGTCAGTGAGGACGAAGAATGGCACCTTTGTTCACATTTGGTGGAAATGTAAAAACAGTGCAACTGCTATTGGAAAACAGAACAGGTATTCTTGAAAATAAAGGTAGCATTACCAGTTTAACATAATTGCACTTCTGGTTATGTATCTAACAAATGGAAAATAAGTTTTAAGTAGTTATTTGCACACATATGTTCATAGCAGCACTGAGGATGACAACTAAACAAAAGCAACCCTAGTGCCATCAGCTGGCATGAATGAATAAACAAAATGTGGTATATAAATAATATGGGATATTATTCAGCCTAAAAGAAATTCTGGTACATGCTACTACATGGATGAAACTGAGGACACAGTGCTGAGTGAATTAAGCAGGTTATTTAAAAAAATACTGTATCATTTTATCAGTTACTGAGAACAGTCAAACTCACAGGCAAGAATGTGAACAGACATTATCATGAAATAGGGTGGGGTAATGGGCAACTACTGCACGACATAATTCAAGTTTTAATTTTACAAAGTGAAAAAAGCTACATCATATTCAGAGTATATTTCCTCTTAAGTCTCCAGTTTTCTTTGGTTTATAGAGCACAAACTGCTATAATGATAGAAACTGGATCACTAACATTAAAAAATAGCAATAAAACTATATATTTTAGAAACACAAAAAACAGAAGATATTTTACCATTGACACTTTTATTGTCTTTTCATTAATTGTCTGTAAAATTGTTAAATAGTTAAATTGCTTATAAAGTTAAAATACAAAATTCAATAAAATTCCAAGTAGTTGTGCGTGGGTGTTGCTTTAATTTATACTACTTCCAACAGAAAGTAACTTAGTAGACAACAAAGAATCTGTAAATAATACAAAGTTACACATTAAGCACCTTTACCAAATTTATATTCAGAAATGCCTTCTCAATTCTGATGGCCTCACTTATGAAAGTTAACAGTCCCTGTCACCAGGGCATTCTATGAAAATAAAGTCAATAAACAATAACAATTTTAATTCCAGTAGAAACAAATTTTGGACCAAAGAATTTTCTGTATATATTAAACACTTGAATAATTAAAAAAAATAATTTAAATTTTAAACAAAGACGTCTTCGTAAACTTTCTAATTGGTGTCTCACATAATGTCAAAATATTTTCTTATGCATTAATGTACTATGTATATATATTTGTCAACCATATTTGTCAATTGTATCTTGACACATATCCACAGGATTGACCAGAACAAAAAAACACAGTATACACAGTGGCACTACACTGCTTACCAGTTGTCCTTCTCTAAGGTGACATCACTTGGATTTAAGCATTCCAAAGAAGAGCCAGGATAGTCTGACATTCATTTGTACATTCAATCAAGTCTAATAATTTCTTGCTTTGGGGGTTGAAGGCTTCCAGGTCTTTGGAACAAGAGAACAAGAGAATTGCTGAAACTTGCCTATAAAACTCTCCTGCAATTGTGACAATTTCCACATTTGGAAAACTGCAACGGAATATGTGGAATGCCATTTCTAATTTTTTAAGTACATCTGAAAGCAATAACCAGTCATGGCCCACAAAACAAAAAGGATGGTAGTTAGAAGCTCTGGTGAATTAAAGGTGCCCCAATAATTATAGCCCTTAATAAACCATTCTAAAGCCATAACAAGAGTGTTTTCTTCCACCACCCTGCCATTTTTCACCACATGCATTCACTTATCAACATTCTCCTTTAAAGAAAAGCAAAAGTATCTAATGCTAGTGAGAGTAAATCTGGACTCATCCAGTTTTAAGAGAACATATAGGGAAGACCAACTAGTTTTTAGAAAGAAGGATGAAAACCTTAATCAAACTCACCTCCTTTGCTTTAAACCCATCTCCAATCTCAAACTCCTCTCATCTATCTGAATTCATGTTTTAAAGCAAATTATTACACTCCTTGCATATACCCTGCAACAGAACTTTATGATTTAGATCCTAATAAAATTTTACTATTTATAATGGCTTACAAACTTTACAGCCTGATGATGATGTAGCCTATTAAGCACCTTTGTTAACCAATAGTAGAGCACAAGTCTCTTGATAATGTATAACATCAAGCTTGGGTATATATTGGGTGGCTCAGATTGAAGGGCAAAACAATACCTTACCAAATCTGATGACATAAAAAAATCCCCAAACAATGCATAATAATTTTCTAAGCCTTTATGAGAAGTAAAATTATCAATGTAGGTGAGGACAATTATTAATATAGGTGTAGTGTGCTGATGTGCCTTGGAAGGCCCCATTAATGGTACGCTGGAAAGCTTCTAAAACTCTTTATCCAAGATTTAATATCTTAGGTATACAGGCACAAACTCTTCTGTGGCATTCCAATAAATGGCAACATAAACACTTTGGGCTCCAGGTCCTTATTTGCCTTGGTAGTGTTCTGATAGAGATATCATATACAGTGCTATGAATCTGATCCCAGTTTTGTATAATGAAGACACCATAAAAGCACATTAAGTTAACTGCAGGGACACTTAGAATTCACTCACCTACCCACCATCTATTTAAAAGTGTTTTTGAAAGGTCCTACCTACTACTCTAAGAAAACTCAGGTATTTTTCAACCATATGTTTACCCTTGGAAATGGAAACTTTGAGGTTGTAACATGGTAATTGAAGGAATTCTGAAATGCAAATTCAAACACATCCTTGTATACTTCATCTGTATCATCTTGTACCTCTGATCCTGGAGGGTTTGCCAAAACAGTAAATCCAGTTTCATGATCTTGTGCTAATGGAGGGGAGAAGAGAAAAAGGAGTCGGCAGGCTCCATTATAATTTCAGTTCTCCCCAATTAAAAAATTCTAAATAAAAAGAGATTATTTCCTAATAATCTCTGTTTAAAGTCCCGCCAGCCATCCTCCTCTCTCTTCCACCACAGAGAAATGTTCCGTAAATCATTCACTTCCCACTGAACAAAAAATAACAATGTTTCTCACCACAAACAGAGCTCCCATAAAACTCCCAAGGCCTATGAAATTCATCTCTGTCACCCTGTAGGTCATGTACATAATCTGGAGAGAGGGGGAAAATGTCTTTAAGAAATTGTTGAAATAATAAAGATTTCAGCAAATTTTCAGGATACTATACATACAAAATTGATTGCATTTCTAACAAAGTCCAAGAAATAAATAAAATAATCACAGAATAGCTTCAAAAAAATACTTAGGAATAAACCTAAGTAAGGGGCAAAAGGTCTGTACACTGAAAACTAAAATGTTGATAACTGTAAGGCAATACAGGTAAATAAAAAGTATTTCATATTGATAGGTTAGATGACTTAATACTGTGAAAATGGACATATTACCCAAAGCAATCTACAGATTTATCATCTCTTATCAAAGTCACAATGACATTTTTCAAAAATAGAAAAGTTGTCCTAAAATTAACATAAAATCTTGAGAGATGCCATATAGCCAAAACTATCTTTAAAAAAAAGCTGGTGGCTGCATACTTCTTAATTTCAAAATATAATGCAAAGCAACCCTAATTAAGAGAGTATACAATTGACATAAATACAGAAAAACATATAGACCAAAGGGGCATAATAGAGTCAAACATAAAAATTCTTATATACTATCAATCTTTGACAAAGATAATGAACTCTATACAATGTAAAAAATTTCACTCAAAAACAAATTAATGACCTGAACGTAAGACCAAAAACATCGAAGATAAAAGGACGTATTCAGAAAATGGCACTTGGCAGCAATTTCTATAACATGACACCAAAAGCACAGCCAACAACAAAAAACAAAAGCAAATAAATGTGACTACATGAATCTTAAAATCTACGTAGTGAAGGAAATACAAGTAAGAAAGGCAACACACAGAAAGTAAATATTTACAAACCCTCTATCTGATAAAGGGAACATAGCCAGAAAATATTAGAAAAAAAAAAATTCTACAACTCAACAAAAAGCCAAATAAGCCAATTCAAAATGGACAAAGGACTTGAAAAACAATTCTCCAATAAAGCTTTATGAATGGCCAGTAAGAGAAGATAATCAACATCACTAATCTTTAAACAAATGCATATGACTATAATAAGATATCCATTCTCCGCTCATAGACTGCTGGTGGAAATGAAAAATGATAAAGCCACTTAGGAAAAACAATATGGACGTTCCTCAGAAAATTTAAAATTGAACTATCATATAACCCAGCAATTTCACTTTTGAGCTCATACCCAAAGCAATGGAAGGAGGATCTCAGATATTTTCACATATATATTTATAAATATTCTCGCATTATTCACAAGAATTAAAAGGTACAAACAACCCAAATGTCCATATGTATAAAGAAAACATGGCATATCCAGGCAGTGGAATATTATTCAGTCTTAAAAAAGGAATTCTTTCTCATAACACTATGTGAAGGAACTTTGAAAACATGATCAATGAAATAAACCAGTCACAAATAATCACATAATGTAAGATTTCACTTATACGAGGTATCTAAAGTAGATAGAATGATAAACACAAAAAGAATAATAATACTCCTTGCAAGAGATTGGGTGGAGAAGAGGTGACTATTAGTATTTAATGGGCATAAATTTTTATTTAGGCAAGATAGAAGAGTTCTAGAGGGATTTTGCACCACAATCTCAATAGACTTGACACTCCTGCACAGTACAGATAAAAATGTTTGAGAGGAATTTTAGTGCTATAAACTAAGATTTTTAATAAATAAATCTAATTTAAGATAAACAAATAGTTACTACCACATGGATTGTTGGCATTCTTTGACACTAAGAATATAACAAAGGATTTCAGTGTTCATTCCTCACATTAATGGAAATCTTGTTCTTCTTCAGGGATCTTGTAATGGCTGAGGCTTACACAATGACACATCTGCTGACTAAACATCACATACACACACAGATAATTTCATGAATGAAAGGTCTGAGTCTTTAATTTCATATAGATTCAGAATGTAAAAAAAAATAAAAGATACCTTATTTGTAGAAAGAAAAATAACTTTAAGAAATCGTAAATGACAGTGAATGTAGGTCAATTGAAATGCACAATAACTGGCTAAGCACACTAAAATATTTAGCTTAATTAGAATGCTATATCACACAAAAGGCAATATTACTGCTGTTTTAAAATCTAAAGGTATTTTATGTTTGTCTAACAAAACACAAAATTTCTTAGTATTTAAGTTGTAGGAAAGAACATTTTCTTCTATTCTATTTTTTAAATTTAAGTTTATTGGGGTGACCTGGTTAATAAAATCGTCTAGGTTTCAAGTGTACTGTTTTCTTGAACTTTAACATTCTTGTTCCTTTAAGTGACCTATCTGCCAGAAACCTTTTCATAACATCGTTGTGAGTCATTTTCATAATGGTTTTAGAACTGAATATGTAGCCAAAGAAGGGTCAGCACCGTGGGACAGAGGCAGGTGGACAATTTCCAACTGCCAAGTGCCATTTTCTGAATACGTCCTTTTATCTTCGATGTTTTTGGTCTTACGTTCAGGTCATTAATTTGTTTTTGAGTGAAATTTTTTACATTGTATAGAGTTCATTATCTTTGTCAAAGATTGATAGTATATAAGAATTTTTATGTTTGACTCTATTATGCCCCTTTGGTCTATATGTTTTTCTGTATTTATGTCAATTGTATACTCTCTTAATTAGGGTTGCTTTGCATTATATTTTGAAATTAAGAAGTATGCAGCCACCAGCTTTTTTTTAAAGATAGTTTTGGCTATATGGCATCTCTCAAGATTTTATGTTAATTTTAGGACAACTTTTCTATTTTTGAAAAATGTCATTGTGACTTTGATAAGAGATGATAAATCTGTAGATTGCTTTGGGTAATATGTCCATTTTCACAGTATTAAGTCATCTAACCTATCAATATGAAATACTTTTATTTACCTGTATTGCCTTACAGTTATCAACATTTTAGTTTTCAGTGTACAGACCTTTTGCCCCTTACTTAGGTTTATTCCTAAGTATTTTTTGAAGCTATTCTGTGATTATTTTATTTATTTCTTGGACTTTGTTAGAAATGCAATCAATTTTGTATGTATAGTATCCTGAAAATTTGCTGAAATCTTTATTATTTCAACAATTTCTTAAAGACATTTTCCCCTCTCTCCAGATTATGTACATGACCTACAGGGTGACAGAGATGCGTTTCATAGGCCTTGGGCGTGTTATGGGAGCTCTGTTTGTGGTGAGAAACAGTGTTATTTTTTGTTCAGTGGGAAGTGAATGATTTACGGAACCTTTCTCTGTGGTGGAAGAGAGAGGAGGATGGCTGGCGGGACTTTAAACAGAGATTATTAGGAAATAATCTCTTTTTATTTAGAATTTTTTAATTGGGGAGAACTGAAATTATAATGGAGCCTGCCGACTCCTTTTTCTCTTCTCCCCTCCATTAGCACAAGATCATGAAACTGGATTTACTGTTTTGGCAAACCCTCCAGGATCAGAGGTACAAGATGATACAGATGAAGTATACAAGGATGTGTTTGAATTTGCATTTCAGAATTCCTTCAATTACCATGTTACAACCTCAAAGTTTCCATTTCCAAGGGTAAACATATGGTTGAAAAATACCTGAGTTTTCTTAGAGTAGTAGGTAGGACCTTTCAAAAACACTTTTAAATAGATGGTGGGTAGGTGAGTGAATTCTAAGTGTCCCTGCAGTTAACTTAATGTGCTTTTATGGTGTCTTCATTATACAAAACTGGGATCAGATTCATAGCACTGTATATGATATCTCTATCAGAACACTACCAAGGCAAATAAGGACCTGGAGCCCAAAGTGTTTATGTTGCCATTTATTGGAATGCCACAGAAGAGTTTGTGCCTGTATACCTAAGATATTAAATCTTGGATAAAGAGTTTTAGAAGCTTTCCAGCGTACCATTAATGGGGCCTTCCAAGGCACATCAGCACACTACACCTATATTAATAATTGTCCTCACCTACATTGATAATTTTACTTCTCATAAAGGCGTAGAAAATTATTATGCATTGTTTGGGGATTTTTTTATGTCATCAGATTTGGTAAGGTATTGTTTTGCCCTTCAATCTGAGCCACCCAATATATACCCAAGCTTGATGTTATACATTATCAAGAGACTTGTGCTCTACTATTGGTTAACAAAGGTGCTTAATAGGCTACATCATCATCAGGCTGTAAAGTTTGTAAGCCATTATAAATAGTAAAATTTTATTAGGATCTAAATCATAAAGTTCTGTTGCAGGGTATATGCAAGGAGTGTAATAATTTGCTTTAAAACATGAATTCAGATAGATGAGAGGAGTTTGAGATTGGAGATGGGTTTAAAGCAAAGGAGGTGAGTTTGATTAAGGTTTTCATCCTTCTTTCTAAAAACTAGTTGGTCTTCCCTATATGTTCTCTTAAAACTGGATGAGTCCAGATTTACTCTCACTAGCATTAGATACTTTTGCTTTTCTTTAAAGGAGAATGTTGATAAGTGAATGCATGTGGTGAAAAATGGCAGGGTGGTGGAAGAAAACACTCTTGTTATGGCTTTAGAATGGTTTATTAAGGGCTATAATTATTGGGGCACCTTTAATTCACCAGAGCTTCTAACTACCATCCTTTTTGTTTTGTGGGCCATGACTGGTTATTGCTTTCAGATGTACTTAAAAAATTAGAAATGGCATTCCACATATTCCGTTGCAGTTTTCCAAATGTGGAAATTGTCACAATTGCAGGAGAGTTTTATAGGCAAGTTTCAGCAATTCTCTTGTTCTCTTGTTCCAAAGACCTGGAAGCCTTCAACCCCCAAAGCAAGGAATTATTAGACTTGATTGAATGTACAAATGAATGTCAGACTATCCTGGCTCTTCTTTGGAATGCTTAAATCCAAGTGATGTCACCTTAGAGAAGGACAACTGGTAAGCAGTGTAGTGCCACTGTGTATACTGTGTTTTTTTGTTCTGGTCAATCCTGTGGATATGTGTCAAGATACAATTGACAAATATGGTTGACAAATATATATACATAGTACATTAATGCATAAGAAAATATTTTGACATTATGTGAGACACCAATTAGAAAGTTTACGAAGACGTCTTTGTTTAAAATTTAAATTATTTTTTTTAATTATTCAAGTGTTTAATATATACAGAAAATTCTTTTGGTCCAAAATTTGTTTCTACTGGAATTAAAATTGTTATTGTTTATTGACTTTATTTTCATAGAATGCCCTGGTGACAGGGACTGTTAACTTTCATAAGTGAGGCCATCAGAATTGAGAAGGCATTTCTGAATATAAATTTGGTAAAGGTGCTTAATGTGTAACTTTGTATTATTTACAGATTCTTTGTTGTCTACTAAGTTACTTTCTGTTGGAAGTAGTATAAATTAAAGCAACACCCACGCACAACTACTTGGAATTTTATTGAATTTTGTATTTTAACTTTATAAGCAATTTAACTATTTAACAATTTTACAGACAATTAATGAAAAGACAATAAAAGTGTCAATGGTAAAATATCTTCTGTTTTTTGTGTTTCTAAAATATATAGTTTTATTGCTATTTTTTAATGTTAGTGATCCAGTTTCTATCATTATAGCAGTTTGTGCTCTATAAACCAAAGAAAACTGGAGACTTAAGAGGAAATATACTCTGAATATGATGTAGCTTTTTTCACTTTGTAAAATTAAAACTTGAATTATGTCGTGCAGTAGTTGCCCATTACCCCACCCTATTTCATGATAATGTCTGTTCACATTCTTGCCTGTGAGTTTGACTGTTCTCAGTAACTGATAAAATGATACAGTATTTTTTTAAATAACCTGCTTAATTCACTCAGCACTGTGTCCTCAGTTTCATCCATGTAGTAGCATGTACCAGAATTTCTTTTTAGGCTGAATAATATCCCATATTATTTATATACCACATTTTGTTTATTCATTCATGCCAGCTGATGGCACTAGGGTTGCTTTTGTTTAGTTGTCATCCTCAGTGCTGCTATGAACATATGTGTGCAAATAACTACTTAAAACTTATTTTCCATTTGTTAGATACATAACCAGAAGTGCAATTATGTTAAACTGGTAATGCTACCTTTATTTTCAAGAATACCTGTTCTGTTTTCCAATAGCAGTTGCACTGTTTTTACATTTCCACCAAATGTGAACAAAGGTGCCATTCTTCGTCCTCACTGACACTTATTACACAAAATTCTAAAACTTTGTGTGAGTGTAGTTTGTGTATTGTTTTCTTCTGTTGTCTGTGCTTTTGGTGTCATAGCCAAGAATGAGTTTTGCTTTAGCTCTTAGACATAAGTTTTGATCCATTCTGAGTTCACTTTTGTTGTATGGTGTCAGATAAGCATACAGCTTCACTCTTCTGCACGTAGATATCCAGTTTTTCCAGTACCTTTTGTTGAATACCGTCCTTTCTTTATTGAATAGTCTTTGTGGCCTTGTGAAAAATCATTTGACACCACATGTGCAAGGGTTTATTCCCGGGCTTTTATTTTGTCCCTTTGGTCTTCACCTTTATTACAATACCAGTTTTGACTTCTGTAGCTTTGTAGTCATATTTGAAATCAGAAAGTGTGAGTCCTTCAGTTCTGTTTGTTTTCAGGGTTGCTTTGCATACTCACAGTCCTTTGAGATTCCATGTGAATTCTAGGGTATGTTTTTCTATTAGTGCAAAAACATGTCATTGGAAATTTGTTAGGAATTGTACTAAATGTGTAAATCACTTTGGTTAGTATGGCCATTTTAACAATATTAAGTCAGTCCATGAACATGGAATGTGTTTTCATTATTTATGTTTTTAAGTCATTTCAGCAGTGTTTTATAATTTTTATTGTACAGTTCTTTCACTTCCTTGGTTAAATTAATTCTTAAGTCTTTTATTTAAAGTCATAAATGGAATATTTCTGAATTTTATTTTTGGATTAATTTTAGTTATAGAAAATGTAACAGATATTTGTTGGTTGTTTTTGATATATTTTCCTACTTACTCAATTCACCTATTCGTTACAAGCTGTTTTGTTTTATGATTTTTTGTTTTATTTTTTTATTTTTTTGTTTTTTTCTTTTTCTAGAAACCCTTGGGTTTCTACATATCATCTGCAAGCAAAGATAATTTTGTTCCTTTCCAGTTAGATATTATTTTTTCCTTGCCTAATTGCTCTGACTAAAACTCCCAGTACTATATTGAATAAAAGTGGCAAGAACAGATGGAACTAAACCAAACTAAAAATGTTTTTCACAAGAAAGGAAACCAACAACAAGACAAAAAGACAATATTGAATGGGAGAAGGTATTTGCAAATGAAACATCTGTTTTGGAGTTAATATGTAAAACTTATAAAGAACTCATGGAACTCAACTAAAACAAAGAAACAAACAAACAACCAATCCACTTAAAGAAATGGGCAGAAGAGAAATTTCTCCAAGGAGGACATACATATGGCTAATGAACATATGCAAAGGTGTTCCATGTCACTAATCGGAGAAATGAAAACTAAGATCACACTGGGTTATCACCTCTCACCTGTTGGACTGCCCATCATCAATAACTCAACAAGTGCTGGCAAAATGTGGAGAATAGGGGACTCTCATGTGCTGTTGGTGGAATTGCAAATTGGTGCAGCCACTCTAGAAACCAGTATGTAAGATACTCAAAAATTAACATAGACCCAGCAAATTATACTTTTGGTTATTGATCCAAAGAAATCCAAAGAAAACCCTCATTTGAAAAGACACATGTACCACTATGTTTATTGCAGCTCTGTTTATCATAGCCAAAATATGGAATCAGCCTGGGTGCCCATCAAAAGAAAAATGGATAAAGATGTGATACACTTATAAGATGGAAAGTTACTCAGCGTGAAAAAGAATGAAATCTCATCATTTGCAACAAGTTAGATGGACCTGGAAGGTATCATGCTAAGCGGGATAAGTCAGAAAGTGAAAGACAAATACAAATGCCATATGATTTCACTTATACGTGGAATCAAAACTGCAAAAAAAAAAATCTCAGAAACTCATAGAAATAGTGGTTGCCAGATGGGAAAGAGTTTGGAGGGTAGGATGAAAACAGTGAGAATGGGAGGTAGAAATTGCTAGTTAGAAAATAGTCACTGGGATGTGAAGTCCAGCATAGGAAATACAGTCAATAATAATGTAATAATTATGCATGGTGTCAGGTGGGCAGTAGACTAATCAGGGGGATCACTTCTTAAGGTTATATAAATGCTGCACACCTGAAACTAGTATAATACTGAATTTCAACCCTAATTGAAAAAAATTAAATTTTTTTTTAGAGAAAAAATGTGGCAAGGGTGGGCATTCTTGACTCATAAGCAGTATTAGGAAAACTTGGAACTTTCACCTTTTTGTGTGATGCTGTGGGTTTTTCATATATGACTTTTATTTTACTGAGATAGTTTCCTTCTTTTCTTCTTTTATTGATATTTTTATTAAAGTGTGTTGTGTTTTGTTAAATGCTATGTTGAAGAATGATCATATGGGTTTGATAAAGAATGACCATATAGCTTTTTCTTCAATCTGCTAATGTGATATAATACAATGACTTTCAAATATTTAACAATCTTTGTCTCCAGGAATAAGTTTCTTACATCAACATCTTGTACGTATCTTTAACCTCTTTGGTTATGTTTACACCTCTTTGGTTATGTTTTGGATAGTACTATAAATGGTAGGAGTGTATTTTTAGATTTATTTTTAGATTATTGTCAGTAGATGGTAATGTAACTAATTTTGGGATTTCTTTTGATTCTGAAACTTTTCAGCATTATTTCAATAAATGTTGTTGGCATCTTAAGCTTTTCTATATGTAAGATCATATCATCTGCAAATGAGATTTTTTTTTCTTCTTTTCCAATTTGAATGCCTTTATTTCTTTTTCTTGTCTATTTGCCCTGCCTAGGGTCTCATTTGTTCTTAATCTTAGAAGAAAAGTTTGTAATCCTTTACTATTGTGTTGAAGGTGAGTCTGTGATGTGGCATTTAGTGTAATAGGTATGTTTGCTTTTACCTAATTTGTTGAGCAGTTTATTGTGAAAGGAAGTCAAATGCTTTTTCTGCATCTATAGAGATGACCATATAATTTTTATGTTTTTTATTTTATTGTGGAGTATCACATTTGTTGGTTTGCATATGTTGAACTACCCTTGCACCCCTGGAAGGAATCTCACTTAATTATAGTGCATGATTCTTTTGATGTTGAATTGGATTTGCTAGTAGTATACTGTTGAGAGTTTTTGCATCTATAGTCACCAAAAAATTGACCTGTAGCTCTTTTATCTGGCTTTAGATCAGGATAATATTGGCCTCATCTAATGAGACGGAAGTTTCTCCTCATTTTCAAGTTTTTGAAAGAGTTCGAGAAGGCTCTGTGTGAATTCTTTAATTTTGGTAGAATTCAGCAATGAATCCAGTTGGTCCTGGGCTTTTCTGTTGGAATGTTGAAGATTACTGATTCAGTCTCTTTGCTTGATATTAATGTGCTCATATTTTACATTTCTTCAAGCTTGTTTTTGTATGTTTTGTGTTTTTAACAACTAATAATTTCTAAGTTGTCCACGTCATTGGCGTATAATTGTTCACACTGCTACCTATGGTCCTTTGAATTTATGTGCCGACTTCCTTTCTGATTTTATGAGTCTTTCACAGTCAGTAAGTTCAGTACACATCCAGAAGGAGGTTGCTTATATACAGAGTGTTCAAACATGAGGAGAGGAGGCCCTAATTTATATAAGCGTGAAGTTGTATCTCTATGCGCACAGGAGAATCCAGGGTTTATATATACACCATAAGGACACTGATATTCTAGAAAGAAAAACACCATGCAATATGCATAAGGCAAGTTTACAGTAATAGCCCCCTCCCAAATGGGTTGATAAATTCAGGAAAGTATGTAGGATATCAGTTTGTCGTGTTATGCAGTTCATTTTTTTCAAAGAGAACGTGACCACTTTCGTACAGTAAGGAAGCTGCTGTCCAAGGAGGACTAGGACAATGATAACATACAAATCCTCAAAACCACGGTAAAAAGAGGAAACCCTAAGAATTTATCAGCGGGATACACACACACATAGCTCCCTTTGAAAAGACACTGATTATATTTTTAGTCTTAAACTTTTTTGAGATGAAAGTGAACAACAAAATTTCATGTTTCCAAGTATGCACTTCAGCAGTATGTTGCATTATGTGTTCACCACCCAGAGTTAGAATTCCTTCCATCACCAAATTTAACCCCTTATTACTGCCACCTACCTCCCCCAACTTCCCCACGTCTGCCTCTGGTAAACACTAGTCTACTGAATTGTTCCACGTGTCTTTGTCTGTCATGTTTGCTTTTAGACTTTTATCGCCACATAGGAGTGAAATCATGGTTTTTAACTTTTTCTAACTTATTTCACTTAGCATGTTGTCACAAATGGCAGTATGTCATCTCTTCTGATGAGCGAGTTTTATTCCATTTTACATAGGTGCCACGGCTTCTTTATCCAATCATCTATCAGAGGACACTTCAGTTGCTTCCACGTCCCGGCCACTGGGACTAATGCTGCTGTGAACAGCGATGTGCAGATACCTTTTTGGATGTGCGATGTCAAGTCTTTGGGGGTAAATAGCCAGTAGAGGGATCGCTGAATCATATGATAGAGCGAGTCTTAGTTTTCTGTGGAACCTCCATATTGCTTTCCATAGTGGCCATACCAAATTACGGTCCCACCAGCAGTGTATGATGGTTCCTATACCTCCACGTCCTTTCCAACATTTGTCATTACGCGTCCTGTTGATTATAGCCATTCTAAGAGGTGTGAGATGGTATCTCATTGTGGTTTTGATTTTTCATTTTCCTAATAGTGATATTGAGCAGCTTTTCCAGTATCCTTTGCCCATTTATGGTACTCCTGGGATAAGTGTCGGTTCAGGTCCACTGCCCAATTCTTTGACTAGATCATTTGCTTTTATATTGTTACTGAGTTGTATGAGTTACTTGTATATTTGGGATATTATGTCCTTACCGCAAGTGTTGCTTTCTTTGTATATATTTTGGATAATAGGTCCTTATGGGAGGTGTCGCTTACAAATATATCTTCCCATTCCAGTGGTTGTCTCTTTACCTTGTTGATGGTTTCTTTTGCTGAGCAGAAGCTTTTGAATCTGATGTAATCCCATTCATTTATTTTTTCTTTTCTTTCCCTTGCCTTTGAGGTCAAATTCATAAAATTATCTTCAGGTCCATGATCCCTTGGGTTTAGTTATTGTCAGTTGGTTTGGTTCTGCACCTTTATTTTTTCCAGGGCTTATATTCAGGTCCTTAATCTACTTTGAGGTAATTTTGGTGTGTTGTGACAGACAACAGTCTAATTTCATTCTTTTCCTGCTGCCTTTCCAGTTTCCCCAGCACCATTTATTGAAGGAGCTTTCATTTCTCCAGTGTATGTTTTTGGGTCTTTCTGGTGAAAATTATTTGCCCATATATATTGGTTTTCTTCTGGAGTCTTGATTCTTTTCCACTGGTTCGTGTGTCTGTTTTGTTGCCAATGCCATGCCATTTTCATTACTGTTGCTTTGTCGTAGAATTTGGAGTTAGGCAAAGTGATGGCTCGTTTTTATTCTCAGGATTGCTTTGGCAATTTGAGTTCTTTTGTGTTTCCAGACCAATATGATCATTTTTTGTTCTAATTTGTTAAAAAGTGCCAATAGGATTTTGATGGAGATTGCATTAAATCTAAATAATGGTTTAAGTTATAATGAGGTCATTTTAACTACATTGAGTCTCCTAACCTATGAACATGGAGTATCTATTCCTTTTCTTTGTATCTTCAACTCCTTCCAATAAGTTCTTATAGTTTTCAATATACAGATCCTGCATGTGTTTTGGTAAATTTATTCCGAGGTATTGTATTCTTTTCACTGAAGTTGCAAAAGTAATTGTGTCTTTCTACTTTTTCTTGACTTCATTATTAGAGCATAGGAATGTGGTGGATTTATGAATGTTGATTTTGTACCCAGAAACATTTTTGTATTTGCTTATTGTTTCTGGTAGTGTTCTGTGAAGTCCTTAAGGTTTTCTGTACAGAGAATCATGTCATCCACAAATAGAATCAGTTTGACTTGATTTTCTATTTGGATGCCTTATCTTTATTATCCTTCTCTTGTCTAGTTGCTCTCAGGAGGACCTCCAGTGTTATGTTGAGTAACAGGGGCGAAAGTGTACAGCCTTGCCTTGTTCCTGATCTCAGAGAAAAGATTTTTCATTTTCACCATTAAGAATACAAAGTTGTCTGAGAGTTTGTTACATATGGCCTTAATATGTAACATATGTTAAGATGCTTTCTACTATAGTGATTTTGTTTTGATCCTAAATGGATGCTGTATCTTGCAAAGGCTTTTCCTGCCTCTACGAGTATGATTCTATGATTCTTATTTTTTAGTTTGTGACGTATCACATTTATGGGTTTGCATGAAGTGAACCATCCCTGTGTCCCTGGGATGAAGCCCACTTGATGTGGTGTATAATCTTTTTACTCTGTTGCTGTATTCAGTTTGCTAGTACCTTATTTTGAATTTTTGTGTCTCTGTTCATGAGAGAGATTGGTCTGTGCTTTTCTTTTTTGTGCATTATCTTTAGCAAGTTTTGGTATCAGGGAAATTTGACCTTATGAGGTGAGTTGGGAAAGATTCCTTCACCTAGATTTTTGGAAAGAGTTTGAGGAGAGTAGGTATTCAATCTTCTTTAGATGTTTGGAAGATTTCACTGGTAAAATCATGTGGTCCTGGACTTTCAGTTTTCGGTAAGTTTGATGACTGTTTGAAATTTCATACACTGAATGATCTATTTAAATTTTTCAGCTGTTCTTGATTTCATCCTAATTACTAGTGCATTTCTTCTAGGGTAATTGGTGTTATATACTTTTCATAGTATTCTTCTATGATCGTTTATGTTCTGTGGTGTCTGTCTTAATTTCCCCTCTTGCATCCCTCATTTTGTTGGTTTCCTTTTTCTTTCTTCTTTAGTGATTCTAGCCAGGGGTTTGTCAATTTGATTACCCTTTTGAAAAAAAAAAAAACAGCTCTTTGTTGTGTTAATTTTTTTGATTGTTTTTGTTTTATTTATTGCATTAATTTGGCTATAACTTTGATAATTTTTTTTTCTGCTGACTTTGGTCTTTCTTTGTTCAGTTTTAGTTTTTTAAGATGAAGAATTTGTTTATTTGGGTTCATTCTTGCTTTTGGAGATAGGCCTGTATGGATATGAACTTTCCTCTTATGATCATGTTATGCCACGTTCCCAAAGCATGATATGTTGTACTGTAATTGTCATTAATTTCTACGTATCTCTTGATCTCTCCTTTTGTTTCTTCTCTGACCTAGTTGTTCTTCAGAAGTATGTTTTTTATCTCCATGTATTTGTGTCTGTTCCCACCTTACTTTCACAGTTGCTCTCCAGCTTCAAAGCCTTATGGTGAGAGAATATGGTTGGTATGATTTCAACCCTCTTAACATTTGTTCAAGCACTCTCTGTGTGCCAGTATGTGTTCAATCCATGAGAATGTTCCATGTGCATTAGAGTAGAATGTATAAGCAGCAATTTGGAGATAAAAGCCTCTGGAAATGTCACTTGTGTCCAGTTGGTCTGATGTGCCATTTAAGGATGTTATTTCCTTAGTGATTTTCTGTTTGTATGATCTGACCGTTTCCGACAGTGGGGTCTTTAGGTTCCCTACTACAATAGTGTTTTTGTCTCGTTGCTCCCTTTAGTTCTGTTAATATTTAATTTACATATTTCAGGGCTCCCTGATTGGGAGCATAGATGTCTTTCTTTACCTTTTTGTTTCATTATTATTACTTTGAAGTCAGTTTCAATCTATTTTATATTGAAACTTCTCTTGCTTTTCTCTGAATGACATTTGCTTGAGATATAATTTTCTACCCTTTCACTTTGAGTCTTTATCTGTCTTCGGAACTGAGATGTGTCTCCTCAAGTCAGCTTGTGATGGGACATTGTATTTTGATGCAGTCTGCAACTCCATGGTTTCTTGTTCTTCAGTTCAGGGTATTTACATTTAGGGTGATTATTGAAATGTGTTTTCCTATAGCTATTTTATCTTTTTCTTTGGTAGCTCAGAAATTCCATTGTTTCTTTGTCCTTGCATTGCTATTATAATATGGTGGGTTTTGTGAATATTTCTCCTAGCCCTTCTTGTTTTATGATGTATACCCAAGTTCAGGATTTTTAGTGTGTGGGTTACAGTTAAGATAACGTAATGAATGTATATACATTAGTTCATTTTCTTCTACATGTGCATTATATCTTTTCCGCTTTTTGAATTTCAACTGTTGAATCCTCCTTTTTTATGTTATTGTCACTTTGTCCCGATGTATGATGAACATTCATTTCTAAGTTGAAATAGCAATTATCTTAAAGTTTCTAATAAGGGTTGCCCTGTGCTGCTCTTTTCACCTGCTAGGCGTCTCATTCTTGATATATATACTCATTAAATATATATATATGTATATGTATATGTATATGTATATATATGTGTATGTGTATGTGTATGTGTATGTGTTTGTGTATGTGTATATGTATATGCATATGTATATGTATATGTATGTATGTGTATATATATACACACACAAATATATATATATATGTATATATCTGTGTGTGTATATATATATACATATATATGTACATATTGTAAATATATGTACATACATATGTTTATATTTAATTTTACATATATAAAATATACATAGACTCCCACATATATTTTGTTGTTGTAGGTGGTGGTGGTGTTGTTGTTCTTGTTGTTTTGCTTCAGATGGGCTGACCACTTTCAGTACTTTCTATAATGCAGGCCTCGTAGTGGAGAATTCCCTCTTTATTTCTCCTTCAGATCTAAAGAAGAATTTAGCTGGATACATTATTCTTGGCTGATGGTTCTTTTGATTGAATATTTGATTCCAGTCCTTTTTGGCTTGTAAGGTTTGTACTGAGAAGTCCGACGACCGTCGAATGGGTTTTCTGTTACAGGTCATCTTTTGCCTGGCCGTTTTGATGATTCCTTCTTTATAATGAATTTTTGATAATTTTAATATGCTGTGTCTTGGAGAAGACCTTTTTGCTTTGAGATATTTGCATGTTCTGTTAGCTTCTTGTATTCGAATCTCCAGTTGATTCTTTGGATTTGGGGAATTCTTGTCAATTATTGAATAGGCTCTGTTCTCTTTATCTTCTCCTTCTCATATTTCCATTCCTATGTTGCCTTTCCTGATGGCATCAGCCAGTTCTCTCAGTATTTTACATTCCCTCTTCTTACTTTTGAATCACTTCCAAATTTCCATCCTTGATATGACTGATGCTTCGCATCATCTAGTGAGCTCTATTTCCTAAGCTCGTTGATTCTCTCTTCATCTATTTTAGTGTTTCTTATCTCTGGTGGTTCTGCTTAGTTTTTTTTTTTTGTTTTTTGTTTTTTTTTTTGTTTTTTTTTAGTTTCAGTTTTCTTATTAACAACATTTTGGTCTTTTTTGATCCTTTTTCCTAGAATTGTTGATCTGATGTATTTGCATCTCCATGTTTATTCAGAAGTGCCCCACTGAATTCTGTCATTTAACTTGTATGTTTCTCAGTTTTTAAAATTATTTTTTGGAGCTTTACTCTTTTATTTTTGAACTGCCTTGTCACTCTGTGTGTGCATGGTGTTTGGTGGACTCTTTCTTCACCTGGGCATTAATGCGAATGTTGTCTGCTTTTTTTTTTTTTTTTTAGAAAGAAGACTCTAAATAGAGGTCTCTCTTTCTATAGTAGGCGGCATACAAGTGTCTTAGATCTCTGCTGCGAATAATATCTTTTTCTCTCTGGAACAGTAAATACTCAAGCCATGATCAGCGATCCTTGGCCCTGGCCTGTCTGTGGTAACGAGAGTGGTTTTCCACTCAGTACTGCTTATGTCAGTTCCACTGTGGCTCCACAGTGGTAGGTGTGGGAGGACGTGGAATGGAGAAAGGCCTTGCTCTGCTTGGTTGGGTCGTGGAAGCTGGTAGTGTCTGTCTCTCAGCCTTTCATTTCACTACCACTACTGCTAAGACACAGCTCTTGCCCCTGCTCCACTCTCTACACAATCCCTAGGCTTGGCTGTGTGGAGTTCACAGATCATTCAGGCAGAGCTTTCAGGGGAACTGTCTTCAAAACCTCCCCTACTTCTTGTCATAAAGGAAATTCTGGCTGTGAGAACAGCCAGCTTCTTTGTTCCTCCCGGTCTACCCACCAGACTCACTGCAGTTCTAAGCTCTAGAAGCTCTGAATGTGCAGATAGATCACTCAGACATGCATTTGTGCAGGTTGGCTGTTATCTGTCTAGTTTTAGATGTTCAGCTTTTTGTTATTTCAACAGAAGAGATCTCGGGACATTTCCTCACTTTGCCATGCTCCTAATGTTCTCAGTATTTGCCAGGATTTAAAAAGTCTTCATCCTCTGTCTACATTCTAGAAAGATGTAGGTTATAAATTACACGTATGAGAGGTTACCAGCCATACTAGATAAAAAGGGCCTCCGTTTCTACACTGAGATTACCTATACGATATAAAAGAACATCCCTGTTAGTCTGGTACAGTCAGGAAAATTTGGTGTTAAGAAGGGTAGCATTTACATTGATGACACTCATTTCTATATACAGGACCATTACATCAGAATTTATAGACAGAACACCTCAGAAGAAGAGAAGTTCAGAAACACATCAGCAAAATTGGAGGTGCATGAAATTTCCAGGAATGTCTGTCCCACCAAACACCATAAAAACTAGCATGTTGACCACATCAACTTTTATCAAAACTCTGGAAGATACTCTTCAAATACTGAATTAGAAGAGCCACTGAAACGCATTAGGAGAGGTTTGTGTCATTTTTAGTTACCCATGTCCCACTTCCCTGTCATTGTAGCCCATATTCCTGGTTCAGGAGGGAGCAGAGTGGACCTTTTCTGAAAGAATTGTGTTTTTCTGTTAAACATCGTAATCTCTCTGAAGGACCAACACCAGGACCTAGTCTTTATATTGTCTAATTCTAAACTCTTTCAGAACCAAAGAACCTTGATGCAGGGCCCACATATACACAAATATTTTTCAATACTGTGACTTTTTCATATTGTTTTAACAGTTTTCTTGAGCTTGCTTTATTATTAGAATATAATATATTATACACTTCACACCACGTGCTAGTTAACTATTATTGGTAACACTTCCAGGTCAATAGAGCCTATTATTAGTTAAGTTTTGGAAAAGTCAACACTCCTGACTGTATATTATTCCAGTGACAGCCATACATTTTTTTTTTCCTCAAGTTAGATTTGACCCCTGTGTTAGACGACTAATTAAGAGTCGAGCTAAAGTAAGAGATACTTAAGGAACCACACAACATGTGGTTTTAGAAAATAGTATAGAAACTCCTTGAGGAAAATACCATTCCAATATAAAAAAAAAATCTAAGCAATGGAGATGCTGATTTTCAGTTAGTAAATCATAATCATGAAAAATAATGTGGGTCACTTATTTAAAAAAAAACTTGTCTCTGAGGAATCACAGAAATTGAACTCAATTGAACAAAGACTAGACAAAGTCAATTTTTAAGAATATGCTGAAAAAGCTATAGAAAATGAAAATGACATATACAGACTATCGATAAATCGAAAACTTTGAAGGAAACACATTCTGGATCATAAAACACACTAGAGCATTTCCATAACATATCTTACTATGCAGATGAAAGAATCAGCAAATTTGAAGATAGATCAGAGAAATTTATTCAGCTGAAAGTAGAAAGAAAATCATACTGAGAAAATTAATAGATGCTAAGAGACCTGTGAGAAAAAACATGAAGTATACAAATTTACTTCAAGAGTTTAAGAAATTATAGAAAAGGGAGCAAAAGGAATATTTGAAGAATTAAAGACTGATAATGTGTCAAGTTTAATAAAAGATTTCAATTTACAGACTAAAAAATAATAATAAACAAAAACTCCAAATAAGGCGGGGTGGGGAGAGACATATAATGGCACAATGAAATAAAATAGTTAAATACCAAAGACACAGTCTTACAATGAGCAAAAGAGAAGTGACTCTCCTGTAAAAATGAAACAAAATTAAGGACCAATTTATCATCATAAACCACAGTGGCATGGGTATAGTGAAATGACATATTTAGTAAGAGGGAAAAGCCAAACAAAATTTCATGTGTAGCAAAACTGAGGGCTGTTAGGATACTGCCCTCCTAAAATTACTAAAGGCAGGCCTTCAGATACAAAGAACGAAAGACAAATTTGAAGCCGTATGATGCAGTAACAATGGGAAAGTTAATAACCTTGGCAAATAGAAGTCAATATCTTTGCATTTTTGTTTGTGACTTCTTTTGATAATTTAAAAGACAAGCTCCAGATTTTACTGAAGGATCGTTTATCGTTAAACTACCTGCCAACTCTCTGTTTCATAACACCTGCATTTTTTTTCCTATGTTAAAGCCAGGCTTTCTCTATCACTCACACAGACGCACCAACCATCCAATGGGTACCTGCAGTCTTTGCCGAGAACCATCCCCTGATAACCAGCAGTACCAAACCTCTGTCACCAGATGGAAAAGTAAGAGAGCTCCTGATAAATCGTTAAGGTGAAAATGCCAGCTGTTTTACACAAGGACGATCAGAACGAGAAAACCCAGGAATCGAGATGGTGTCTTTAGGTGTTTTGTTTTGACATCCATACTGGTGTCCATATCGAACTGATTGTTTTCTGGGACATGTTTTTTCTTCCCTTTTATCCATCAAGTACGTGACTTGATGAAATCACCACCGTTACGTGAGAACAATAGCTACATGCCAACAGTGCTTCTGTTTTCCTTGAGATTTGAATACAGAGTTTGTATAATGGTGTGCAGGTAGAAAGAAATGGTTGTTTGTGGTGTGAAAGCAATGCCATTCTGTCAGGACATAAAGTCATATAGACAGACTACATTGAGGAAGTTGGGGTTGGCAGACCCTGATTATAAGCACTGTTGTAAATCCCCCAAGTCTGGTATGCAGGAATATGATGAGTGCTAGGAAGACCTTTTCTGCAGACTAGGAATCTCCCGCACTTCAGGCGGACACTGGGAGAAACAGTGGGAAGATTGTGAAAGCCACCTTTCTCACCGAACCCTGGTCTTCAATTCTCTAGACATGAAGAAAAAAAAGTGAAGGAAGCAACTCCCCATTAATGATGGTTATGATAGGACTGGGTTCAGATGTAGATTGTGAAAGGTGCTTTCTAGATGTTCCTTAAGGCATGGTCTCTGACTTTTTCAGTACCACGGCCTGAGAATCTAATGCCTGATGATGAGGTGGAGCTGAGGTGGTGATGCTGTTGTGGTGAGTGGCTGCTTCAAGTACAGATGAAGCTTTGCTCACTTTCCTGTCATTCAGCTCCTGCTGTGTGACCTGGTTCTTAACAGGTCGTGTGTAGACCGATTTTATACAGTGAAATAGGCCTACACTTGCTAGATTCAGCTGGAATGACGTGGGAGGAATCATTTTACTGTATTGATTATTCAGCTTATGAAATGTTTAGTAAACAAGACAGCTGAGAATAATTCCTAAAGGGATAAAAATAGTTTAAGAATAGAACAATGGGTACACTGAAACAATGCAACAGAACACATGACTGCAGCCAACAGATTTTTCAATAAAGGGATAATAAAGCTGTTAGAGAGGGAAAAAAAAAAAAAACGTTTCAATGAATTATGCTAGAAAAACGGAGTGAGAGAATTCAACTTGAAGTTACAGGAAGTTAGTACTTCCTTAGCCTTACATAAAAAGGATCATGATTTTTAAAACTTTTTAGATTTGCTGACGTTAGTCCTTCAGTCCTGTATTCCAAGAAGTGCATATCAGTTTTAAAATCACCCACTGTTTAACTTTTAACAGAAAGAAACATTCAAAACTGCCAACTGCTGGAACTAAGGCCTTCTTGTTTTGCTCTATTAACAAGTGATTACATCATGCTATGCAGGTTCCCCACCCCCTCATTTTTAAACACAGTGAAAAAAGGGTGGTAAAACGAAGGTGCAAGAAGACTTAAATCCCCCAAATAGTTTAAAGTTAAAAGAAGGAATAAAAAACACTGGAAAAAGAACTTAGACACATTTGCCTTTCTCAAGTTTTAGTTGCCACAGTCTAGAAAGAATCGGACTTAGAAAATCACTATATGCTAATGCCAGTAATGCTGCTGCCAAGGGAATTGTGGGAAGAGGCATACAGGGCACTGTCCTTCGGAAAAGACCTTGAAACACTACCTCTAGGGCATCAAACACTAAAGTAGCAAATTCTCAGTAGGAAAAGAGTTTCAGGATCAGTGAAATTCAAAATAAAATTATTGTTATGCTACCTGTCACAATACTTGGTGCCTAAGGTTGAGACAAGTGTAATAAAGGGGTTAAAGAAGGAAAAGAGGTCATGGGACCCAAATCTTTCTGTTGTAAGCTATTCTAGTTTACATTGTAAATGGGACTATGGTCTGTAAGTGTCAGATATATATTTTCATGTTCAGCTTGCTCCATAAACTCTTCTTCCTCAGACTTAACTCCTGAGCTCTGGGCTTTCTTTGCCTCTAACTCTTCTTGTAGAAGGTCCTTGCTCTTTCGACCCAGATCTGCTTTCCTCTGTCACCGCTGTTGCTTTTCCAAAACCCGGACACTTGTCCAACTCTTTGATGTTCAGGCTTCTCTAGCTACAATCACACAAAGACAAGCAGAAAAGGGTAATGGGTCAGTGGTAAGATTTGAAATCCTGCCTGATTTGCATGACCTCTCACCCTGCCATGACCTGATTTTTCACCTCCACAAGTGTACGAATCCGCTTTAGGTCTGGAGGGAGTCCAGGCGGCAACAACGGCCAGATGCTGTAGGTTTCATCCAAGGTAACCTCAAGCACATCACCCTCCAACGTGAGCTCCTCCAGTGGGGCCTGGGTTTCTTCAGACAGTTCCAATACAGGACTAGACAACTATGGCAATAATGAGGGACTGCAGCACCAGGACTGGGGAGGAGAGGGCGATGGGGAGATGCACAAGTTTTGTTAGACAATTGCCTCTGCTTGGTCCCTACCACTACAACAGAGCAAAGACCAAGCAGGTTACTTTGGTATTATCTAATGAATAGCCTACCCACACCCAGTTCTACCTGTCTTACTTGGGTCCTGTGCAAGGGCTATCTTCTCAGTACACGTCATTCTGTCTCTATTTTCCAGCAACCCCTGGACCTGACAAGGCAAGAAAGAATGAATAGGAAAAGAAAAAAAAAAGGCCTATTCTTCCTGCCATAGCCCTACGTTTGGTACCCCTACCCCCATCTCTTGAAGAAGGAAGGCAGACATCGGGACAGAATGCAGAATAGGCCAGGGATGCTGGACTAAAACAGTGCAAATAAGAGAGCAAGGACAAGACTGGAGCATAAACAGGAATATGGCTCGGAGGTAAAAAGAAACTGATAAGAGCTGGGCTACCTATTTTACCTGAGGCATATCCTTGTTACTTCTTCCTAGAGGGTCAAAGGCAGAGACAGAAAGATGGTTAGGAAGCTCCTCTAGCCGGGGTTCAGCTTGGAGCTGTTGACGAACTTCAGCCAGCTGTCCCAAAAGAGCTGTCACATTCTCAGAAGCCAGAACCTGCCTAGCACGGCCTTGCCAGCCAATGGCTCCCTCTGCGATGCACTTAAGTGCTTCACCCTCAGGCAGCCGAACAGGCAGTCTCTGCAGGGCTACAGTAATGCAAGGATGGTCTCTAGACTTGGATTGGACATCGTGAGCGCATGCACAAAGGACACAAGAACTTGGTGTTCCTCTTGCACCAGGCCAGCAGTGGGGATGAGGCGAGACTAGGCCCTTGGGAATTGAGAAGGCGGGGTACCAACAAACATCCCACGTGGGACCACTCCTGATAAAGGTCACAATGCAGTGATTTCACCACAGCTGGCACCTGCCCACACACACACAGATGAAAGAAGCAGAGGCAGCCATTGTCGATGATGCCAGTGGACTGTGCTTGGCAGAATTGGTGCAACGCAGGTGCAGAATACCCTCCTTTTCTTTCTTCCCCCTCCTTGAAGGCCACAATCTGCCACGGCTGGGTCAGGAGAGAGGAGGTCAGCACCCCAACCCTTCTCTGGTGCTATTAACATTCTGCTGCCATGGTCACCCCTTCATACTGTCATCGGCAGGCTCTTCTCATCTGGGCTCAAACTCCTTATCACGGAGCCTGGGTCCCTGAGTTCCTGTGCCATTACTCCTAGCAGCTCTGTGTAAGATATGCATGATCCCAGCTCTTCTCCATCCACTGACTCCATCTATTGCCATCTGATCTAGCATTTACACATGGGCAGTGGATCTGTGGCACACAGGAGGGGAAGGAATGGCCATGATAATTTTACCTCTCTTTCTGCTGCATCCCTAGCACAAACCAACTCTTATTTTATCATATATCATCTCAAATACTTAAAAGGCTCAGACCTCACCTCCACTAGTGTGTAAAATTAATTCTTCAGTAGGAAGGTCTTGGATGCCTTCTCCCTCCCGGAGTGTGCTGTCAGTACCTGCAGCTCTAGCTGTCTCAGCTCTTCGAGACCCACAGGTAGGTCTCGGCCCAGAGTTACAGGCCCTTCAAGTCATCCAAGCATGGGCATTAGTCACCATTCTGGGATGGGACAAGAGAAAACCTCAGTTAAAGTACATCAAAAATCATTATTTCTCAACTTTGCTGAGCATCATCCTATGCTGTCTTTAAAAAAAAAGATGATAATATCTAGACTAGTCTAAAGTAAAAGAACGGGATACTTTTTATCCAGAACTCCTAGTTTCCCTGGATCAGGAAAAAAGGATTCAATTAACAGGCCACTTATTTCTATACTTTGCTTCATATTGCCCTCTCCCTTTGATGATGCCTGTTGAGCTACAGAACCATACATGTGGTTCTCTTTCTGTCATTCTTATCTTGATAGTCTCATCTTCTTTAGGTTGCTCCACCTTTTTTTTCCATTGTCCAACACAAAACAACTGATTTCAAAGGTGTAAGACAAAGTCTTTGTTCTAGCTGCATGCCTACAGTACCGTAAGAGAACAAGGTCCTCACTTGGATCTCATCCACATCAGCAATCCATGCCTGTGCCTTTATCAGAGCATCTGGGAGTGCCTAAATGTTAGGCACCTAGACAGGGATGTTTTCTACCTCACAGATAATGGCTTCCAATGTTGCTGGTGAATGTGTCTGCCTAAACATTTTGGAAGAAAGAGAAATTCATTCTTAAATATTACCTACATATGTGCATATTTTGGGTCCTAATTTCCCTGACAAAAGCAGGCACAAGAAATAATTCAACAGACATCAAGTGAGCCATTATCCACCGATTCTGAGGATCTTTCTATACAAATACAAATACACGTGTCTTATACATCATATCTGATATTTATAATCTAAGAACTAAGTCCAGGAAGTTACTCACTTACTGATTTTACATAGTAAGAATAGGTATCAGACTGAATGTCATACCAATCTTTATAGGTCAGCAGATGCCTAATTTGAAGTCCGGTACCAAGGTAAGTCACTGAAGCTGTACACAGATCACCCACAAATTCTGAGGACTAGAGTCAGGGTATGTATGTGAAAAGGCTGGGCCCCACCTGTTCTTCAAGCAGAAATGCACCTTTTCCTCCCAGCGTTCTGCAATGGTAAGCCGCTACTGAAGCTCAGCCCGGGCCTTGTTCACAGAAGGACTGGAGGCTACCTTGGTGCCTGTAACCAACAGCCCCTGCATGATGACCAGAAAACCCCTTTGAGCTCAAGGAGCCAGTGCTTGCTTCACTTCATCTAGCCATCATGCCTATTCCATCTGATGCTGGAGCTGATGGTTGTCAGGCACTTTCACGCCCAGTTGCTGCCCCTTCCTCAACAAGGACCGTAAGAGCCCTAGACCAGGGGACAGGAAAGCTAGGGCCTTCCGGGCTTCAGCTTTGTAGGCCTCCACCTGTTCCAGGACACCCGGCAACAATACAGGATAAAGAACAGATTCTTTAGCCATCTAGACTCTCAACTGCCTGGCCTTGATCTGCTCATCTTGTCATATAGGCATATGTTGCTGATTCACACTCATCTTAATTATGTCCTAAGACAGGATATGTTTCATACAAATAAATGTCCTAATTCTCTAAAGTCTGAACACAGATATCTCTCTACCACCTTCAGTTTTTGTTGGATTCTTTGTTTGGATAATTGTAAGCTATTAGGATAAACCCCATTCAGTAATTGCGTATTTGCATAGCTTCCAGGGAAGATGTATAGGTGATTATACAGAACAACTCAGAATCATCAGACTTGGCTAGCTCTGACTGTTCACAAGAATTGCATCGTCCCAAGACTGCCTTAACCTTGACATCCTGAATCTGACACGTGGCACAGGGCAGGCTGCCATCTGCTCAAGAAGGACCTGGAGCTGTGTCAGCGTAAACTGTGGAGTTTCAACTCTGCAAGGGTGAGGGAGAAAGAACTCACTAAGAGAACCTGCTAAGACCATTTTTCATGTATTCTGAGAAATCCAATATCTAATTTTCACCCAAGTTTTAGTAAGATCTTCAAAGATCATCTATATAGAGAATCTAAAACTATACATTAAATGAAAAAAAAAATAATACTAACAATGACAACGTATGGTGACAGAACTGTCAGCACAAAAGAAACTAAAGATTTCAAAGTGAGAGAATCCAAGTTTTTGCATAAATTTAACAGTATGGGACCAAGGGTTAGTATCTTAGACAGGAGATTGTAAATTAACTCTTTTTCAAGAGTACACAACTGGAAAATGGCCCCTACATAGCATTTACTTTCCATAGTAAAGAAGAGCTATAAGGTGCTCAAAATGAGGAATAAGAAGGCAATCTAAAAGTAAATAGCTAACAGATATAACAATAGTAGCTTTCACAGTGAGGCTCCAGGGAATAAATATGTTAATTGAAATTGGAGTATACCAGAGTTTTATAGCAAAACATATGGCAGGAGGAAGAAGTGTTGTTTGTGATGATATGGAAAGGTCCAATTAATTGATACTATAGATAAAGGACAAGTCATGCGAGTTTATTGTGTCAGATGCAGAACAGTTCCAAGTGATAAGTTCTAGTGTGTATCCTTTGAGTCTAATTACACAAAAAAGAAGAAATTAAATGCCAAGAAGTTAGATGAAGGAGAAGTTGAGATAGGTCAAGTTAATATTACTAAAGCAAGGCGACCTGATACAAGTATGACTAGGTCAATGTGGGAAAGTTTTAATTTCTTTTTAAGTGGAGACAGAAAAGAAGGTTCTCAATAAAACTTAAATTACTACTATCTTCAATTTATTTAATTTTTTAAGTTAGAAAAACATGACTATTTTATCTAAAGTTTATTAAACACATGTATGTAATTACTCATTTGATATTTCAGCCAACAAAAGTAGACATATGTATTATCACATGCATTTGACAACCAACAAGTAAATAGAATTTAAGAGTTTCATTTAGCCAAGAATAAATTTCGTGGAAAATCTGGTGCCCGACACCCCTACAAAGTTTGCTTACCAAGTATGGCTGGATTATAATTTTTAAAACCCATTTTCATTTCTATTGTTTTTCAAGGTAAATGGCTGAACTAGTAGCATTCCTTAGAAGTACTATAGGTTTAGTTGTGGCCCACCACGACAAAATTGAGCATCACAATAAATCAAGTCATAGCATTTTTGCGGGTACAGGGTCTCGCTGTCCATTTGTAAAAAGCATCTGTGAAGAGTACTAAAGCAAAGTAGAATGAAGCAACATATGCCTGTATATCATGTTTTAAATTGTGTATTTTCAGTGATTTCTAGTTAATTTTACATTGTTTTCATGTCTCCTCTCAGCATTGTCACTATAATTGACTCAGAGCTGAAACTGTGATCCATCAATTAGTTCATCTATGTAAGTTTTGGTCACCAATATCACCATATATAACATGCTAACTTTTGCTGTGTAGATTTTTATTCATAGCCTATCCATTTCTATTATCCATTTTTACAAAATGCCATCTTTTCCTGCCCTTTCTTCAACATACCTAGCCTTTTGGCCACTGACCCGTCTCATGACTTGTGAGACACAAGCTTCTGCTTCATTCAGGTACTTCTTCAATCGCTGAAGCAGCTCACTGTTAGGAAATTTTCTCTCATGGGCCTCAGACTCAAGTTCCCTGAGCTCCTCAAAGCCTTGAATAAGTAAATTTGCAAGAGGTAGGAGGTGCTATGAAAATGTGGAGAAGGAAGGCTGACAATGCTGTTAGAAAAAAAAAAAAACAGCTGACTCATGGGGTCCTTCGTTATTTTCACTTACTATAGCTTCGACCGACTTCCACCTCCAGAGCCACTCGTACTGTGTTTGCCAAGGAGTCAGAGGACTCTGCCCGAATCTTCAGCCTATGCAGCATGTTGGGGAGTTCATCCAAGATGTATCGATACCTGGGAAAAAAGGCCAAGGAAAAGCATATCTGGCCCAGCTCTGTAATTTGCTCTGCATCCTCCAAGTAGACACCATGCTCACTGAAGGTCCTGCTGGCAACTTGAGCACTTGCAGAGGTCGTTGATGTGTGAAAGGCAGACAAGGCTATCTGAGCAGTCATGGCAGGCCAAGGTGGATAGGAAACATGTCGTGTTGCACTTGATGCAGTGGCATCCATCATCTGGGAGCAGCTCAAAAGCCTGTCATTCAGCCTTTGTGATACCCTTGGGATGTGTAACTCATTATACTGTAAAAACAAGGAGCACGGTCGCGGACATCCCACCTCGGCCATCACTGAGGCCTGTTGTGGCCTCCACTTTGTAAGGATCACTATAGAGTAATTGGAAGAAAAACATATAAACACATAGTCTCTGCATTTCCACCTCAAAATATATGAGTTAAGACATAAAAAGCACAATACTTAATTTTTGTCTCCTTGTCTCACTTGCATATTCTATTTCACTGAATCCCTAAGCCCTGATGCCCACCACCCACCTTCTCCAACAGGGCCTTTCATAAGCGTCACTCCTCCTGAACCATTATGAACAAACATTTCCTTGTGCACAGCCACAGCCATATGCTAGTCCAGCTTCTCAGAGAAGGCAGCCATCGTGCAGATGAGTTCCTCATGGGGGAAGACACAGTAACACCGCAGCTGGCGTGCATCTGGTAGCTGCAAGTAATTCAATACTGTGTGTGGCCCTCTGGGTACCAGCTTCTTAGGTGCTCTGTAATGACTTCTACCTTTATCATCTATAACTTAGCAGACGTCAGCAAGATCATCTCATCCCAGACTCACCCAGACCGCACTGCAAAAGGTGACAGCCTCTGCAAAGTTGTAGCCTTGGTTTAAAACACTAGGTGAGCACGAGGAAAAGAGATGACAAATTCTCTTGCACACAGGTTTGTGCGAACAATCTAAAAATGTGAGAAAGTAGTGTGCGTCAAGACTAATGTAGGAAAGTAAGTGAAGCATGCCTCTGAATCTTGTTATAAATATAGGGGAAACAGTAGAAGGAGACGTAGCCTCAACTTATTTTTTGATCCTGAAAAGAGAAACTAAAAATGTGAAGCTAATATTCGGAGAAAATACAAAGAATACAATGCGCAATACAAGAAAGAAATATGAACGGTCCATGAACATGAGAGGAGGGTTATTAATTCGCTTAATAAGTAAATGTAAATTATGAAAGCAGAATATATTTCTGCCATGAATAATAAGAGGGGAAATCCAAAATTTCATTCCCCTACTAAAACAATAAGCTCACAGAAAGCATCAAAATATTTTCAAAACTGTGTAATAAAATCATAAGCTAGAAAACCAGGAGAACATTTAATAAAACAAAAAAGAAACAAAAAATTATCAATTCTGGTAATACAGTATTGTGTTTTAAATGCAGTGCCTACAACCCTCATATCCCAATCTTAGCAGGTACCTTGGGGACAGTAGTCTAAGATCCTGGCACAGCTTGCTTGTGCCACAGAATACAATGTGGATCTTATCTGCAAAGAAGTGAAGCTGTTTGTTATGACATGTCTGATTGCTCTGAAAGACTAGTTCAAGGATCTACACCTTTATTTCCCAGAGTTTCCCAGAACACAACTGGCTTCCCATGCTGTGTTTGCTGAAACTAAGTAATGGAAACCATCTAGCCACAGTTTAGCTACATGTGGTAAAACACACTGTGGATTAAGGGCTCTGAGAAGCTCTCATGCATTCCTGTAAATTGAGATAACCACATACATGTGAGAAAAAAAAAATCTAAGAAGACCCTAACAACTTCCCACCTCTGTCTGACTTTCAACTAAATGATACCGCTACTCCGAATATAAGAAAGGAGCAACCAGAAAAACTGTCATACTATAATGCTAAAAATGTCCAGTTTTCAAGAAAAAATAGGAGGTACATGAAGAGACAAGAATGTCCAGCTATTCAATACAACTAACCCTGAGATAATCCAGGCACTGAACTTAGTGGACAAAGACTGTAAATAAACTGTCTTAAATAGGCTCAAGTTAACATGTCTCCCCCAAGAGGCAATCTCAATAAAGTGACAAAATTAGAAAAAAGACGCAGAAAAGTTCTCTAAAAACAAGAAAAGTACAGCATTTAAAGTGAAAAGTGCACTGGATATTTCAACAGTAGCTGTGGGCAGGCAGAATGAAGAATCAGTGAGTTTTAAAATAGGTCAACTAAAACCTGTGAGGATTTCAAAACCAACTACTGCCATTACAGAGGACTGGTTCTCTACCCTCGTTCTTCCCCCTACCAATGGACAAAAAAGAGTGCTGCCGGGGTTGGCTGGGCCTACTGTTCCGGTGTCCTGCTCAGCAGTCCTTGGGATCTTGTGGCAATCAGAGCTTCGAAAGGTTCCTGTTCCCACCCCACTCCCATTATTTCTTCCTCTAGGTATTTCCTCTTTCAAGCTCAACAACCAACAGACTGATCATTTAGCTGCAATGGAGAGACTGACAGTGGAAGAGGGTCTGGAGCATGACCAGGGAGACCCACCTAGGACTAGTTTCTTTTTGTTACTTTGAAGATGATTGAATATAGATTTCCTGTGAGTTAAAAAATAAAATTCAAATAAAACAGGTATGTTCAGATTATCTGGTTTAGGAAGCAAAGGGAACAGAAAATTTAGAAAAAGAAACCGCCTAAAAGACATGTAGGACATCACACAGAATACTAATATATGCGTACTGGGAGTCCCAGAAGAGGAATGAGATAAAGAGAAAGAACATCTGAAGAAATAATGGGTGAACAATTCAAAAACTTTAAGAAAAAATGATCTACACATTCAAGAAACTTAATGCCTTCCAAGTAGGATAAACTCAGGGGCAATATAATCAAACTCTCAAAAGGAAAAGCAGAGAATACCTAGAGAAGCAAGAGAGAAGCAACTCATCATATGTAATAGGTCTTGAATAAGATTATTTGCAGATTTCTTATCAGAAATCAGGGATGCCAGAAGCATGAGATAATGCATTTCAAGTGAGGAAAGAAAAAAATAATAGAGAAATGAAGATCTTCCCAGAGTACTAAAAGCTATGTAAGGAAAATAAGAACAATGATAAAGGTACCTAAGTAGGCAAACATAAAACCTGGTATTATATTTTTTATAACTCCACTCATTTTCTTTGTAATTGAACAGAAAAATGCATGAAATGATAATCATCACTATGATAATAGGTAAACGATGGATAAAGATGTAATCTGTGGCAATAATATAAAGGAAGAGAGAGCTATAAAAGAGCTACTTAGAAATACTTCTTTTTTTTCATGGAATTTCCTATTGAAGCTCCTTGGTATGTACACAACTAAAATGTTAAAATTAAAAGAGTAGTTTTAATACCAAGGTAACTAAAATGCAACAAAATGGTAGAAGTAAGTTGCTTCTTTTGGTAATTATTAGCTTAAAAACTATCACAAAGCAAAGACTGGCAAAATAAAATTTAAAAAAATAACACAATCCAACTGTATCTCACTGAGACATAATGAAACAAATGCGATGAAAGTGAAAGAATGGAAAGGTATATATCATGCAAATAGTGACCGAAAGAGAGCTGAGGGATACACAAACATTACAAAACAGATACTTTAAGTAAACAATTGTTATGAGATACAGGATATTGATAAGTAAATTGAAATTAGTGAAATACAACAAAACCTCAAGTAAGTTGCTTAAGTTAACAAAATTCACAACCTTTAAACTATGACAAAGAGAGATGGCAAATTATTAAAATCAGAAATAAAAACTGGAATAATACTACCCTTAATATATAAAGGACAAAAGAATACTATGAATACATTCATAAAATTAAACACGTTAGGTGTAAAACACAATTCCTACTCTTGAATACCTGTGGAAGTATTAGCTCAGTATACACAGGAAAATAAAAATAAAAAGATTCATGGGGAGAGACGAATGATATAAATAAATGGGTGTTATGATTATCATCAAGATTGAGGATGATTTTTTCACGAGACAAAATGATTTTGGCAAGGAGTTAAAAGTGCAAGTAAAAACTGACAAAAATATCCGAACTGAAAGGGGAGCTTTGAAAATATCAAGTTCCTATTGTGCAGACGGAAACAGATAAAAAAAACTGTGTAGAGATTAACTCCAACAATAGAAATTCATAGGAGAAAATGTGTAGTAGTGCATGCAGAGACTGAATGCACTACTTTCCTGCTGCAAAATCTGGCTTAGTCAGTCTTTTGAAAACCTGGCTGATGTAAATCAATCACGGAAACTCTCAAGTCTGTAATTCCATCCTGAGCCCAATTTACATTTTGTAAAATTAGAATTTATTTCAGTAATTTAAGAAAACTAATCTAAGACACAGAGGTAGATGAAAGGACAAAATCTAAGTTTCAAATTTTATGTTGTTAAACAATTATCTGATCTCTCCTTTCCTTCCACCTGAAAATACATTAGTGATCTATGCAGAAGGGTAGCTTGACAGAAACACAGCAAGGGAAATAGGAATGATGGTACTAAACCAAGCCTGCACAAAAAATGCACATATTTTCTCCCAAACTAAGTTTTCCTCATTTCCTCCAAACTGTCCAGCATGAATTAAATCCGCATACTCCCTGGCACACCATGGGACATGAACGTTTTTGGATTCATCAGTGGTGACATGCTGGTGTAGAAGGTTAGGCTGGCTATCAAACCACTCAGGTGTCAGCCTCTTCGTCATCTCCACCAAATGCTCTGCTGCTAGTGAGGGCGACCCATACCAGGTCTGTGACTCACCCCTGGTCAGGTAAAGAGGAGACATTTAAAGCCTGGACATATCCTTGCATATGAAAATGTCTTGACATCCACCCCAAGCTATATGGGCCCTGCTCCCCAGGGCAACAAAATGCTCAGAATACCATGCCCACATAGAGCCAGGGAACCTTCATGCCACACATGTCTGCATTGATGTGGCAGAGAACAGACCGATCTAGAACCAGCATCACATTCAAATTCCAACCACTGGTCACATACACCTGCCAGGTCAGACATTGGACAGAGTGGAGAGGAAGCAGGACTGGGTAAAGAAAAGCAAACTAAGCAAGGCCTATACAGTAGCACAATTGTGCTGTCAGGGCCATACTGTTTGCTGCAGTTGAGGAATAAAATCCTAGTACTCACAATCTCTCAGGAGGCCACGTGTAATACCTGAATATAAACCAAAACTATTTCTTCTAGGGAAAGAATACTAACTCAGAACATTAAGTATCCATAATTCACATGAAGATTCATCCTGCCTTGAGCTACCAAATACCAGTCATAAATGTTCTTTAAAATTACTTATGTCACTTATCAGCTACCTGGTAGGCTCTAAACATTCTGTTAGGCCTTTCATCAAAATTTATAGTATCTTACTGTTATTCCTGACATCTTCTACATATCATAGCCACATCTTTCTGTATATGCTTCTGGAGTAATGCACCAAAAATAATAAAACAGAAAAACATATTATACTCTAAAATTTGCCCGAACCTTGGCAAAGAGTCAGTGTATTTTCCACTGACTCTTTGAGATGCTCCCTAACTCCCAAACTGCTCAATTATAAACTACGTTATTTATCCTATCTTATTCATTTATTCTCACTTGTATTTTAACAGAATGTATTAATGCACTTTGGGGCAGTATTAAAAAAACTGTTGGATAGTTCAGAAGGACAGTAGTGAAATCTCAAAGTAGGAGGCTATTAATAGCTCATCTCTCCACAGAAGCCAAGAAAACTGGCAAACTATATCACATTCCACTTTATTTGTAATCTGATAACACTCAAGTGTTTATTCCAACCAGGTTTAACTTACTTGCCTATCCCCCACCACATGTGTCTGTGGTAATCTTAAACACAGCAGTCTGTATTGCCCATATTGGTACTTGGTTCCAGAAGGAACAAAGAGACCTTGTTCTCAAAGAACAATTTGTGTTGACCTGTCTGGAAGTACACTGAAGAACTTATGCAAAAGGCGTAGCCTTATTTTACTAACTCAGAATGATTTCTTAGAGTTAAAAAGCAGCTTTGGAGGATATTTCTTGAAAATACTTAAAGGCAAATGAACAAACCCATCTTTCCTAGAGCAAAGGATAGCAACTGAGTAATAGAGATAGGTCAAAAGACCTAAGCTGATAACCCGAGAGTGAGATGTTTTGGGAATACAGAAACCTGAAAAGTTTTCAAATATTCCAAAAAATCTGGAAAGACCACTGGTACCCAGGCTAGGGAACAGGCTGACAAAAAAATGTCTTTACATGTACACTTTTGGCTGACCTTCAAGTCCTATGCCAGAGTGAAGTGATGGAGAAGAGTTGTACATGGCCTGTGTATGCACTGAAAGGTCATATGAAGGGCCCATTTGCAAAGAATGAGTCTTCTCAGATACAATGTTTAAAAAAAAAACAACACAGAATCATAGCAAAAATAGTTTAGAAAAGCCAATTAATAAAGATGAATGGGACCCCAAATAAGCAGCCACAATAATCCTAAAGGGATGGTGAATCTGATTTCCAGTTACATTAAAATATATAAAAATGTTTGGATTTCAACAAAATATTGAAGTATGCAAAACTAACAAACAAACAAGTCAATCTTGTTTGCAGCTAAAAAATCATGTCTAACCAAAAACAGGTACTCAGTACACATGGTTCTGACCCACCAGGTCAGTGAGCTTTGGGCAAAATAAAATTTGAGATTTGCAGTTCTCATGTGCATAAAATAGGATCAGTGAGGAACCATGGCTAAATTTCTCACTATAAAAGGCCAAATCCCATGGGAACCGGGGAGGACACTTTTGCTTTCCACCAAAGGCTGTGTTTCTCTGCTTGCAAACTTCTCACTTGAATTAATGCTCTCATTTTCCAAAACTCTGACTGGGAATTGGGGTTGACCATATAAAAAAGTTGAATGCATTGATAACATACCTAACAAGAACTGTGTCTGGATGATAATACAATCGAACGAACAAAACTAGCAGTTTTATTTCTTCGTAGAACTGACAAACAGAAGAGTAGGAGAGAGAAGATAAAAAAGGGTCAAAAAGATGTAATAAAGTTACTTGCTATTTTGTATGGTGTATGGTAAAGGCTTAAACCACATTTATTTTACCTATAACATTTTATCATACATGTTTTATTTCCCAATCTTTGAGATCTTCTTAGGTAGGTCACTTTTCTTTTAAAATTTTTTGCTGTGTATATGTAGGTATTTAAAGAAACACGAAAAAAAAAGCACTTGTTACACTCTTTATTACTGATAAATGTATGAAATATGAGATTGTTACAGAGCTATTCATATAAAACACATATAAGGAATTATTTTGGTTTTCAAATCCAAATGTGTTGTTTTTTAATGACAAATGATTGCAAGTCCTTCCCCCTCCCTGCAGGTTTTATACAGATGTCAGTTTCCAATTCCAAACGTTAAAAAGAGTTTAGTTTTGTTTCTTTTTTGCATTGTCCATTTTCCAGGCCTCATACTTTAGTCATCATTAGAGGATGAGTGTGCGTGTAAAGGATAGGAAATTTCTTTAACTCGTTTGACCTCCAAAATGTATTTACTTAGAAAGTTCTGTTCAATACAGCCTTGCAGATTACACTACATAAATAACCAGCTTATGTTTTATCTTAACTGAATAAAATGTAGAGAGGCAGAAGGAAACAGTGGATGTGTGAGACTTTTAGTTGCTAGGAGACATCCTATTGTGATGTCACAGCTACTCAGGTTGAGAAACACTGGTGACCTGAAGAGTTTATCAGTATAGGCCTGCCAAGGCAGCGTTTGGGGCTTCAGTGTTCAAAACTAGGTGGGTGAGGAAAGCAGCTGAAGAAAGGTTGATGTGAGATGGCATGTGTTTCCTCAGAAATTAGAGATGATTCTCCTAAAGATGAATCAAGTGGTTCAGCAACCTCCATTGGATCGCTTTTGTGTGATCACATATTGACCAGGGATTCAGACTTGAGGTCTGTGATCGAAGAAAGTGCTTTCCAGCTTTTGTCTGCATGGTTGCTTTACAAGAAGGCCACATGACACATTTTGTGTCTCTGAACCAGATGGAGATAATGAGTTTCGATCTTTGACCTTTCCCAGGAAACTCTGGAAAATAGTTGAAAACAATCACTTTAAGTCTATTTGGTGGAATGAGAATGAAACTCGGTAGTGATTCATGAAGAACTCTTCAAGAAAGAAGTTTTGGAAAGGAAGGCCCCTTTCAGAATATTTGAAACTGCAAGTATGCAAAGTTTAGTTCGACAGCTTAAACTTTATGGATTTGGAGAAGTGCAACAGACTTCTCAAAGATCTGCTTCACTAGCTGACTTTCTGGAAGAAGAACAAGAAGACTCTGTTTTAAGCAAGGTAGTACAAAATTTAGTTACAACTTATAACAAGGTACTATATAAGTATATGTATATGTACATGTCTGCATATGTGTGTGTATGTGTGTCTGTGTGTGTACCATAAAATATATATTTCATAAATGTATATGAACCTAGTAAGGTTAAACTTTATTTTTTCACAAAATTAAGAACAGTTTGGGCATGCTGGATTCTAAAAATGTGTGCTTCAGTGAACACGTAAGTAAAGGTATTGAAACCCCTTCAAAAACTGCATTCAGTGTTACCTGAAATGCAGTCACCATTTTTACTTGAGGCCATGCTATTTAATTTTTTATTCCCAATAAGTTATTTTTGACTTATTGGGAATAAAACAATGTCCATGTATTGGTGACATTAACTTTGTGTAAGAAACTTGATATATGATGCAGAGTTTAGGATTCCTATCGTCTTGTGTCAACCAATTACTTTACCTCTGGTTTTAATTGCACTTCTATCAAAATCCAAATTTTCAACGAGGCTGTCCCCATCTTTTACTCAGAATGAAAAGAAGGGTTGGGATCAAACATGCTTCTCCAGCAGCTTCAAAAGCTCACATTTCAGCAAGAAGCAGTCTGAGACAGGGAATCATGCAGGCAATCATAATTCTGGTTTCCTTGCTAACACACATGCAGAGAACATACTTTCCAGTTCCACAAATTTAAATACACCACCAATCAGGAAGCCTGCTACCAGCCAGACAATCGCCCATACAACTCCTCAAATATGAAGTGAACTGGCTCCTCCATAATCAACTCTAGATAGCCCATCAGAACAAAGTATGATGAACCAACCTACTCTCTTGAATCAGTTGACCACTTTCCACATGAGCTCACATGGCGCTGCAATCAAGCAAATGGCTACATCGTGAATTTTATTTCAAACACAACTTCTGCTTCTCAGTATATTACATCTGCCTTACAGAGAAGTTCTTTTAGAATGATGGAGCCTTCTCCTTTTCCAAGTAGATATCCTGATTTATCAGTCAATGATGGTCCTTTTTTCAACTTGCAACCAGCAGGCAACCTATGGCTCCCCATGCCGTGACAGCTGATCCGCCTGCTGCCAGTCTTTCCAGGTCAGCTCGTCAACCACCTTCATTAGGCACACATCACCCTAATTGCAAGTGATGCCTCAGTGGACTAAAGGACTGTGCAAAATAACAAAGCTTAACTTATTTTTGCAAAAACATCAGCAAAATGCATGCCATCTGCTTATTTGAACAATAAAATCACATATTCACTTGATGTGTTGATTGTTCTTGTTTTTTGAAAGAGGTAAGAGTAAATTGGTGCTTTTTTCATGTTAGGCTATTGGCTGATTTTTGACATTTGGACATTTTGGTACTTAGGAATATTTTCCAGACTGTCTAAGGAAATTATATTCAATGTACTCTTTAAAGGGAATAGAAATAAAGGCAGCATAGGCAAATGAAGAAACGAGTTCAGAGGTATCTGAAGCATCCCTGGATGAATCAAATTAAGGTCTCAATTGGGATGATATGAGATGGATAGATAGAAATCCAATCTAGAAAAGGCACACATGCAGTATTTACTTCAGCATTCTTTCGATTAAATTTTGCTGTGATTTAAATTATCAGCCCTTGGCTTTTAGTTGGCAGAAGCTGTCTTCATGAAAAAGAGATTTATACTTAAAAGTACAGCCTACTTTCTCTAGGTTAGTGTTCATGACACCACAATTCCCTCACTGAAACAATACTGTTAGCACATGGTGGAATTTTACAAATATTTCAGATGTCTCTTTTTATTCTCCTATCCTCAAAGTAGTCAAGCTTAGCTGTGTCTTTTATTTCCTCACGATGAGAGTCGACTTTACATTTTCTAATGCATGTTTTCATCTTGCTTTCTGTTGCATGCAAAGAAAGACTTGATTTTTTATTCTGGTATTGAATGCTTTTTTCGATTCTGAGCTCAGAACTTCAGCATCACTAACAACTGCCCTGAAGAACTGACCTCTTTATCTTCCCAGTTCCATGTCTTTCTGTTCCACTATCTGTTTAGATCTACACTCAAACAATTTTTAGTCATGTAAACTTTCACCGCACAACTTTGCCCTTCTTTCCCAGCATTGAAAGGCAGGCCCTCTCATTGCTTTATTAGTATCACTGTTTAACTCAAAGATATAACTTCTTTGAGATGGCTCCTGCCTCCTTTTCCTTGTCTACCTTGCACATTGGCACAGATATAGCTCAGTGACTAGCAGATAATGTATTTTAGTATTTAGTAAATGAGCAATAAATGAGTATTGATTTACATTAATTAAATCTTTCTCTTTCAAAAACAATCAAATTTCCAAAGACTTCAAGTAATTATTGGTTGTCACTCTTCAACACAAATTTTTAGTTCTCAGGCTGTGAGTTGGATTCACGGCCGTGGTGGCCTCTTGAGTCGGTTATTGATGCTAGGGCTAGGAGACAGAGCATGTTCATTTTTCTTTCATAAATCATATTTAGAGGTCAACATTTTTCTCTTTCCTCACACTGGAGTAGTTGTGTCTTCATGTCCCCTCTGTTGCCCCCTCCTCCATTAATGTTTCTCATCCCCATGCCTATACCCTTCTTGTTTCATTAATTCACTACTTAGAATCAGCCTTCAACCAGAAAGTTCAAAATGAATCATAATTTTTTCAACATAGGTCTCTACGTCACACGACCAATTCTCATTCCCATCTAAACCCAGGAACAGCCAAAACACTATGGCTCCTCATTTGGGACAGTTGCATTTCGTAGTCAGATTATCTTACTAAAATGTGTGGACTGAGGACAGGTGAGGGTGGGAGAGTTAGAAATACACACAATTTGCAAAGATAACAAATCTCTGCAGATGTCAGGTAATACAGAACATCTATGAAATTATTTGACTCTCTCAGATTGCTTTAACATAAAGCATGCAATGTTATCAGAATGGAAAAACCTGGAAAGCTAAATGCAGAGAGATATGGAGGTGTCATACTACCATTGTGTAACTGGAATCAACTTAATCAGCTGGGAAGAGCAATGCTGAGACACCTTAGGCTGCATCGAAAGGAAGAAAATGGGTCAGGGTAAGCAGTGGCAGCATCTCATATAATATATTTTTTTTACAACCAAGGGTCAAATGAAGCAACGTGACTTTGGGAGTCACAAGTCTGCCATTCAAGGATAACTCCTATTGAAGTACATACAGTGTTTAAGATTGTGCACCTGAACTCTGATGATGGCTGTAATGTCAAAAAAGTGACACTCTTGGGTTCAGGGAGGCTGCATCAGCAGCTAGATGCTAGATGGTTGGCCTAATGACAGGCATTTTCAACATTATCCGGATAGGTCCGTCTTCTGCTGATGTTTGTTTTCACAAGTCATATTCCAAAGAGGAATGTCTGAATTGTCAGATGTAATTTTTCATGACGAAACAGCTACACAACAGACAGCACCTTAAGATGGGCTAGGAATATAAAAAAAAAAAAATAGCCTGGGAACTGAGTTCTGCCCACTTGTCTTCCCACTGAGTCAAGCATACATGTCTGCTTTGCATGTGTGTAATAGCCAGTGATGATGACTAGCCATAAAAGTAATGTATACACCATCGAGCTCTAACTTAGCCAAGCCATCAAGTGAATTACACCTATGCAGGTAGAAAACTCTGTATAGCTCAAGTGTTTCATTGCACTGCTAGCATTGCTTTGGGACATGGAGTAAAAGATAAAGTTTATATTACAGAGTAGTGGTCACCACTTCGTGCAAAACTGAGTTGATGCTGGGGCCTTAAATTTAACCCCCAAGGTACATACATTCTCAGGCTTCTAGAGTACTGGAAGTTATCAAGGTCTCCTTCTTAGGTAAGCATGAACTTCTCTATCTTCATATTTTCAATGTCAATACCACTATTTTACCTCTGGGCTCTCCTCAACTAATGAGCCAAAGCCATATTCCCTATCTGTTGGTGTTGTCATATCACCTTTGTTCCTGCAACCTGGAGAGCATTTCATAACAACTAGCACATCATTTGGAAAAGAAGTATTCAGTTTTAATAGTGCAGGATCCTTACTCTCTCTTGTCCACCATGTGGTAGGAAATTTGCTACAAGGTCCCAGAAAGTGTTCCTCTATTTTCTACCACTTTTTGTAGACCCACGTCTTTTCTATTACATGAACTATGCCTTTGTGTAGCAGAGAAACTACCATGCTTGAAAGCTAGGAAAGTTCAAGTTAATCTTTCACAAGTGCTGGCAAAAGACACGAATTTCTGGGTGAGAACACAAGTTTTATCACGCATAGCAATAGCAGGAGCCATATTTCCTGTCTGCATCAGTAATCCTAATCTTAACTGACTAGCACAGAATAATTCTTTGGTGTGTTCACCTGCAATGGTTTCTTTCATGGTAGAATTCTCAAAGCAAACCTTGTTTTATAACTACAAAGAGGCAATTCTTCTCTTCTATGTGGGAAAGAAATAACATTTCTAATGCTAATTCCCACCATCTCCAAAAGAAACCAACAATTGAACAAAAGATCCTCACTTAATAAATGCCCTAGTATAAATATAGATGGGACCTTATCATCATTGCCATTCTGAATAATAGAAGAAGAACACATGGAAATAATCAGAGTGTGCAACTTTCATCAACAGATGGGGCTTCTGCTCCTAGGTAACATAAAAATAAACCACTTCTTCCTAAAAAAAGAAAAAAAAAAGGTCCCTTAAGTCTGCCTCAAGTGTAGAAAAGTCATTTATGAATGTTTAGGGAAAACAAAAAATACCTCTCATGCTTTCCTTCTTTGTTTTCTCTCATATCCCAGCTTGGAAGCAATCTCAGGTGATGGTGAGCCAACAATAGAAGCCCACAATTACCTGAATAAATACAATTCTGAATGAGAGAAATTTTCTCAATGTTTGGGAAAAATTACAATGCCCAAAGTTGGGATGAATAATCAGTATTTTCTCTTCTCTTCTGTCTCCCTCCACTTGGATGTGGGTGCAATGATTACAAGTGCTTAGCAGTTCTGGGTAAGTAGCTCCACACTTATGCCTGAATACCCAACAGGAAAGCACCCAGTACGTACAAAATGGCAGTGCGATTGTAGAAAGGAAGACCCTGGGGAAAGAAAAACCTATATGGCTATGTGCTAAGGGCCTCACCCCTGTGCTGCCTATATATACCAAATTGCTGAGAATTAAACAATTGACTCCGATTTATTTCTCAAGGGACCACAGCATGGCACATTCAGAAGACAGACCTGAATACCAGAGGAAATGCTTTGAAACCAACCTGTCCCTGAAACCACAGGTCCACAAGCCTGCCTAGAACAAGCGGGTGCCTTAACCTAGATGAGATGAGTTTGATGTTCAGACAAAAATGTCAATATTCTTCAAAGACTTTACTTAAGGCCCAGAGTGTTAATCACCAAAAGCCCAAGATAGAATCCAAAATCGCATATTGTGGGAAATGAAATACAATAGATGTTATAGGCAGAGATAACACATGTAAATACCTGACAAAGGCTTTAGAGCAGCTGTTATCCAAGTGCTTTAACAAATCGTCATGAACATTCTTGCGATAACTGAAGAGATTAAAAATCTTATCAAAGAAGCAGTAGATAAAGAAAAACTCTGCAAATTTTAGAACGGACAAAGAATGTAAGAAGACAAGAACCCACCAGAGATCTTCAAAGTCAGCATGCTGAAAATTTTTTGAAGAAATTAAGATTAAAAAAGTTATAAGTCGGGCAAAAAGAAATATGCACAGAATAAAGAAGAACAAACCGAGAGAAAGCATGAAACCCACAGCTGAGCGTGCCACAATGAAATTGCAGAAAACAAAATTAGAAAGAAAACATCTTCAAAGAAGCCCGAGAGAAATGGTTCCTTAGCTATAAAAGAATAATGACTGAACTGACTGTCAATATGGCCCTGTGTTATTAGACGAGTAGCCCAGGAAAATAAGAGCAAAATTCCCTAACTCAATACAATACTTACTTAGAAATCAGGCAAAAAAGGGGAACTCAGTCTCAGATAGGGACATTTTTGACACGACAACTTCTTTGACTGTGATTCCGAACTTACAATACTCATATTTTACCTGTGCACAAAGCTGTAGCAAGAGAAAATAGATTTGTTTAGAACTGCAGAGTAATTAAACAGGAGCTGAGGGCATTTATCTGATGACCCAGATCCACACAAACTGCTTACCTCTGTGTCTTTGGGTGTTTTTTGGTTCACAGTTCGGGATTCAGAGGACTTGTGTTTCCATGTACTTTCGAGTGCTGAATTCCAGGAACGATGCTTTTATATGAGGGCATCCTGATTCTAAGACTAAACAGAAATATTTCTGGACTGTTTTCCCAGCCTCTCCTCACTCCCTTTGACTACATATTTGAGAGAGGTCCAATGGTGAAAGAAAAACAATTCTTCAATGCATAGATTTAATCACATCCTCTATGATGGGCCCACCAGGGAGGGGACTTCTGACAAAAAATAAACCTCTGAGATATAATTTCCTGCAGAGAGGGGTTGTAAAATTTCATTTAAGAAGGCCATTGTCAAAAATCTTGGGTGTAAGCTATCCGATGTCAGAGAAACCTGACTCCTGATACACAGGAAGGCTTGGCTAGAATGGCAGTGTCAATGACTCACCAACAGTGGAGGGGATATAGGACTGACCAGCGGATAAGGATAGATGTAAACAGTAATTGTGTTCATGTCTGTTTCCTTCCATGCTGTGACAACATCATGCTATTACTAAGCATAATAGAGACTTTTAGCCAGTGAGGATCTGAGTTTCTAAACTTCTAACCACTGATAGGTTTGTCAAATGGCCAAAATAACAAGCAAGATGAATATCAGGCTGATTGAACACCAGGAAGTATGGCTCCTGTGTCTACTGTACATTGGTCTTTCTCTTATCACCGAGTTATATTACAGAAACTGTACAGTAGCAGAAATATTTAGGACAGAATAACTTGTATGAAACTGGTAGACTGTCTATTCACAGCAGCCCAATCTTCCCACAAGTAAATTATCCACAACTGAAAAATAGTATCGGCTAGGTGTTTTGCTATCAAAAAGATTTATTAGGGAAAAAGAAAATGTTGTAACCCAGAACTTGTAGACATGGGAAGCCACACACACACTGTGGCCTGTGTACTGAGATGGAGAAGTATTTAGATAAGGAAAGGAAAGTGATGGAAGAGGCAGTCAGAAACACAGAGTGTTATTATAACATTGAGTTCTTCCTGCAGGGTCTTCTTGTGGAAGCTTCTTGTGATTCTGTAGCCTGTGAGGACTTCTGTAAGCCCTATATCCTCCCATCGACCCTGTGATAGATTATGTTTGCTTAAAGTTCCGGTTATTCATTATTCTTTCCCTTGTGATCAATGACCTATGCCATTGTGATCAACTACCTTTCACTGAAAGCATTGCCAGGCAGCATTCCCATATTCCAACTCCAGAAGACTCTTTTTCCCAAAGCTAGGAAGGACTTCTTGGAGCTGTCTCCCTCATCAGAAAGGAGGTGCAAGCAGGGTAACAGGTCATGCCCATGATTCACAGGAAACAGGTGCATAGCTGAAAAAGAAGAATTTAGTGAAATTAGAACAACATAACAATCTAATCTATGTGATGAATTTAAACCAGGAGCTCAAAACAATAGACAATGCAACAAAAACTCCTATTATTTTGAAGTACTTAATGACATATTCCATGCTAAAGAAACTCCCCCTTCTTAGTAGATTAGAAAACATTAAGGAAAGCACAATCATTCTCAGTAAGAGAAAAATAAAATAAAAATTATAGTAAATAAGAAAAAGTGTTGTATATTTTGATATTTTGAGGAAAGCTGTCTCCTCCCATGGTCACTTGCTTGTTTTTTTTGTTGTTGTTGTTGTTGTTGTTGTTGTTTGTTTGTTTTTGTTTTTTTTTTTCAGTTTTAGTTGTAGGTCATTAGGTTAGGTGAACTTTTTGTCTGGTTTTGGTATCTTCTTTAGGAGTGGCACGTGCATCCAAGGTTCTGGTCACTGAAACTTAGCAGCCCAGGGGTGGTGTCAACAGTATCTGGTAAAGGTTAATCCAGTGAGGCCAGCAGAAATGTTTTGTTTTCTTTTGTTTTTAAGTTTCCTTTTCTTAGGAAACCAAATCTCCAGGTGGGTAGGTTTGGATTTTCAGTTTGTCACTTTCTTGGACCCAATTAGAAGGGCTAACGGAAGTCCGGTTGAACAGGGAATCAAGACAGAGGGCACCCTCTAATCTAAACGTCTGTCGCGAGCTGACAGCTCAAGGCTGCGCTTGGGTGTGGGCACCTGAACCTTCCTGCTGCGCGTGTCCTTCACGGAGCCGCGATGAGATCAATTCACGACACCCGCGAGGCCATCTGAGATCGCTGAACGCGTCGTGACGCACAGTCATAGCACCCAGAACAGCTTATCCCGCCAGGTGGGGTGGGGCTTTCCGCAGGAAATTGGGGACCTGCCCGCCGGCCAAGCTCCCATTCCGAAGTGGGGACAGCCAAGCCCAAGAGGCCGGCACCTTCTCGCGCCCCGCCCCCTAGCGTCTTCATCCCTGCAGTTGGCCCTGGCATCCCAGCATGGATCAGTTGCTGTTGGGGAACTGGGTATACTGGCGGGTACATGGTTTCCGACTCCTGCGCCCCGCAAGCGCCCAGGAGCTTGGACGCCACGTCTGCCCCACGCAGTGTGGGGCGGTTTCCAGATCCGCTAGGAGACTGACAAGAAAACTGTAGAGTGAGGGGCTTTGCCGTGAGAAACCCTCATAAACACTGAGTCCGAGGTCTTCAAATTCCATCCTAACAGTGACAGAGCCTGTCACCCTGAAAGGCTCCGCAACCCATCAGCCTCGAGATACACCAAATCCCATGACCCTGAGGAAGCCCACATCCTCTAACCTGGAGGGATTTCAAATCTCATCATCCTGACAAACCCCAAATCCTTTCATGTTTAGACCCCAGCAAACACAGTGAAAACCACGATTCCCCTCAGCCTGAGGCTCACCCCAAACCTTCAGCTTGGGACACCCTAAATATGGCACTCAAAGACCAAATTCCCTAATATCAGATACTTAAATATCCCCATCCTGGGAATCTGAGTCTCTTGTGTGTCAAAGGCCCCAGCTTAACTCAGTGTCTGGGAAACTAGAGCATCTCAATCAGAGGCCTTCTCAGCCTGGAAGAGCCCAAACTCTGTCAACCTGAGCATTCTCAATGGCTTCCTCCTCTAGACCCCAAATCTAGTCCTGAAAGTCCACAAACACCGTAATCCTGATGGACTGCAATTCGTCTCAGTCTGAGAGACCCTTGCCCCGTGAAGAATAAGTCTGCTTTCTGTGCTTTGTGCTAGGTTTTCCCAGGATCTGCTGGTGAAATTCCCACAACCCTTCTGTGAGCAATACGCATTTCCGCTTTCTGCAAGAGCATGCTGATGGTCATTCTGACCCCATTACATGAAGCAGGTGCCTCTAAGTTTCCATTGGGCTTTTGTGGCCCCTCACCTCAGGCCTCAACCACTCAGGGCCAGGTCCATCCACCTGCCTTTGCCTCCTTTCCTGAGATGGGCAGAGCTACATGTGTGCTAATGAAACACATCCCAGCTATATCATTCAGCTGGTGTGTTACAAATGTTGGAGACCTACCATGCACAAACTTTCTCTCTCAAGCCCAGATCCTTTTAGGGTTCCTACATCTCCTGCTCTGGACACTTGCCCTAATGGAGAAGAAAGGCCTTGCTCTGGGAAGTGGTGCTTATTGTCAGACCCTCTCAGCATAATTTTTAACAGGCACCTTGGCCTTGAGGCTGGGAGACTCATAGAGCCTACGTGGTGCTGGCAGCATGAGACCTAGCAGGTCCCCAGATGAGACCTGCTTGCATAAGCCCAAGGTGAGTGTCGGGGGGGGAGGGGGGGGGCAAAGCCATCCTCTAAGCAGGGTCTGATGGTGTGATGGGCTTGGTGACAGGGAGCTCATCACCAGAGAACCAGAGACTCTCTTTATATGTACACAGAATAGGGTTTTTTGTCCTATCTGGTGCATGAGGTGAGAACAGGACACAAATAACAGCACCTTCTCTGTCTCAGAATAGAGGTTGGAATGTGGTCAGTGTTTGCTCAGGTATCAGGACAGGATTGTGAAGGAGAGAAAATTCTCATTTCACAGAAACCACCCGGAGGTCTCGTTAGCAACCTGCACACAGGTGGAGGAGGAGGCCCAAGTCAAAGTTGTGAGGTATATTATGAAGTTTTTTATCGGAATCTATTATTTTGTCAGGTCAAGGATGCTGTCAAAAACATTTCCAAATACTTCTCCAAGAAAGATGGACAGACATGGCAGACTCGGAGAAAACTGATACAGGAATGTGAAAAGGAACTATGATGCCCTGCAGGCTACAGGTAGCAGGAAGTGCTAGGTACACATGAGCCTGGGAAACATATTTCATTCTCTCTCAGGAAATATCTTGCCACATGGGGAATAATCTGCCAGGAAATTTGGTCTCTTTGATCAGCCTAGTTCTGACACAAACAGTGCAGAGCTCAGAATGCCGTGTTCTAGGCTCTGTCAGAGTGTGAGTTGTCCTGGCTTTCTGTTGCTTTATTTCTCCTTCACGCTGTTTCCTTTCCGGACTATGATTTTGTTTTGTTCCCGGATTCATATTCCTTCAACCAGCCTTCCTGTGTCACTGCAGGCAGGTCATCAAACCCTAATTCTAATGAAGAATGGATTCTAAGGCAGCAAGGAGAGGGGCCAGGAGGAGTTACAGGTACTGTCCTGAAACTTTCTTGAGCTGAGGTCTGAGCAGCATCTCAGCAGGTTACGAGGGGACTTCTTGATCTTTTGGCAATCAAGCAAGATGTAAAAGGGTATATTATAGACAAAACCGCTATTCAGATATTTTTTATCAATGTGGGAAGTAATTATATATATTACATACGCATATACTGCCACACATTAATAAGTAGTAAATTTATAGAAATCTTGAGAGTGAATAAAAACATATTCAGAACTGTTATCAGAAGAGAAGAGGGAAGATCTGGCCGAAGACCCCTCTGTGTCTTGGTTAGTTTCTTCTCCGTTTATTTTTGAATGTTGAAATAGAAGTCAAAAGATCCAAAGCCATTGTGACAGATGTTGAATTTAGACTGCATGGTGTTGGATGTATAGGGTTTCTAGTAACACTCTCCAATGTTTCTCTTTGTGTAAAATTAAGAATTTTTAAAGGAAGATTAGTTTTACTAAACGTGGTCAATTAAAGAAACTTTAGTTAAACTGTAATCCACCAAAGAGCTTTCTAACACTAATGTCACATTAGTTCAGTTACTGCATTGAATGTCTTAGAAAAAGAAATGATGAAGATATTACGTGAAGATACATAATTCACTTATGTATATTTTATCACACCACATGATCCTTTTACTCCCAAATAAATAGGATCCTTTCTGTTGATTCTGGGAGGAGTTTTCCGAGAGATGTTGAGTCTCCTGATGCCTCCCACATGTCACAAACTGCAGATTATATTGCAGATATAAAATGAGTGCATTCATAAAATAGAAATGAGAGGCTCACTTCCTCCTCTGCTCTCAGGAGAGTTTAGAAGAAAGTCACTCAGCCTAAACTGGAGAGATCAAGGTGGGAAATGTCTGTGGTTTCCCCATCTATGTATTTCCGATTCCTCAGGCTTATAAAAGAAAAGTATAAGAACTCTGAATAGAGCACATGGTTGTCCACAAATATGTCAACATCAAAAGAGAGTTTATTGTATATGTACACCTCTCACCTGTAAGCAGTAAAAACATATAACCCAGGATAAATTAATAGATAGATGACAGATTGATAGACATATAGATGGATATATGATAGATGATAGATAGATAGATAGATAGATAGATGATAGATGATAGATAGATAGATAGATAGATAGATAGATAGATAGATAGATGATAGATAGATAGATAGATAACATAAAGGTAAGAAAAAGAAATAAAAAGAGTCAGAGAGAGACAGAGACAGAGACAGAGTTAGAGATAGGGATAGATAGAGATAGAGATAGGGATAGAGGAAGATAGATATAAATATATAGTTAGATATAGATGATATAGATATAGATACAGTATACATATACATATATAGATATAAATACATGTATAGATATAGATGAGATAAATATAAATGATAAAGATGATATTGATGATTAGATATAGATATAGATTAGATATAGATATAGATTAGATATAGAGACAGAGATACAGATAGAGATGGTAGAGATAGATAGAGCTGATATAGATGATTAAATAGTTATAGAATAAATATAGATAGATATAAATAGATATAGATATAGATACAGATATAGAAATAGAGATAGGAATAGATAGAAGTATGCAGATAGAGATGATATAAATGATTAGATATAGATATAGATTAAATAGATATAATAGAGACTAGACATAAATAGAGATAGAGAGATAGATATAGAGATAGAGATACAGATAGATAGGTATAAAGATATAGATAGAGAGAAATTATATATATATATATACATATAAATCATATACATATATATAGATATAGACATAAATAGATAAATATACATAAATATAGATAGCTATAGATGATATAGATTATTATGTATAGATAGATATAAAGTAGATATAGATATCAATAGATGCTATTGATATAGATATAGATTAGATATACATATAGATACACACATAAATACATTTGTGTACTATATGTATGTACATATAGGTATATACATATGTGTGTGTGTGTCTGTGTGTGTGTGTGTGTTGTGTGTGTGTATATAATGTATCCCTGTGTTTAAAAACACATGCCATAAATTCCTCCTCTTCTAATTTTAAGTGAACTGTATAGTATTTTGTACTATATACGTATTGAGTTACACTGGATGCCTAAAATTTTGTCATCTTCCATGAATGAAACTCCAACCATTGAACAACAACTCTCTATTTTCTCTTTCTTCCAGCCCCTGGCAACTGCCATTCTATTCTTTTTCTATACATTTCACTTCTTAAATAGATTCCATTGTGAAGTCCTGCAGTATTCGTCTTTTGGTGACTGGTTCATTTTACTTAGCATAATGTCCTCAATGTTCATTCATGCTGTAGCATATGACAGGATTTCTTTCTGTGTTTAGGCTGAATAATAGTTTATTTTATACACACACCACATTTTCTTTTGTCATTTAACCATCAATGGGCATTTAGGTTGCTTTTACATCTTGGCTGTTTTGAAGGATGCTGCAGTGACCATGGGTGTGCAGATATTTATTTAAGAATATATTTGCAATTGTATTTGGATATCTACCCCAAGTTTGTCTTACTATATCATGTGGCAGTCAATTTATAATTTTTGAGGCATCTTTATACTGTTTTTCATAGTAGCTTAACGATTTCACATTCCCACAGATAGTGTATAAGGGTTTCCGTTTCTCCACTTTCTAGCCAATGCTTCTTATTGTCTGTGTTCTGTCTTTTGCGTCTGTCTGTCTGTTTTTGTGGCCATTCTAATGGGTAACAAATGATATCTCACTGTGGCTCCACTTTGCATTTCCTGATCAATAGTGGTATGGTCATCTTTTCATATGCTTCTGGCCATTGGTATATGCTGTTAAAGCAATTTCTATTCAGAATCATTTCACTTTGTGTTAGCTCAGGCTGCCAAACAGAATACCACAGACAGATTGCCTTAAACTAGAGAAATTTGTATTCTCCCAGTTCTGGAGCTCGTAAGCTAACATCAGGGATTATTCTTGTTACATTCTTTTTCTGGCTTATGGGCAGTCTCCATCTCACTGTGAGCTCACAAAGCCTCTTTGTCTGTGCATGTTTCTGAAGAGAAAGAGAGACACCACTCTCTTGTAACAAGGACAGTAATGCCATCCTGAAAGCTCAATTTTTATGAACTCCTCTAACTCTAATTAACTGGCAAAGGTCCCAACTCTATATACATTTACATCCAAGGTTAGTTTCAGTGTTTTAATTGGGGGGTTTGTGGCATAATTCAGTCAATAGCACTGAGCTTTTAATCTGGAGATTTGTCTTTTTATGATTGAATTGCCAAATTCTTTATGCATTCTGGATATCAATCTCTTACAAAATATCTGTTTTCCAAATATATTCTCAAATTCTGTAGGTTGCCTTTCACTCTTGATGTCTTCTTTGCTACATAGATTTGAAAATTTAATGTAATTACTTTAGTGTATTTTTGCTTGTGATTTTTGTGCTTTTTGTGCTTTTGATTTTTGTGCTTTTGGTGTCATATCCAAGAAAGCATTTTCTATGCAATGCTTATCCCTCTGTTTTATAATTTCTAGTCTTACTTTTAGGTATTTGGTCCATTTTAAGTTGTTTATTGTATATTTCATAAGATAAGTGTTCTTCATTCTTTTACATAGAGATGTTCAATTTTCCCACCACTTTTGTTGAAGACATTATTCTTTTCCTATTATGTAGTCTGCATCAATAGTGCCGATCATTGAACTTTGCACTATACAGGCTTTTTTCTATTCCATGTGTGTATCACTGTGTCCTTACACTACAACTATGCTGTTTTGATTACTGCAGCTTCGTAGTATGTTTTTAAATTAGAAAGTGTGAGGACTTCAGCTTTGTTCTTTGTCAATATTGCATTTACTTTTGAAGGTTCATTAGGAATTTATGTTATTTATTCTATTTCTGCCAAAAAAATAGGAAAAAAGAAAAAAGTATTTGGATTTTTTTTTGAGCTTACACTGGTGGCTTAAAAGAGTGTTCAATTGAAAATAATCTCACATGGAGATTTGACTGTACATTTTTACCTGGGCAAGTAATGGTGTGTAGTGATGTACGGACCACATAACTTCCTTAGTAAAATCTTTCTCTTTTCCACAAGAAAACCCTGTTCATTGATTCTGTGCATCTGGATCGACACAGATTTAAAATGCCTCTTCAGAACCTAAGAAGCAAAACCATCTGCAAGAAAGAACATCAATCTACTAACTCTTCTTTGCATCTTTGTGTAAATTTTTCTAATTTCCTGTGGGGGGCCATTTGCAAGAAAAAGCTTATGGACAGAAGAATAACAAATGGCATGAGAGCAAGGATGCGAGTTTTTTCCCAGAGCTCAGCCCAGGCCCTGCTTCTAACCTCTGCACCTCTAACTTTTGAAGTTGCTGTCTGGCAAGAATCTTTACAGTTGCTGTCAAGAAAGTATAGCTAAGGGGAAGAGCCTTTGCAGCTGCTGTCTGGAAAGTATAGATAAGGACAAGAATCTTTATAGCTGCTGTCAGGAAAGTATAGCTAAGGAGAAGAGCTGTTGCAGCTGCTTTTAGGAAAGTATAGATAAGAAGAAGAGTCAACTTACAGCTAGGTCACCATTGGGACCCTGCATTTTACAGCTAGGTCACCATAGCAACCCTGCATTCACAGGAAAAAACCCCTTCCCCCACGTCTGACTCTATATAAGTAACTGCTTGAGACCCCAATAAAGGAGACTTGATCAGAAAGCCTGTCTTGTCTCCATTCTTTGTGTCTATTGTCCCCCTTCTTTTCTTGGTTTCTAGGGCCTCGGTTGATCGTCCCACGGGTCCAGACAATTTCCCAACTTTGAATGCTTAAAACAGGCTGCAGCTGTCACTCTCAAAAGTATTGTCCTCAGCTGGTTCATTTCCTGCCTCCTAGTATATCCTCTCTTTGGCTCAAATGAATTTTTGTGAAAGTTCTCTAGAGTTTGACAGTCTCGTATCTACACATTGAATCTTTAGTATGGGCATTTTAAGAATATTAAGTGTACCGATCCTTACTTGTGTTTGCTTTAAAATGTTTGCATCAATATTTTGTTGTTTTCAGTGTGCAAGTCTTTCCAGTTAATTTTAATCACTTCATTTTTGGGTGCTGTGATAAATGAGATGATTTTCTGCATTTCACTTTTGGATTGTTCATTGTTACTGCACAGATGTGCAAGTGATTTCTGAGTGTTGATTTTGTACCCTAAAAGTTGGCTGAATTCATTAATTAGTTCCAATAGAATATTTGTTTGTTTGTGGGGAATTTTAGCATTTTCTATGCATAAGGTATTGCTAACTCTGAACTAACATAATTTTACTTCTGACTTTGAATTTGACTGCCATTTTATTTTCTATTTTTCTCTAATGCTTTCACTATATACTTGCTTTGTCCATTGTCCTGATGCTGAGTTCCCAAAGAAAGAGACTGATAGCTTTTTCATTACATTGAGAGAATATTAAGCGAACTGATGTGGGAGGTGTGTTTTATGTGTAGAGAGAACAAGACAGATATCCTCCACGCAATGTGGCAGATGCTAAGAAGTTATACAGAATGTAGAAACATAGATTAGTGTGTGAGGTATGACTCGCCAAAAAGAAAGAGGGAAATGTCTCACATCCTTGCCTGGGTAAAGGCAGGAGCCTGTTTTAGAAACCAGCATAGAGTGGGGCTGTGTGTGTCTTTCTCTGGGGATGTACGTGAAGCAATCTCTGTTCTGGCCTGGATCCAGCCAGATCTACCTCGAGGGTCATACAGTGGTCACACAATGGAACAGTTGTTCCTCCACAGTAATGAACAAAAGTACCTAGAGTGGACATCTTTGCCTTGTTCTTTATCTTAGAGGAAACTTTCAGAGACTCACACGAAGCATGATGTGCTAAGAGGAATTCTTGGATGTGACCTTCACATTGAAGTAGTTTCCTTCTCTTTCTTTGTCAAGTATTTTCAGTCATTAAAAGCAAATTTATTTCTGAAGTAAATATAGTAGATAATTTCTCAGCATCAGATGAAGAAATGTTTATTTTATTAACATTGAACAAAAATTAGTTGATTCCCCAAATAGTGGACAAGGACTTAAAGATTCTTCAGAAAGCATTTTCTAACCAGGTTTGGGTTGTACTTATATTTGTCACTCTCTGATGCAAAATTTTGTATTCCTGATATGATTATGAAAACACTTACCAACTGAAACACTGATTTTTCATGATCTTTTTGTTACAGCTTCTTAGGTGGCCTGAAGTGGAATGCAGTGGGCATCAGAATGTGTTTCCCAAATTCTGTTAATAGTAAAATCTTCTTCATAGAAGCAAATTCAGATAAGAGTAGGAAATGCAGAAAATCCTCTGTACTGCTGCCTTTCTTTCTTGATCTCTCCAACACAGTGACTGATGTAATCCTCATATTATTAGTAAATACAGAAACAACAATAGGAGCTACAACTTGTTTTACTTTCAAATATTTCAGACTCTTTTAAAGACTCCTGTGTGTATAAACTCATACTTCTGTGAAGTGGGTACTATAATAATCATCATGTATAAATGAGGGAACCGAGGTTTCAGAGGCACACATAAATAACATTCTTTATTTGAGATTACAGTTTCCGTTGTAGTGCAGTCGAGTCCATGATTTCTTCAGGAAGCCATGTGCAAACTCATGGAAACTCTCAGAGTTTTATAAAGTCAACCCAGTCTCACACACACATGTTTCCAATCTTTCTATGACAGATGATCTCAACCTAAGATATTTTCTGCTATGCTTAAGTAAGAAGTACACAAGACCCTCTGACTAGGTAAAGCTCCCTGATGTACAGGCGGTTTATACAAGGGGTGGATCCCGATGAAGGAGCATGTGGGAATTTAGCCACAGAGCCAGGCCCTCAAGAAATAGGAAGCCTCTCCCATCTCTGAAGGGCTGCAGGGTTGATGATTGAGGCACCACAAATGATGCAAGATTCAAGGACTTCACCTTAGTCACGTGTTTGGAGCTCACATCTCTGGAACTGATTTCAAATGCTCATACCTGTAGGTGGAAGTTGAGCTTCATTCACTCAGCTCCTGTTGAGCGACTTTCATGTGGTTTGAAATCACTTGGTTAGCCGGTCTGACTTGCACTTCATCATCGAAAGTGATGCTTCCCATGAACCCCCCACCCACATTTATAAAGGACATGAGCCATCTTAAACACTTAGCCCTCACTCTGACCCCTGGCATAAGAATTGGACCATCAGGTATCCCCAAGGCTGGGCTTGATGTGGAATGTGGCATGTAATATTCCGCTGATCCTGCTCTTTGGATCCTGTGATGGGCAGGCCCCACAGGATGAACAGATAGCCAACAGCAGGTACTCCTGGCTTGTGAGAAGGAGTAACATCTTCTATTGCCTTTGGGCTACTCAATTTCCTTCTGTAAACTATCAGGCCCTCATCTCCTGCAGAGTCGGACATGGTGAAATAAGAATGGACACGTTACTCCAGCTTAAAAATCAGAGGTTGAGAGGGAGCTCTTAGGGACAGACACACAGGAGTGGGTCATGCTTCCAGGATCCTTCCTGTGCAGTTAACTTACTTAGATGTGTAGAGGATGTGTACGAAGCACATCACATGAGTGCAACTGACAGTGGTATTATTGCATGCTGAAGTGCATGAGGACAGTAAAGTTAAATACTTCTGGCTGTCAGCTCCCCACCAAATTTTTTTTTCATTTCTTTTCCTCAACCTAAGATCACAAAAGTGATAAACTACTATGAGTATGTCAATTAAAAGGATGAGTCTGGGACAGATGGATTTGCTAAAGCCAGTCAGTGTCTGGGCCTCAGAAGACACTATTCCTTGACAGCTTCACATTCATTACTTCTTATCGCACCTCACTTAGTGGTCTCAATAGTCTTTCATTCATCTTTTTTTCTCCATCATTCTTTGCCCTTCTTTTTCATCAAAAGCCATTTTGGGCAGAAAGAATATAAAATGTACATCTTCAAAACCTAAATCTCTAAGATAGACAAATTTTGGCAATTGAAAAGTCCTTGAGCAGGCTTGACTAACTGGGCACCATGATTTTATACTTCAACTTGTACAGCAAACAGTTATTTAGCACCTACTATATTCCAGTGAGAAAATGGAATTCATTATATCATCCAGAGCCCCAAACCCATATTCTTATTATAAATAGAGGAGACACAAATGATTTTGTAAACACTTAAGAAAAAATTTTTTTTTTTTATTTTGAGAGAAGTCTTCAGCACAGGACTGCCTAAAACAAAGAACCTTTAACCTGTGAGAACAGCAGAGCTCCATGACTGTGTTCTAACTCAAACGGCTTCTGAAGCCTGTAGGAGAAGGAGGTTCAGGGTATTTGTGGGTCTCTTTGCATCATGACCCTGCCTCATTCTAATTTATCAGAGGTTGGAGAATTAGAATGAATTATGATCGTTCAGTGTGATCACGAAGTTATCAAGGCAGGATGAGCATAGTGCAGAGTACGTGGAAATGAGGGTTCACATGACATTATGAAAGAGCTTTGGGTATGGATAGAAAGTTCCCTAGGAGCATTATGGGAAATGGTTGATATCAGAGCATGAAGGCTGTAGACATTAGGTGAGGAGCTGAACATGGATCTGACGGGAGGGAACATATCACTTGGGGTTTTCTCTCCTTTCACCTGCATGAACACATGTATGTGCACTGTGCCTGGGATAAAGAGCAGAACCTGTTTGCCTTTCAGGATCATAGACAGATTTTCTACTGAAACTCCAGGAGGCTAAGCCAAGGGTGTAAACTGCTTGTGCAGTAGAAGGACAAGTACCGCCAGTAGCCAGTTATCAAGCTGGGCAGCAAGGGGAAGAGACAGCTTATGTCAAGGATAGGCGAGTTCCACTGTTCTTCTTCAGTGGAGAACTCTCCCTGGAAGTTTACATGGCCCAGCTCTTAGGTGGAGTAAAATCCAGTCTAAAGTCAATATAATTTCAAATAAAGATTAATTTCCTTTGCCTTCATCTTTCAGAAACTAATTTTATTATTGTTATTTTTGTCCCAAGTTGTTAACACTTAATGCAGGAAGTACTTAATGCATTTGATAGCACATAATGCACAAAGGCTTAGATACAAAAAAAAAAAAAACAACAAACAAAAAAAATCACACAGAAAATCAAATACAAATTTTCAAGCACTTACTATTTCTGTCAATGCGATAGAGTTTTTTTTTTTTTTTAATTTCTCCTGTTCTCATTTTCCATTATGTTTCTAAATAAAATGCTTGTGTTAATGTACATTCATTGACTACTTTGGTTAGTTGTCATGTGTCTTCCTGCTCTGTGCCATACAGGGTAGACCTGAGAATACAGACTGAACATGATCGACACCTCAGGTTATAGGACGGTAGCAAAGTTGCACCCAATGTGCATGTCGTTCATTTGACAGTGACCCAGAGGACTTGTGAGGGCAGAGCATGTGGCAGACTCTCTTGGAGGGCTCTTTCAAGAGAGGACATTTACAGACACCTGTGCAAATAGCATGTGGTAGAATTAGAAACAGATATTCTGTTTCAGGACTGGCTTCAGACTCCTAATGCCTCTGCATGAAGGGTAAGGAAGGTGGTTGGAGGGATGACTCACAGCGTGAAATGTAGAGCCCTTGATCTAGTGAAGGCACTGAGAAGACTCTCCTCTGTGGTGTGGGACGATGGTGTCCTTTTCAGCTGGAGTGGCATGGTCTCTTTCCAAAGATTGTGCTTTGTGAATTTTGAGGAAATAAGCTGCATTGGAGAAACCTCTCAGAAAAGACTCTGTCTTCACGAAACCGAAGATGGCAACTAGATGAAGATGGATGGGAGTCAGGGTTATAGGAAGTTCAATTGGGGATATATTGTACTACATGACTTCCTGTTGTTTTTGGTGTGTGCTAAAACCAAATGTAATAGATCAAGTATGACTGCTTGGTGTGAGCCTACTTTATGATCTGCAAAATCCTGAGAGAGGAGCAATTCATGACGTAGGTAGAGCAGTGGAAGTGACATTTCTGTAGATCAGAGTTCCCCAATATTTTTGGCATGGGGGCTTGATGCGCCTATGAGAATCTAATACCTGATGATCTGAGGTGGAGCTGGGGCAGTGACTTTTGTACTGAGAATTGGCAGCAAATACAAAAGAAAGTTTGCAGGCTCTCCCTCTGACCACGTCCAGATATGTATCTCTGTTCCTACCTAGACATGGACAAGAACCATTCTGTGCCCCATTGTTTTGGGATTCCACTATAATCTGTCAAGCAAGATAGTAAAGCAAACTGAGGCAAGCTTAACTCACCAGAAATGGAGTTTCTTCATGATAGCAGAGGGGTTAGTAGTTAAGTTTGAAAATCTCTTTGGCTTTACTCATGAATTGGCTGCAATCCACCTAGTAGTGAATTATAAGACTGCAGTGAAGCATTGTACAAAATTGGTGGATTTTACAGAAAGAAAGGAGAGGCAAAGGAGCTCTTACCAAGGGTGAGGGAAAGATTATTTTGGGGCTGGGACAGCTTTTCTGATGGGCAGGAGAGTTTTCATTGCATAGATTGCCTCTCTTTTTTGTGTGAGTGAAATGGAGTGAACCCTCAGAGCACCTCATTGGTTCTGACAAGATTTTCCATATTCGTCAATTGAGATTAAGATTCTTGGAGAGATAGAAATTGTAATTAAATTGGGTCCAAATCAAGATTTCGTTTCAGGGATATCATCATGCATGGCAGCTTTGGGGGGCCAACGGTTTTGCTCACGCTCTCGCTCTCTCTTTCTCTCTCTCTCTCTCTCTTTCACTCTCTCTCAAAACTTAGAAGATACTTACCAGTGGTCGAGTTAATGAAGTTTCATCTCCATGAGGAGCAGAACTGCTTAAGATGCTACCTCAAAGTCTGTAGTTTTGCCCATAGGTAGAACGGCCATCAATTGGGCTTTCTGGTTTTCTGAAGGTGTAGTGAGGTAAAATGAAATGGAAAAACAAACTGTGTAGGAAGACTTTGTGAGTGACAGAGCTTCCACTGTCACCACATTCAGAGCGATTAGTGAGCAAGTGTTACCAGGACATAAAGGTTAAGGGACAGGCAGCTTTGTCATCATCTGCCCTGACAAATCCCTTCTCTTTTAGCAGAAACAAAGCCAGCAATCCTCCGGTTCACTACCTATCTCCTGTTCCCTGGCATTCTTCTGTCAGTAATACCTGAGCCAACACTTGGATCACAGTCATCTCCTTCAGAGCCTGCCAGGAACAGCCTCAATTGGAGAAACCCAGCCCATAGGTCAGAGTCAGCAGCATACTGACTCACACAGCTGGAATGACAAACTGAAGATCAAGAGTTCAAAGACCGATTCAAACCTATACTTAAAAGGATCAAGCAGAGGAAGATTTCTAGGACCTTTTCCAAACCACCCAATGGACAAATGGAGAGCTCTAGGGAATGTGAGATAATGATGGAGGCAGAATCCAGCACAGGCCTGAAAGTGAATCCAGGGGACACCAGCAATTTGTTTGTGCCTTATAATGTAAGAGCATAATGTAAAGAGTGTTGGCCAGGCATAGTTGATAGGTCAAATCTCATCCCACAGCATGGCAGACACTCAGGGTAGAAGCCCTTTGTTTGCATGGAATGTGAGCAAGACTTCAGTGTGAAGTCACATCTCATCAGAGGCAAGAAGAAACACTCATGGGAAGAGGCCCTTTGTTTGCAGGGACTGTTAGTGCAGCAGACACCAGAGGGCACAAAGAGGAAAGAAGCTTTCTTTTGGCAGGGTGCGTGAGTAAGTCATTAGCAATGAAATGCATCTTGACAGCCTCAGGACAAATTTAGAAACCATAGCCTTGATATTCCAGATCTGCTATGGCTTCTGAGTGGGCCTCCTGACTACCTTAACTCTGCAAAACTGAGTAAGTGAAAAAAGTAATGAACTGACAAATCCTCCACTTCCTTGACAAGAGACAAGCTTGACAAGTCATTCTTTCTTAGTAGAGGGATACCAGGCCAGTCTCCAAGTAATTTTCATAGCCTCCTCTTCTGAAGCTCACATACCTCATTACCTTCTTGTCAGTGAAAGCAGGGTTTCCAGGAGGGCCACAGAGAACCTCTACTTTCAGCCACATAAATTCAACACCTGGAAGGCTTGTGCCTGGAGTCGACCTAAATAGGGTACTGCCCAGGTAGAAAGGTCTAGGATTTGAGACTGACTCATCAGGTTTGGAAATACGTTGGACTTCTGGCAAGCATTGCCTTTTATTTCAATAGGTACTCTATCGTACTTCCTTTGTTTCTCTTGTTTCCTCTGAGTTAGAGCCTGGCAAGAGGCGCACATATTTGCAGATGTGTGCCTAGCTCAGGCTGGGCTCAAGGTATGCCTCACTACTTGTCGTCTCATCATTGTCAACATCTCATTGTGCACAACATACTGACTTCTAATTAGACCACAGGGGGTTTGACTCTCAGTTCTGCACTCACCAGTTGTTTGACTTAGGGCATGATGCTCAACTTCTCTGCCCCTGAGTTCTAATCTATGAAATGGGAACAGCAATCAGCCTTTTGATCTGAGGATCAAAGCTTAGTCAGCTCAGGATGAATCCAGCACAGACAATTTGGGAGAAACCAAGCATCAAATGGAACAGCTTCCGGTGCCCACATCTTCCAGGTCTTCAATGCTGGGCAAAAAAATGTAAAGGAAGGGAAAGAGCTATGGAGCCTAATATTCAGAGATTGCACAGACACGCTGTTTCCTCTGCACAGACTCAGCAGCACTGAGAAGCATGTGTGAAACCAGGGAGGCAAACTGCAATCAAGCACCATTCTCCATGCCACTGCCCTTTCCATTAAGCCTACACTCACCTAGAATGTCTTTCCACAAAGGCTTCACTGAGAATAACCTGTCAGGCAGGACCTCACCAGCTCCTGCTGAGAGCTGTTTCAGGGACAGCCATAAGTGAATCTGAACCCCTGCATGGCCTCTACTGCGTAGGTGTTCACAGACTCCCCCACACAGTCGTTCCCTTAATAAACTGCCTTGTACCTAGGCCCAGAGTGGTTTATTGCAGCATTATCATCACCTTGACACTTCAATCAATGTACCATTAACCATACGTTTTTAGGCTAAGTTTGAAGGGACAATGTCTGTGTTATGAGCAGAGCAGCCATGCACAATGAAGGACTTTTTTGGCCGCCCAATCACAGATGTTGTCCACAATGACTCAGAAGCACAGAATCCCTACACTTATTCTTAAGTAGCCCTCTGCCCCACCGCAGGCATGGGGAAATTTAAGAGTGAGGCCTGTAGGTCATATTGGCCCAGATTACTTAGCTGGCCGGTAAGGGCTCCTAGTTAGGCCTAAATATTCAGTGCCTACTGTGCTTAAATGAAGTCCAGAGAACAGGTCTAGATTCTATGTGTTGGCCTTACTCAGCTATGAGGTATAATAATCTATAGTACGCAGAGATCTGACTAAACAGATTTCGATCATGCTAAATGAGTTGGCTTTGGTCTAGAATCCAGGGACTGGTACAAGGCAGTGAGCCTTGGGTACAAGTTCAAAGGGACACGTTATCTTATTCCTGCAAAAGTGACATAGGCCAATCTGAGCCCCTACTCCAAATCACAGGCAGCAGTGACACCTGCCTCAGGAGGTCCATTTTGGGTGAAGAAAGGCTGTCTGTTCCTAGAGCATTCTCTCAACCATGATTTGCATCTGTCAGCCAGATGGGTTGGCAAGTCATGTGACCTCCCTGCATTTAGCACCTATGAAAAGGAAACAGTGAGTTTGGCCCATGGGGGAGTCTGAGGACCAATGAAATAAATCTCGGAAAGTTGCTAACATGTTTTTCAGATAATGATGGATGTATATCCAGAGCCATCTGATCAGAGAACGCAGCCTGTGCTCTGAGATGTAGTCTATAATTAAAAATTCTGTTGAACTGGAAGGCTCTGTTGCTGGACCAGCTACAGTTGGGACTCCCATCCCTCTGTGGATGAAGACATGTTTTGTATCTTTTGATTTCAAGTCTGAAATGTCAAGACTCAGACGGAGAATGGCAGGGATGTAATGCTCCCTTGAGGACAGGTGCCCTGTCAGGGTCTTCCGACAGGCTGGCAGGAAGCAGGTGTTCCAGCTGAACTCTACTTAATGATCTCCTATGACTAAGGACAGAGACAGTTGCTTCTTTGAATACTGAGTTACGGGGTCCTGGAAGAAGGTAAGGGTACTGGCTGAGGGCTTAGGTGACTACAATGAGAAGGGATTTCAGGAGCATCTGTGAGCACCATACCTTGTTCAGCAATATTCTCCTCCCTGTAGCTGCCCCTGGATGCAATGGCATGCATACATAGATGCAGACACTTCTCCCCACCTACTCATCTTTGGCACTGGGGTGTAAGACCATCAGCTGCTCCAGGTCTCTTCTGCTTCTGGTATCCCATGAAGATACCTGGACCCTGTATTGGTGGTCCAGGTTTTCTCCTGAACCCTCGCAGAAGCCAAGGCTTGTATCTGGGGTTCAGATAATAGGACAGATGGGGCCCTAGTTAAGAGAACGCCTGCGTGGGACATCAGTGATGAATCTGTCACTTTGCCATGAATTTATTTTGTTTGCTTACTAGCTGCTCCCAGTGAGCTAGCGCAGCAGTGTGGGCTGGGGTTGGGGTTAGTGGTGAAATCCAACTGCCTCTAGACTGAGAGCGGATCTTGGAGAGTGCAGGCCAGAAAGTGTGAGGGAGACTCACATGACTTTAGTAAAATTGCTGACCCAAAATGAGCAAGGGGAGATCATATCTAGGAGAGCATGTGTGTGGATTAGCACTCCTCACAGTCTGTCAGCAGTTTAGAAGTCTGGTAGTTGAGACTTTCACCTAACCAGGATAATGTTACCTAATTGGGATCAGAGCCACACACCAGACATTCAGTCCCCCAGTGATATATGGTTCTGGGAAGTGCAACCCCATGGCAAGCTCCCCTGCAACTACACCTTCCCTTTCTCCCTTACCGCTCTGTCCCCTCTATTCTTCCTTTAAAATCAGAGACACGACAAAGGTGTTTGTGTGTGTGCGTGTGTTTGTGTGTATATTTGCATGTGTGTGGTTGTGTGTGTGTGTGTGTGTGTGTGTGTGTGTGTGTGGTTATACATGCTCCTCATATTCACAGTGACTCACTGGGAGATGTAGATCTGACTCTGGTGTCCGTGAGTTATGCTTCCTTTGCCCATCTTTCAAAGGAGGTGCCAGACACCTGCAGTAACACAAAGCGCACAGAGAAACATTCCCAACCCTGGCAGGGCAAACCATACCCACACTCACATGCACATGGACCTAATACTCCTGTCCCAGCTACCTGCCAGCATAGTCACTGCACAAACATCCAGGCATATGTCTTGACTTAGTCCTTTCCATCTATCTGTCCCTGTCCATCAGGCTGGTACCTTCAGATATGTGACCTTTAGAGCTCCAGGCAGCAAGTTTGCCAGAGTCCAGGCAGCTATGACAAGGAAGCCCATGGACAGGTAGATGTGTTCACTTCAGCTCACCTTTCTGGTTGGGCCTGCATGTGTTGGTTGAGAATCCTGGCTGGGCTGCAGAGATCTTCCCAGGAAAGGTAGGAAACTTAGTGCCACATTGGGCTCTCATGCTACGGTCACTATTTCTAAGAAGAGAAGCCACCACTGTGTAAATTAGTCCTTATTCTGTCCACACTATTCTGTCTCTTCAGTGAGTTGAAGGGTTGCTGGAAACCCAGACACCTCCTTAAAGCATCCATGCACAGACTTGCAGGCACACACTCTAGGCTCTGGCTGAACAGAGTACAGCTTGGGAGAGACTGAATTCTGAAACTCAGCGTAAATGATGCTGGGACAGCCACAAATGTTCCTTTGTTGAGCCCTTCCCTCATGCAGGGGATAAGACAGCACCATCTTTCCTGTGTTGAGCCCTCATTCCCACATGGCCAAATCCAAATCTGTACCAACCTGATGTAATCGACTTGTTTCACCCTGGTGACTTCCTGAGGCCAAAACTCCCCCCATTTGAATACCACCTGTGGCTCTCAATGGCTGAATTTTACAAGGAGCTGGCAAGGAGTATCACATTTAGGGGTGTCCTTGTCCTTTTGTTGACCTTCCCCAGGCTGATTCTGAGGGAAACCTATCTTAGTTCTCAGGGTAGCCTCTCCCTGTGTCTTCACAACCATCATAGGTAGTGACCTATACTGGGTAATTCTGTAGTTCCTACCAGGTAATCCCGGTGTTCTTCATAGAAGCAGATGGCCTACCTGGAAGACCCTTTCAAAGGGCCCCATAACCAACAAACCCAAAGGGTGGATTCAGATCACCACAGACCACCACTTGATTAGCCCTGCAAGTGGCATGCCCAAAGGGTTGGCTGAATAGGCATCAAGCCTTCTGTGGCAGATCTTACTTGGCAGGGTTACTCCCACACAGTAGTTTGTTTGCTGTGGGTGGGCAAGTCCAGTCCTCAACACCAGTCTGTCTGAGTATCAGTTTAATTCACTGATGTGCCAACAGAAGCCAGTGCTCACCTACAATATGAGTGTACGCACATCTCACACAAGGTTACCGCTAGGAGGACATTACTCATGTGAGCATGGAGAATGAGCCCTGGACACTGCTGAAGGTCTACTACATAAAGTTATTCTGCCAATGTGGGGAGACATAGAGGCCCTCCATGATACATAGGATCAAACATGGGGAGTAAGCCAAAATGTAAAGACAGAGACAATCTATCCAAATAAAAAAAGAGAAAGCTACAATGAAAGAACTAAATGGAATGGAGATAAGGAATCTACCAGATGCAGACTTCAATTTACTACGAAAAATGAACTTAAGGAACGAGTAAGTGATCTCAGAGAGGACTTCAAATGGGTGATAGTAAACCTCAGAAAGGACAGAGAACCCATAGAAAAAGAATCAGTCAGAATGAAGAATACAATAACTGAATTGAAAAGCACACCAGAAGACGTAAACGGCAGAGTAGATAAAACAATGGTTCAAGTCAAAATGTGAAAGATAAGGTAGCAGGAAATACACAGTTGAAAGCGCAAAGAAGATAAACAATCTTAATATGAGGATAGTTGAAGGAGCCCCCTGGGACAACATCAAGCATACCAACATTCATTTCAAAAGGCTAGTAGAAGAAAAGTGAGTGCAGAGAATTAAAAACTTATTCACAGAAATGATGACTGAAATCTTACCGAACCAAGTGAAAGGAATAGACACACAAATCTCTTCTTGTTTTACACCTGACATTAAAAGTAGCTTTCACTGCACATTATCTTCTCTTTATAAAAAAGATTTTTTTCTCCTGGTTACTTCACACTGAGATATGCATGAGGAATTCCAGAATGATGTTCGCCAAACAGTGTAAATTTCTTAGCTCTTTTGCTGGATTCGTTTTTTGGTTTTACAGAAGACTGGCCTAATGGCCAAATGTTATCATCTTAAAATAAGTTAGAGAAGGTTTCCTCTTTTTCAATTGGTGAGTTATTGGGATTAGAAACACTGCTCACAACAATGGCCACCCTGCTATTAATATTTCATGTTGAATCACTCAGCTCAGGGCTTCACAGCCAACCATAAACAACTTTCCCTCAGTAGTCTTTAGGTTAGGCAGGTTAAGCTGATCCCTTCAGACCAGGGTTTCCTAATGTGTCTCCTAATGAGAGCAGTCTGCCCAATCAAGCTGGCATGGTTGGAGGGGAGCAGGACTAAGGCAGGATGGTAGCTGCCTTTATCAGCTTTTTTTATGCCTCAGTTTGATGGAGGTTTTTACAGAATGTATCCCAGGTGCACCTCATGTCCATTGCTGATATCACAGTGAGTGTCCACAGGTCAGAAAACCTTTGTGCATGTCCTTCAAAGGGACATCGAGGGACTCAGTTGCCTTCTGTCTCAACAAGACGGCTTGAAATCCTTTCAGTTTTTACAGTAATAGTTACTAGAATCCCCTCTTTCCTGGGCTCAGACCCTGCACTTTGAAGACCCCCACATGAGACCAGAGCCCCTCTCCTTCATGAAAGCCTTTGCAGCCTCGCTCTCACTCCCAGTGATATTCTAACACCCATGAGTTCAGGTCAAGACTAATTAAGGACTTTACCTTTCTGACAGGCTTTGATGCACCTACTTTGTATTATATCAGATGTAGGTCTTTTGATCACCTGGACTTCAGGTGATTCTTCACATTGATCATTTTATAATTTGGTTATAATTTTAATGCAGTTCTGATACAAACAAAAGCTGCTTTTATCTAATCTGCCATATTTTTTGTTTCTTGGTTGATAATTAGATAGATAGGTAAAGAGATAAAACATAGATAGATAACTGACATATAAAAAGAAGAAAGATAGAAAGATGGTATATAAACACAAACATACTAACATTAAATACATATAAATATAGAAAATGAAATTATGTATAGAGTTCTATAGGTTGATAAACTAGTAGATAAAAGACACATACATTAATAGACTGATGAATACAAACTGACATAAATAATTAGGAAAGACCATGAGAATTCATATATAAATATATGGATAGTTAGATAAATTTAGGGATATATGTGATTGATAGATAAACAAATAAATTGACAGTTAAATATAGATAAATAGAATCATAAGGAGTAAAAGTCCAATAATACAATGACAAACAGTCTAGGATATCAGAGACAGACAGACACTCTCAATTAGATAGATGATAGATAGATGATAGATAGATAGATAGATAGATAGATAGATAGATAGATAGAGAATAGATAAACAGTAAGAAATATATGATGGAAAGACAAACAAAAATAGATAGATAAATGAGAGATCAGTGATAGATAGATGATAGATAGATAGATACATGATATGTACGTACTTATGTACATAGACATATAGATAGATAGAACATAGATACTTAGATTCATAGATATGTAGATCAATAGATGATAAATAATTAGAAATTTAGAGAGAAAGACCAATATAATATTAGATAGAGAGAAAGATAGTTTGATGATGACAGATAGGTAAATTGATAAAATGATAGGGAATAGATAAAAACGTAGATGATGAAATGTAAATATGTAGACCGAATGATAGAGAGATAGATGATGAATAGATAGATGATCGATGGCAGAAAGTAGACTGATAAATAATAGATATGTACAGTTATATATACAAAAATTAATATAAAGATATAAAATACATGATAGAAAATAGATACTGAAATACGTTAAATAAATATAATCAATGGTAGACATATGTGTAGGAAGAATTTACATAAAGACAGACTGAATAGAGACAAACTGACAAAGAGATATGAGAAAGAGTTCAGGGAGACACTAATTAGCTGTATACAAATAGATGAATTAATAACAGAAAAATATAAAATGGAGAAAAAGATAAAGAGCCAGATAAATCAATTAATAGATTGATAGAGGGATAGACAGGTGGTACAGACCTACCTACCTACCTACATACATACATGCATACATACATATATGCATACTTACTAAAATGCAATATATATATATATATAAATTGAATATATATATATATATATATATAGATAGATTATATATTTATATAGAGATAGAGATAGATATATGTCATGATGGATAGTTGTATAAATATTGATAAATAAGTTGATAGATAGACATACAGATAAATAGTTAAAAGATGATAGATTATCAGAGAGATATATAGATATATAAAAACTAAATGATAAAAAATATGATAAATTGAAATGCACATATATAGCTGGCCAGCTGGCTAGTTAAATAGATAGACATAAGAGAGATAGAAAGATAGATGAAAAGATAAAAGATTGTGTTAGAGAGATACATAAATAATTTGATAGATGCTAAATAAAAAATAGTTACAATATATAGGTACAAGAAAAAAAGTAGAAGAGAGTTATATACCTTCATATATTGAAATGCATACACCAAAATTTCAAAAGATTTATACAAACAGAAGTTAGAAAGTTGGAGAGACACAGTTATTTTTGATGAATAGAAAAGATGTGGATTAATAGATACATAGATATATCTGATATATCTGATAGATGAATATATATCTGATAGATGAATAAATAGGTAGAGAGACCAATTTTACACATAGCATAGTTGTTAATGAAAAGACAGATTGATAGACAAAGAAAGATCAATCGTTAAATAAAGAGATTAATAATATGTTGACCAAGTCATAGATAGATTGAAAGATAGAGAGACAGGGAGATATATAGACAATCATTTCAAAAATTTTATGTACATGTATGTATTCGGTCAGAGAGACGAAACGATAAAAGCTATTTTGATGCGATGGTTACCTGAGAGATAGACAGTTAGACAGATAAATAAGTAGAGAAAGAAAAGAATATAAGAGACAAATGATAGAGAATAGATGATAAATAGAAAGATGATAGATAGATAGATATAGATAGATATATAGATAGATGATAGATAGATAGATAGATAGATAGATAGATAGATAGATAGATGATAGATAGATAGATAGATAGATAGATAGATGATAGATAGATTAGATAGATAGATAGATAGATAGATAGATAGATAGATAGATGATAGATAGATAGATAGATAGATAGATAGATAGATAGATAGATAGATAGATGATAGATAGATAGATTAGATAGATAGATAGATAGATAGATAGATAGATAGATAGATGATAGATAGATAGATAGATAGATAGATAGATAGATAGATAGATAGACAGACAGACAAACAGAAAGACAGAAGGGTAGAAAAGGGATAGAGGGATAGTTTAATAGATAGAAAGAAAGAGATATAAATAATAGCTGTATGGATAAAAAGAGAGATAGAGATAGAGGTATTATGTGTATAAATAAAAAGAGAGTTAAACAACTAAATAGAAGGATGAATAAATGCATACATGAATGAATTAGGTAACTAGATCCAAAATTGATTTATGGTTTAATTAGTAGAAGATAATTGATAGACAATAAATAAATAGATAATAGATATATAGATGGAAAGAGAGTTGATAAGTAGGTTAATAGATAAATCAATGAATTAATAGAGAAATGCATTGGCACTTAAATAAATAATAAATGGATATAGACACAAAGATATATAGATACTAAAACAAAAGAAAGAAAGATATCTAATGTTATGAAGATATTTATATCAATTGTTAGGTAAATTAAATCTAGTTTGCTTTTTGATAGGTGTACACATATGCATAATAGATAGACATATACATGCACGCATAGATATACAGATAGAACACAATAGAGTGTTACATAGATACATATATAAATATATAAACACATAGATGCAATTTTAAGAATGAATTGAAAGTTAGATAATACCTAGATATATACCGTGCAACCAGATAAATGGAAATGTCTCACGTTATGAAGATTGATATATCGATCATTGGGAAAGTGAAAATATAGTCTCTTTTCTTGATACAAAATAAAAGAATGTAAAGATAAATTAATAATAAATGATATATATAGATAGACAACATATAGACAAAAATATAGATTGATAGATAAATGGATAGGTATAGATAGATAGACAGACAGACAGACAGACAGACAAACATATGGTAGCTAGGTATATAATTAGATACTCAAACAATATAGATATCATTACATGGATTTAAAAACATATTTTGTTATAAATACAAAATGCTCGTAGAATATGTAGTATAATTTTACATTCAAGGAATATATGGAGAGACAGATTAATAAATAAAAGAAAAAATAATTTATAGAATTATGAATAGATAATAAATAATAAAAAGATTAATAGATAGCAATATAGACAAATAAATACATAAAGAGTAAGGTAGATAGGTAGATTAAAAATAAATCAATAAATAGATAAACAATAATTCAAAATTTTAATACACAGAGAGCTAAATTGATAAATAAAATAATATAGAATTCCGTTTTTTGATATCCAGAGAGTTAGATAAAAAGTATATAGATAGAATTATAGACAAAGAATGGTAAATAGGTAGATAAACGAATAGATAAAATGTATTTAGATAATAAATATTTAGATAATAAAAAGATAATAAGTACTTTGATGTAAAGATACACGAAAAAATAGTAAATAGATCAATAGGTAGATAGATATATAGATAGAAAACATTAGATCGATAGTTGATGGATGGATAGATAGATAGATGCAAAGAGAGATAAGGAAAATGAAAAAAATTGTTTATTGGCACTCATAAACTAGAACAGATAAATAGATGACAGATGATATATAAATATACATATATAAATAGATGCATAGGTAATAAGAGAATAATATAACAGATAGGTAAATACTCATATATAGAGAATATAGAAATATGCATTGTTGATAACAGGTATAATTTTTGATATTCAATAGAGATAGATAGTAGAAAGTCACATTCTTTTTTTAATCAGAGATTGATCATTGGATTATTAGGATAATTATATGATAGATAAATATATGCATAGAAAGAATAATAGATAAAAAGAAATAAATAACATAACAGAAAGATTACATAAATAAATGAAGACAATAGAGAGATAGATACATACATAAAAAAAGAAATAGAAACATAGTAACATAGGTAGATACATACACACAGATACACAGATACATAGATGCATAGAGACACTGACAATATTGGGAGAGGATTAAAAAGTATAGATAGATATCAGATAAATAGATTACATGTATGAACAGGAAGATACATAGAAATTTAGAAACAATAGAGAAGTAAATCTATATGAGATAGATATCAAGATAAATACATACAGAGATAATTGAAGAGACTGTATTAAAGAGTAAACCATTTGCATATAAATGTCAATCATTAGGAATGTAGACAACACTATGTTATACAGATATATGTTGTAGAAGAAATAGAAAGTTATTGATAAAATTAGATTGAGTGATTATTTGATATAGAAATAGATGAGGAAAAAGTGAAAAAAGTGAAATAATTAAAGAGATGAATAGATATATAACATAAAAAACAATGAGAAAATCTAACATTATGTAGAAAAATACATATACATATGTATATATATACATAAATTCATATATATGTCTGTGTATATATATACACACATATATATACTTATATGTGTGTATATGTATATATATGTATGTGTGTGTGTATATATATATATATATATATATATAGAGAGAGAGAGAGAGAGAGAGAGACAGAGAGACAGAGAGACAGAGAGACAGAGAGACAGAGAGACAGAGAGAGATTATGAGAATAAGTGAAAATAGTCTTGGAGATGAACACGTACATAGTAGCTTAGAAAGATGTTACAATAATCAATAGAGTGAGAGACAGATGACAGATAAATAGATGAAATAAAAGACTGAAATAGAAAAGAGAAAAAATGCAAAGAGAAATAGAAAATAACAATATAAATATATAAATGTTAAATAATCTGTTTATAAAATTTAAATACAGTAGATATTTGAAAACAATAGACATAAAAAGATGATAAATGTAGCTGATAGATGACAGATAGATAAAGATAGATAATGACATAGATATAAGATTGATAAGTAGATAAAAATTTGACATATAGAAAGGTAGTTATAAAGAATAACTAACATTATTTAAACAAATGTATCAATACTTATGTAAATTTTTTAAAATTTGGTTATAGAGAATTTCATTTTAAAATAGTTATAGAGAGATTAATTGATATAGATAGCTCAATTGATGTTTACATAGACATACACAGATAAATATATACATAAAAAGATCGATAGGAAAATATTAGATTATAAATAGCCTGAAAAATAGGCATATACAAGAGACAACAGAAAATTAAATGTTTTCTAGGATGATATATTTATCGTTAGGTAAAGTGAAAAATAGTCTTGGGTATAAATAGTAGGTAATAAATCGTAGGATAAAAAGGTGTCATATAGAGAGATAGATAATAGCTGTATTCACACATATGTATGTGGGTAGCAACCCAATTGATATATGAATAAACTGATGGATACATAGACAGATAAATCAATGAACAGTAAATAGAAAATAGATGATATATAAATAAAAAATAGATGGTAGATAGTTATATGTAGATAAATTTGTAAAAATTACTATAGTAATATTTTAGAGAAATGGTAATTAGAGAGTCTGACAAATAAAACAAAATATATGTTGATCGTATGGCAAGTTTTAGATTGATATTAAAATGATTGCTGGAAGACTAAATAGTAAATGAGTACAGTTGATTACTGACTGATGAATAGATACACACATTAAAGGTAGATAATCTTAAATAGTTATATAGATGGTATATACACAGATACATATTAGATAGATAGATATACAAATAGATACATAGATAAGCAATTATATACATCACGATAAAAAATTCCTCACATTCTGTTCATAGATGTATCAATCTTTTGGTAAATTAACAAACCTTGTGTTGTAGAGAGGATCATTGTAAAATAAATATGCAGATTGATAGAGATAAATAGAATGATATAAAAGATAAAGAACAAGTAGTTAGATAGCAAATAGGTAGATTGATAGATAAAAGATTGATAAATTTATATTTAAAAAATAGATAACTGTCTCTGAAAGTACTATATTAAACTCTATACATTATACCATATTTCTTTTTAATGATTTATCTTTCTGCCTAAAAATATATATATCTCTCTTTATTTAACATTATATCTCTTTAAAGCCATATTTTCATTAAATGATCAATAAACCATGTAAAAATGATAAAATGATTTAATAATTGTCTAATTGTCTATGTATCTACATATCTATCCAATAAGTAATGTGTCAATCCTCTTCATATCTATCGATCGCCTATCTGTCCCCATATTTCCTTATCTATTAACTATCTATCTATCTATCTATCTATCTATCTAACCATCTATCATCTATTCATCTATCATCTATCTATCTATCTATCTATCTATCTATCTATCATCTATCTGTCTATCATCTATCTTTCTGACACATATTTATCCTAGCATGTATTTATTTATAACCAAGGCAATTTTTAATTTTAGTCTATCTATATAATCTTTGATTTTTTTCTTGTTTGTATATCTATCAATATCTATTTTAATCTATCTTCTATCATTTACTATTATATCTTATGTATGTTTTATTATTTATCTATCATCTATCATTTGTTACTATATTTCTCATCTGCAGATGTCCTATTTTCGGTCTATTTATCTAAACATGTTCTACTATGTATTTAACTATGTATAAATTTTACCTTTTGCTATTTATTTAACAATCGCTCATGCTCTTTTTTACGTATAACTTTCTACCTAACGATACACACATCTCTCATTTGTCATGTCATCTAATTTTCTATAAAAAGAAATATATAAATCTTTCTAGGTATTTATCTGTGTGTCTTTTTATGTATCTATCTGTCTTTTTTGGTGTAAGTCTGTCTCTCCTTAATATAAGTCAAAATGTCCATCTATTTTCTGCAATCCATTCTTATATCAATCAATCTATCTATCTATGTCTATATCTATCAATCATCTATCTATTATCTATTTATCTTTCTATTTATATATTTAACTATTTACCTATTTATTAGTGTATCAATCTACCTATATTTCATCTATTTATCTATGTCAAATCTACTTACCTTTACATCCATATCAATTTATATATCGACTCCAATCTGATTCAACAATGTTTCTCTCTAAACAATATTTTAACTTACCTACGAGTTGATAAGTCATGCAAAAATCGTATCATTTTTTAAATAAAATCTAAATATCTAATGACTGATTAATATATCTATCAATTTATTATTTATCTATCGTTCTATCTCCTCGCTAACACCTACTTATACTACTCTGTATTTACTTATAGCAAAGATAATTTTTCAATTTACCTAAAGATAGATCTATCTATCTATATATCGGTACATTTTTCTTTTGTGTTTTTGTATGCCTATGTATCTATCAATATCTATTTCACCTATCTATCTATCTATCTATCTATCATCTATCTATCTATCAGCAGTATCTATCATCTATCTTCTTTATCATCATTATCATCATCATCATCATCATCATCTACAGTGTATCAAGTAATCAGTTCTTTTGTGTGTATGTATCTATGAATGTATATATGTATGTTTTTAACTAACAGTCTATCATATTTATACTATCTTTTTAACAATCTATCATTTTACATCTATGTATTTATTTATCTATTCATCTATCAATATCAAGCTTTCGACATCTATCTTTCTCTACCTTAACTATTTACATATATTTTCTACAATGTACTTTTCTATAACATAATCTTTTTATTTATCTATTCTTGGATATTTTTCTGTAAAGAATATTAATTTGTTAAACTATCTGTCTAATTCTCTATCGACATATCTATCTCACTATCATTTTTCTATTTATCATCAATCTGTCAATCATCTATTTATCTATTCATCCATCTCTCTATTATGTATCTGTTGATCTTACATTTATATTTCTACTTATACATCCATATTACTATTGAATCTATATAATTTATTCATGTATTAATTTTTGATCTATATATTTTCTATCTACATATGTATCTCATATCTATCTATATCTATCAATCTATTATCTATCTATCCAACTATTATCTATTTTTTATCTATGAATATGTCATGTATTCATTGTTTCTAAATATCTCTTTTATTCATCATCTATCTATCCAGTTTATCTGTAGCTACCTATATATCTATTTTATATTGGATCAGTTTAAAAAGCAATCTTTTAAAATTTACCTAAAGGTTGATATTCAATTAATGTATTATAATCTGTTTAATTCCCTATTGATTGACAATCTATCATCTTCGTCCATTTTAATATCTCTTCATCTGACATTCTATACAGACATCTATTTGTTCATCTGTCTACCTAATATCTGTCTATTCTCTTCTCTATATATTTTTAACAAAGTGTACTTTTTAAATTCAGTAAAAATTGACTTTTTATTTATATAACAATTTATTTGTCTTGGTCATTTTGTATCTACATATATGTATATCACTTTAAATATCTATTCATTCATATGCCTACCTATATTTCTATCTGTGGATCTATACATCTATCTATCTACATGTATATCTATTTATGTTTCTATTCATAAGTATATCTATATTGTTTTTTATCCAACTATCATCTCTCTTTCTCACTTTCATCTATCAGTTGACACTTACTTCATCTATCTGTCTATGAAGTTATCTATGTATCTATTATGTATTTAAGTATGTATGAAATATTCCAGTTTCTATTTACCTGTCAACTCTTTGTTTATTTTGTTTTTGCCTAATGATAGATATATCTCTAATTTTTTCTTATAGAATATTTATTATTCAACATATGTTTATATTATGTATATATTTATCTGTCTGTCTGTGTGTCATCTGTTTTTATATGTCATTTTGTACCTCTGTCTTTGTGTTTGTCCATTTGTCCTCTATTCATTTTTCTGACAATGTATTTATATGTCTATCTTGTATTTATGTATCTATTCATTTACCTATCTATATTAATTTCTCTAACTTAATGTGTTGATACTTAATATTTATAACTTTTAATATATCTTTTTTAGCGTGTATCTTTCTCTTACTAAATCATTTTTCATTTACTTGGCAATTAATATGTTCATGGAAGGAATGTTAGTATTTTAAACTATTTGTCTACTTCTCAAACTACATTTTATCTATCATCTTTTTTATCTATCTATCTATCCATCTATTATCTATCTATCTATCATCTATATTACCAACTTCTATCTATTTTTCATTTATTTTTTTCCCTATCAAACAAAGGTCTAAATATTTTTACCCTCTAGCAATCTGCCTTTTTATTTATGTATGTGTGAATCTATCTTTTCATCTATCTATTCTATTAATTATATAAAATCTATTCATCAGTCTTTCATCTACTTCTCTATCTACCTACCTGTCTGACCATCTTTCTACATCTATCTATCTATGTATCTATCTATGTATGTATCTATCTATCATCTATCTATCTATCTATCTATCTATCTATCTATCTATCTATCTATCATCTATCTAATCTATCTATCATCTATCTATTTAATTTATCTATCATCTATCTATCTATCTATCTATCTATCTATCTATCTATATCATCTATCTATCTTTCTATTGTCATTTATCTATCTCTTTCTATCATTTATGTCTGTATGTGTATGATCTATCTATCAAGTATCATCTATATAACTATCAATCATCTATCTATCTATCTATCATCATCTATCTATCATCTGTCTATATTCTACCTATCTGTTTCTCTTTTATCTAGTTGTATATCTTCTGTCTTTTTACCTTTCTAGAGCCATTCATCTATCTATAACAAACAATTTATGGTTCAATGTATTTCTCTGCAACATCAGCTTTTTTTATATCCCTTTTATATTGATGTATCTATTTACAAAACCTTTTCTTAGTTAAACGTTTCAAATTTCTTCTATTTTACATGTCTGTCTTTCTATTTATTTAACTATCCATAAAAACATATCTAACTATAATTCTCTCTATATAATCTTCATTTTTAACTCTGAATTGATATATAAATGTACAGATGTTGTTTTTCTAATAACCTTGTTATTTGTCTTTCTTCATATAAATCTATTAATCTATGTATAAATTTATGTGTCTATCTTTCCATCTATCATCTATCTTTCTATCATCTAACATTCTACCATCTATCTATGTTTCTATCTATATATCTATCTACCTGTTTATTTAATATCAATATATCTACTGTGATCTATCTATAACCAAAACTATTAGTCAATATAACTAACCATAGATATTTTATCTATATAAAGTTTGATTTCTCATGTTCTTTTTGTATGATGATCTATCAATTTCTCACTATAATTATTTATATACTACTTATCTTTTATATCTCTAACAGTATTTCTAAATACTGTATGTATAGGCAACGAACAACCTTTTAATTTATCTATTTTTGATCTACCTATCTGTTTCTTTATCTATATATCTATCTATGAATTTATCTATCTTTCAGTTTTTCATCTCAATAATTATTTATTTGTCTATTATTTATATGTCGGTACTACTGTATTATTCATCTAATTAATTTTCTAATAATTATCTGTCACCATATTATGTAATCTATACATAAATTAATGACGGTTTATTTGACTTTTTATAACTCTAGTATGTATTTATTTATAAGATGTACCTTTTTTTACTTACCTATCGATCATATGTTATATATAGAAATTTAGCTCATTTTTAAAGTTCTTTCTATCTATATGTAGAAATATTCATCTATCTATCTATGTATCATCTATGTATTGATCTATCAATCAATCATCTTTCAAATATCCATCTTTGTTTCTATGTAAGTGTCTATAAGTGAGAACATTGTTCAGTCTAATTAACGATATATTATTCTATGTAATTTTTAAGTTTCGGTTTTTCATAGGTACATCTTCTTTTTTTACTATTGATTTTAGTATCAATTTTGTCAATCAATATATGAAACAAATCATCTGTTGTTTACCTATTATGTATCTATTAATAACTGCCTATTTTTGTTCAGTCTATTTCTCTGTGACAAAATGTTTAACAATTTTCTGAGTGATTGATATATCTATAAAAACTATTGTTTTTCACTATAACCATTTGTATAATTGTCTATGTCGCTACCTGTTTAGATACCTGTCTATTTGTCATCTGACATTCTATTTATGATCAAATATTATTTATAATTTTCTATGTATATATGTATCTTTATATTACTTATCTATTTAGTAGCTGTTGGCATTCTGACTATTGAGTCATTTCTTTCAATATTTTTTTGTTTCAATATAAATTGTCTAGTACTTTTGTTCTTGTATTTTTATTCCACTATTTAACTATGTAGCTATCCAAATATTTAAATTTCTGTCATCCAATCATCTATTTTCCTTTCTATCAATAACTTCTACCTTATACTATTCATTAACTATTTGCATTATTTTCTACTATCTATTTATTTTTTGGCTTAATGATCAATCATTGCCACTATTAGAGTTACATTCTGTTATCATTCTATCTATCTAAATATGTATTAATATATCTATTTATCATCTATATATCTATCATCTATCTATCATCATCTATCTATGTATTTTTCATATATACATCGCTTTCTGTTCTTCAAAAATATTTTAATTTGTATCTTTCTGTATTTATCTATCATCAATCAATCTATGTATCACATATACATAGTATGTTTCCATCAATATCATTATTCTATTTATTTATCTCTTTATTTTTTATCTCATTATGTATCATACTATTTGTTTTTTAATCTATTTCATTATCTTTTATTTATATCAACCTATGTATTATTACATCTATTTTTAATACTGTTATTTATCTTTTAATAAAAATAATTTATAATAATTCAAGTAAAGATATATATCTATGAACTTTTGATTTATTTATTTCTATAACGGTATGTGATCCGGCTATTTCTCTAGTCTTCTATTTATGTATTTATCTATTGAACATCTTTTATCTATTTAATATTGATTTATATAATAATTTTTGTTTGTTTTTCTGTATCTCTTTCTGCCAATCTATTTATATATCTACACGAACCTATCTATATATTTATATCCGTGTGTTTTTATAATGCATTCCTCTTTCACACAATATCTTAATTTTTAAAAATATTGATATATTTATGTCTAAACTATTATAGTATTGCTATAATTTCTATCATCTAAGTATCTATTTATATATCTATCTAACTTTTTATCTTTCTATTTATCTACATTATATATCTTTATTTATTTATTTGTCTATATATGAGTGATTATTTTTCAAAATCACTCTATCTCAAGCTCTATATTTCATCTATCATATTTCTCAATGCATATTTATCTATTTATGTATATAACATATTTACTTAATATCTATCTTTATTTTAATTTTTTCTTCATCTCTAGGGTATTTTATGTTTTCAAAACTTTTCTTTTATTTTTACATAGGCTTATGTATTTTTTTACTATGTATCTATTTATTTATCTATCTATTTATTTAATTATTTATCTGTTTATATATTTATATCTATTTATCATGCTGTGCATCTAATGTGTAAAAACATATTTTTTAATTTACCTAAAGTTTAATACATCTATGTAGAGTGGGTTAGTTGTTTTGTAACAGTGTTTTACCCATCTCTTTATAAATTTATCTATCTATCTATTTATCAACTAATCTTTCAATATGTCACATATTTTTTACAAGGCTCTCTATTTGTCCTTTATTTTATTATATTTCTCTATCTTCAATCTATCTATGTATATATTTATCTATCTATAAATCTAGGTACCTATAACTCTCTAATTAACAATGTATCTCTTTATAGTACAATCTTTTAAAATTATATGAATGATTGATTTATCTCTACAGGTGCTCATTATTTATTATATATCTCTGAATATCTATTGAAATATCTATTTACTTTTTTGTTTATATTTGTATTTATTTTATAAGTTTCTATTTATTTCTCTATTTTTATATATGCATGTCATTATTTATTTATGTCAATTTATCTCTCTATATATCATCTATTGTTTTAATTGTTAATATATTTATTGTTATTTATATATTTTGTGTTTTATATGTTTTATAATTTATATATATATATTTATGTATTTTCATATAACTATTCAAATATCTTATCTTTTTTATTTTGAACAGTCTCTGACTTTATGTATCTTTACCTCAGTATGAATTAATCAATGGGTTTATCTATCTCTTTATTTTTATACCTATCTATGCACCTATCATTCATTGATATATTACATAATATGATGATTCAACATCTTGCTATATATTGACTTTTGACAAGTTCTTGTTATTTATCATTTTTATGGCACCATGATCAATGTATCTATTTTAGACTGAAACCTATTAATTGATATATTTATCTATTTATGTACTAATCTATCAATTCATACACTTATCTATTGGTTAATCTTTATATCTATATCTATATATGTATATAAATATGTGTGTGTGTGTGTGTGTGTGTGTGTGTGTATATATAATGTATTTCTTTATTTTTGTAGTTACTTTTTTTTAATATGTGACTCCCTGTCTTTTTATTAATCTACGTATTCATTTATCTATGGATCTGTTGACCTAGTATTTATCTGCTTATTTATCATAAAATAAATTCATAAACCTATGATCAATATATGTTTCAAAAACAATTCTGTTTTTTATCTTGTTATTTAAGTATAATTCCATTTCACTATAAAACTATATACCTACTATCTATCTATGCATCTATCTATCTCTTCATTCATACATTATTCTATATTTATCTGATTCATCTTATTTATCTTACTTATCTATTGGTAGACATATGAAGAATTAAGTAGATTAATTATTAGAAATATAGATGTATAGATGTTAGAGAAAAAATAAAAAGTAGACAATAGATAGATACATAGATAAAATAATAAATGATAAATAGAAAGATGATAGAATGATATAGGTAGACATATACATAAATAGATACATACTAAGATACATAGATGCATATATACATACATACATACATACATACAAACATAACATGCTTTAATGATTGATTGATTATGATTAGATGGATAGATAAATGACAGACTCATCAATAGAATGACAGAGATTAACACAGAAGAATAGAAAGGTGGTAATATAAATGAGACATGGATGGATAGATGACAGACAGATAGATAGAAAAATAAGTGATAAATGAGTAGAGAAATGAATAGTTAGAGAAATGGTCAGAAAGATATGTAGATATATACATTGATAGAAAGATAGATAGATGATAAACAGTAAGTTAGATAAATAGATTGATTAATATTTAAAGAGATGATAGAGAGAAAAATAATGAACAGTTTACAAATAAATACATAAATAGAATGATAAGTAGACAGATAATAGGTCGATAAGAGAAAGAAATAAAAATACATGTATAACAAGATACATGACAGATAAATACACTGTGTATGGATGAATAGATATATAGATGATAAATATATAGATATATACATAAATAGAGAGCTATATATAAGGACATAATATATATACATATACATATATATATATATATATATATGTGTGTGTGTGTGTGTGTGTGTGTGTGTGTGTGTGTGTGTGTGGCTATATATAAAGACATATTAATGTTAGAATCATAGATATATAGACAGTTGTTAGATTGATGTATGAATATTTAACTTTTAATAAAAAATAGATAAATTGATGATGAATAGATGAATGACAAAAAGATCTATAATTAGATAGATAGATTACAAAAGATAATAAATATATATACACATATAAGCGAATTAACTCACAAAGTTATAGTTAAATAGAAAGAACAATAATATCTTGACAAATAGATAAAGAGAAAGATAGAACATAAATAAATTGTAAGAAGCCCAAATAAAAGATGATTAGCGATTCAGAAATATACAATGATAAAAGATATATTAAGAGATAGATAAATGAAGATATGTACAAAAGTAAACATATAAATATATAGAAAGATACATAGTTAGATGCATATGGTTAAATAGATTGATGGATGAATGAAAATGTATATGTATAAAATGGTAGAAAGATAAAATGGAAAGATAGAGAGATACATAGATAGATGATAGAACCTAGATAGATATAGATATATAGATAGATAGGTAGATAGACAGAGACATCAAAGTTTTATACATGACAATAAGATAGAATGACACAAAGATTAATAAATCTTTTAATAAATAGACGATTAAATATTTATTAGGGAAATTCTCATTTTAAAGGATTTATAAAACATTAGGTAAGATAAATATTGTTTTCAAAAGATATGTTGTTGAATATACAGATAGATCACTATGAATACATACATTGATAATAGATAAAGTGATAGATGATAAACAGGTAAATAAAAAGATTGATAGATGGGTAGTTATATAATATTAAAGCTACATAGTTAGATTATAGATAAATTTGAATGGATATAAGCATGAATGGATAAATAGTGTGATAGATACATTAAGTAGATAATAGATTGATAGAGAGTTAAAAAATATATAAATAGGATGGATGGATAGAGGAACAGATGGATAAACATAGAGATGATAGATAAATACAAAGATTATATATATATATATATCTAGATATATATGTATATATATATATATATATATCTTAATATATCTTTTATCATTGTATATATATATCTAGATATATATATATATATATATATATATCTAGATATATAGAGTATAAATGTTAAGAGGAAACATCGATACATAGATAGATGATAGATATATACATATATAGATAGATGACAAGATAGATAAAAAATAGAAATCAAATTATTGGTACCTAGGCATATTAATCATTAGGTAAATGTTAAAAATTGTGTTATAAAAAGTTTCATTGTTGAATACATTAATAGATAGTATAAGATAATTTTTATATAAATAGATAATATATAGATACATAGTTACATATATTTTATGTATTGATATAGATACATCAATACATAAAAAGATACATACATACATCCATAGACAGAAAAACAGACATTCAAATAAAGAAATGAGTCAAATTTTATATATAGAGATATAACTATGGTTAGATATATCGAAAATTTTTTTGGTTATAAATAGATACATAGTAGTATAAATATATTATAGGTAGATATAGGTATTTATAGATCTCTATTAGATATTTTGAAAAATGTTCACATAAATCAATAAATAGATGGTAAGTAGATAGATTTATTGATTGATAGTTAATAGATAAATGAATGGTTATGATGATGGAGGCATTGAATAGCTGAATGAATAGTAAACAATTTACGGATGGTTAGACAAAACTAAAAGAAGATGAAGATTCTGACAGACAAAAAATCACAGACAGTCAGACACATGGAAAGAGAGATAGACAAAAACAAAGATGAGCAATTACATTGATTTACAAAAATGTACATGATTTTTTCAGTAAAAAAAAATTATTGGTGGGCAGAAAGGTAAACCAAGGTAAAAGAATTCATCCAATAAGTAAATAAAAATTGGTACGTTTAATAGATAGTTAACTACCTAAGACATTCATAATTAGATACTTTATAGCAAGATGAGTAGATCAATAAAGAGATAAACATTACATAAATTTTAGATACATAGATACATAAATATATAAATAGATAACTAAATAGATAAATAGAAAGTTAAATAATTGAAAGATAAATATATGATAGATGACAATGTGAATTACAGTGATTTGCTGTTCTTTATGATAATTTTTATATTAAAAGATATGTTAATAAAGATATGTTCAACAAGTAGAAGGCTAGATAGATGTATCATAGTGGAAGGATACATAGATAAATAGATAGATACATACATACATAATGAATGGATAAATGGATAAAAGAGAGAATGATAGATAGATTAGATAAATAGGTTGGTGTGTGATAGATTGATAGATATATTAATACATAATTATATATTTATATGGATGGACAAATATTTATAAAATAAAATGTATAACTGTTTTATGATTTATTATTTGCTTAGTTAAAATGATATTTTTGACTAATTTTTAATTCTATAACTAGACTGCATTAAATAGATGAATTGATATACATAGACAAACAAATAATAGAAAGATATTAAAAAATATATACATAAATAGATAGTTAATGGCTAGAAAGATGGATAAATAGTGTTAGATATAAAAACAGAATCACATGTAAATAGTAAAAACATAAATATAGAGAAAGATAGAAGTAAGTTGGACAAATAGATGTGAAGATGGAGGGGTAGACTGATAGTACATTAGATTATTTAGATATGTAAAATGAATAAATTAATTAGACAATACATAGAATATGGATAAATAGAAAGATAGACAGAGAATAGATATATAAATATATAGATAGATGATTGATAGATAGATTATAGATAGATAGATAGATAGATGATAGATAGATAGATAGATAGATAGATAGATAGATGATAGATAGATAGATGATAGATGATAGATAGATGTATAGATAATAGATAGATGATAGATAGATAGATAATAGATAGATAAATGATAGATAGATGGTAGATTGATGAAGGGTGCATAAAAAAGTGATTTATGGATGAATAACAGGCATTGAGAATGATAAACATGAGGTACCTTGATGCATAGAATAATAGATTGTTAGATATTTAGATACTTAGATAATTACACAAATGTTCTTCTAAAACCGATATATTTTACTTAATTTATCAATCAATATGTAAGGTAAATATATTGCAATACAAATATACCTTCTTTAACTGAGACATATAAATATTTAAATGGAAATA